>QRFJ01000897.1:0-360602 GCA_006176705.1 Cocos nucifera | reverse complement strand
CTCTAAAAATGCAAGTATTGATAGAGATCAAAGAGCAACTGCCGAAGTCAGAAAGGATGCGCACTCATCCCGGCAAGCACAATCCTAACAAATACTATCTCTACCATCGTGACCATGGCCATCATACTGAAGAATGCATTTAGCTCCAAGATGAGATTGAGGAGCTCATCAGGAGAGGTCGACTGGATCAATTCCTCAGATGTCGGCCTAAAGTAAGAGAAGATTGATCGAGGGTACTACCGTAATCTGAACCACTAAGGAGGGAGGAACAATAAGAAGATCGATCGTCTCTCAACATCATCAATACTATCTCTTAGGAAATTTCGATGAGAAGAGGCCAGCGGATCTGGAGGATCGATGAAAAGATGGAGGACTGAAGAATCCATAACTTTCACCGAGGAAGATGCATGGAGAGTACAATTTTGCACAATGATGCGGTTGTAGTCTCTTTAAATATAGCAGACTATGATGCACGTCGTGTCCTAGTTGATAATAGAAGTTTGACTGACATTTTGTTTTATGATGCTTTCTCTAAAATGTTAAAATCTAATAGTCAGCTTGGACCAATAAACTTTTTCCTAGTAGGTTTCACTAGCGCTGTAGTACCAGTTGAAGGTGTAATGACTCTAGTTGTGACTATCGGACAATATCCAAAATAATCCAGAGTATAGGTGAATTTTTTGGTAGTAAAGGTTCCCTCCGCTTACAACATAATTCTCGACCGACCTAGTTTAAATGCACTTCGAATGGTGGTGTCCACTTATTATTTGAAGATAAAGTTTTCGATAAGTTACGAGATTGGAGAGGTCAGGGAAGATCAAACTTTGGCAAGACACTGCTACTTAATTGCCCTACGAAAGGAAGCACAGTCTGACCCTTATCCTATTAACGGGCTAGATGTTTGCGATGACTTTGCCAAAGAACGGGGTGAGTCCTTAGAAGATCTTGTGATCATCCCCTTGAATGATGAAAATACGGAACATACGGTGCAAATTGGCTCCAATCTGAAAGATGAAGTTCAGAAGCAGCTCATCACCTTCTTATGAAGGAATGCCGACTTCTCTTCCTGGGTTCCAGTAGATATGCCTGGGATCGACATCGAGATTATGGAACATCGACTGGCCATTGACCCCAAATATCGATCAGTGAAAGAAAGAGTTCGAGGCCATGCACCAGAAAGACAGAAGGTAATAGCAGAAGAAGTCGACAAGCTTCTCAACGCTGAATTTATCCGAGAAATCAGCTATCCGACTTGGGTTTCTAATATGGTTCTGGTCAAGAAAGCCAATGGCAAGTGGAGGATGTGCATCGACTTTAAGAAGCTAAACAAGATCTGTCCAAAAGATAGCTATTCTTTGTCCAGAATCGATCAACTGATGGACGTAATTTCAGACTATGAGCTTCTCACCTTTATGGACGTCTTCTCTAGCTACAATCAAATTTGGATGGCACCGAAGGACGAGGAGAAGACTGCTTTTATTACTAACCGTGGTCTTTACTGCTATAAGGTCATGCCATTCGGACTTAAAAATGCAGGCGCGACTTATCAATGCTTGGTCAATAAAATCTTCAAGAGCAGATCTGCCACAATATGAAGATTTACGTCGACGACATGCTGATCAAAAGCCGAAAGACTGTCAATTATATCACCAACCTTGAAGAGGCTTTCGATGCGCTCAGAAAATACAAGATGAAGCTAAACCCAACCAAGTGCACCTTTGGAATAGCCTCAGAAAAATTTTTGGAATTCATGGTCTCAAGATGAGGGATCAAGGTCAATCCAAAGAAAATTTGACCTATTCAGGAGATGATCGCTCCGAAATCTATTAAGAAAGTTCAGTGTCTGACCGAAAAGATAGCATCTTTGAATCGTTTTATCTCTAGATCGGTCGAACGTTGCATGCCCTTTTTTCAAATTCTCAGAAAGTTGAAAGATTTTTGCTGGACTCAAGAATGCCAAAAGGCATTCGACGAGCTCAAGAACTACCTCAGTTCGCCCCCTACTAGCCAAATCCGAATCTGGAGAGGAGCTATTTCTCTACCTCGTGGTCTCTCCTGCGACGCTGACGACGGTCCTGGTCAAAGAAGAGGCAAAAGTATAGTGATCAGTCCACTACATAAGTCGGATCCTAAGAGATGCCAAGACTAGATATACAAAGTTAGAAAAATTGACTTATGCTCTTCTGATTGCAGCAAGAAGACTTTGATCTTATTTTCAGGGACATGCTATAATGCTTCTTACTGATCAGCCGATCAGAGCAATCCTTCATTAAATGGATGCTTCTAGAAGAATTATAAAATGGGCCATTGAATTAACAAAGTTCGACATCAACTACTGACCTCGGCCAGCAATTAAGGCTCAAGCATTGGCCAACTTTATAGTTGAATGTACCATTTTAGATGAAGTCGAGCTTGAGCAGAATGAGACCGGCATCCCGTGGTTGCAGCCAAGCCTCTCTGAAGAAAGTATCGATCTTCTCGAAGGATTTTGGGCTCTTTACGTGGATGGTTCGTCCAACTCTGCTGAAGCAGGTCTTGGGTTAGTTTTAGTCAACCCTGAGGAAGTCGTCGTCAAGTATGCGCTACGCTTTGAATTTTCAGTAACTAATAATGGGGTCGAATATGAAGTACCAATTGTCAGGTTAAAAATAGCAAAGAAATTAAATGTAGATCGGCTTCAAGTTTATAGCGATTCTTAATTAGTGGTCAGCCAAGTTAGTGGTAACTATGAAGCATGGAAGAAAAATATGATAAAATATCTTGAGAAAGTAAAGGATTTGACTCCAACCTTTGATAGTTTTGGCATTTGATGGATTTCAAGGGTAGAAAATACGAGAGCCGATCTCTTTTCTAAATTAGCAACTTCAGCCCCAACCGAACTATCCAATGAAGTATTTTTTGAAACTCTAAAATATCCAAGCTCAGAGGAATCGCAGCTCACTATACAGATAAAGCTCGAGCCGAACTGGATTGACTCATTAGTTGCCAATCTTAAAGAGGAAGTTCTTCCTTATGATCCGAAAGAAGCTTGAAAACTTAGAAATCAAGCCTCACGATATGTTTTATATGAGGGCAAGTTGTATAAAAGATCATATTCACTATCATTATTAAGATGTCTTCGACCTTCAGAGGTCGTCTTCGTATTATGAAAAGTACACAAAAAAATTTGTGGAAGTCATATAGGAGTCAGATTCCTATCACAGAAACTACTTCGGCAAGGATACTATTGGCCGATCTTATACCATGATTCTATAGAATACGTCAAGAAATGTGATTGTTGTTAGAAAAATGCAAACATACAAAGACAGCCGACCTCCGAGCTTACTCCACTAAGCGCACCTTGGCCATTTGCGCAATGGGGAATGGATATACTTGACCCTTTTCCAATGAAATCCGGACAATGAAAGTTCCTCCTAGTTGCGATCGACTACTTCACCAAATGGGTCGAAGCCGAACCACTAGCAAAAGTCACTAAGGCCAAGGTGTAGGACTTCATTTGAAAGTCAATCATCTATCGATTTGGTCTATCCCGAACTCTCGTAACAGATAACGGGCGATAGTTTGCTGGGATAAGGTTCGCTGAGTTCTGCGAAGATCTAAACATCTTCCATCATTTTACGTCGGTAGCTCATCCATAGGCAAATGGGAAAGCTGAGGTGACCAATCGGATCCTGTTGCAAGGCATCAAGACAAGGCTCGACAGAGCGAAGGGGGCCTGGGTGGACGAACTTTACAACATCCTCTGGGCGTACCAAACTACTCAAAGGCTATCGACTGGGGAAACACCATTCGCCTTAGCCTTTAAAATGGAGGCAGTCATCCCAATCGAGCTTAAACTCTCATCAGCGTGGGTCATGGTCTTTAGTGAGCAGTATAACTCATAAGATCTCAGAAGCAACCTCAATTTGTTGAAAGAAAAAAGAGAGAAAGCCCAGATTCGGATGACGGCCTATAGGCAAAAGATGGTCCGATACTTTAACTCCAGAGTCAGAGGTAAAATATTCAAAGTAAGAAACTTAGTATTTCGATGAGCCACCATCTCTCAGCCTCAGAGCCAGGGGAAGCTCGCCTCAAATTAGGAAGGTCCGTATGAAATAGAGAAAGTCATCCGATCCAAAACTTATTGCTTGAAAGAGCTCGGAGGAACAACGCTCCCACGACCTTAGAATTCAAAAAATCAGAGAATATACTATCAGTAATTTTTCTTCAATAAAATTCCTTCATTTCAATATTATGGTTTTCTGGTGCAAAAATTATATGATGACAGGAAAGAAGCAATCAATAGTGGTCATGTTAAGAATAGGAGGAGAATCTCATCCTAACATGAGCAAGTCGAAGGTCTTGTTCATTTTAGATAAGATGGATGGAGAGGCTCTGACAACGACCTTTATGTGCCCCCATAGTCTATTAGGAACAGAAGGAAAACCTCGTCCTAACAGGAGCAAAATCGAAGATCTCATTCATTTTAGACGAGATGGGGGAGAGGCCCTTACAATGGCCCTTATGTGCCCCATAACTCGTTAGAAAACAAGAGAGAACCTCGTCCTAACGTAAGCAAAGTTGAAGATCTCGTTCATTTTAGATAAGATGGGGGAGAGGTCATTACAACGGTCTTTATGTGCCCTCATAGCTCGTTAGAAATAGGAGGAGAATCTCATCCTAACATGAGCAAAGTCGAAGGCCTCGTTCATTTTAGACGAGATGGGGGAGAGCCCTTACAATGGCCCTTATATGTCCCCACAGTCCGTTAGGAACAGAGAAAAACCTCATCCTAATGTGAGCAAAGTCGAAGGCCTCGTTCATTTTAGACGAGATGAGAAGAGAGGCATCTGACAATGCGACTCCTTATATGTCCCCCATAGCTCGATTAGGAACAGGAGGTGAACCTCATCCTAACGTGAGCAAAGCCGAAGGCCTCGTTCATTTTAGATGGGATAAGAGAAAAGGCCCTGACAATGGTCCTAGTGTGTCCGACAACAATAGGAGATAAGATCTCCTACAACCTAAGCTGGAGACAAGATCTCTCCCGAGCTTTCCTTCAACGATAACCTCGGCTGAAGATAAGATCTTTCCCGAGCTTCAACTTCGATATCAATCTCGGCTGGAGATAAGGTCTCCCCCGAGCTTCAACCCTAATGGGTGCAGAGCTCGAAAAAAAATTTCGACGATCGCCTTTTTTGTACTCCCTTCCTTCGAGTTTCGAACTCGAGAGTGGGAGGACTATTATTGGGGATAAACCCCACTTCTGCTGAAGTCCAATCTGATACTTAGCCTAATACAACCGGTAATCATAAAAGAGCTTTGATCGAAAATTCTCCTCCAGCGGTCGAACCTATCTCAGACTTACTCTAGTGGCCGAACCCCAGCCGAACTTCTTTAAGCACCCGAACTCCCTCCAGCGGTCGAACTCTTACCAAACTTCTCCTTCAATTGGATTTCTCTAGCAGCCAAACTCCTTCTAAATTACTCCAGTAGTCGGATTTCTTCAGAAGCCAAACTCCTTTTGGATTCTTCCAGCAGTCGGACTTCTTCAGGAGTCGAATTTCTTCCGAATTACTCCAGCAGTCAGATTTCTCCAGGAGCCAAACTCCTTCCAAACTCCTCCAGCAATTGGATTTCTTCAAGAGCCGAACTCCTTCCGGATTACTCCAGCAGTCGGATTTCTCCAGGAGCTGAACTCCTTCTGAATTTCTTCAGCAGTCGAATTTCTCATGGAGCCGAATTTCTTCCGAACTCCTCCAGCAGTCAGATTTCTTCAGGAGCCGAACTCTCTCCGAATTACTTCAGCAGTCGAATTTCTCCAAGAGCCGAACTTCTTTCGAATTACTCCAGCAGTCAGATTTCTTCAAGAGCCGAACTCCTTTCGGATTACTCTAGCAGTCGGATTTCTCTAGAAGCCGAACTCCTTCCGAACTCCTCCAGCAATCGAATTTCTTCAGGAGCCGAACTTCTTTCGGATTACTCCAACAATCGAATTTCTTCAGGAGCTGAACTCCTTTCGGATTACTCCAACAGTCGAATTTCTCCAGAAGCCAAACTCCTCCAATAGTCGGATTTCTCTAGGAGTCGAACTCCTTCTGAACTCTTCCAGCAGTCAGATTTCTCTAGAAGCCAAACTTCTTCCGAACTTTTCCTTCAGTCGGATTCCTACAGGAGCCGAATTTCTTTTGAACTTTTTCTTCAGACGGATTCCTACAGGCAATCCCACTACCGAATGGTTATAATTATCATTTATCAGGACAGTTATGATTGTCATTTATCAGAACGATTACGACTGTCATTTATCAGGACGGTTACGACTATCATTTATCAGTCTGCTACAGGCAACCCCACTATCGGACAGTTACAATAAGCTCCATTTATAAAAAGGGACCCTCCAGATACGTTTTCTCTAGGCTCTCTTCTTCTTCCCAAAATTCTATCGAACTCTTTTCTGAGTACTCCATTTCTGTTGGTCAGAAGAGCTGACTTGATCGTCGAAGGTCCTGCCGGAGCCACTACCACCGACTCCGAATGAGATTTTATTTTGTAGGTCATCGACGGCGACCTCATCTTCCTCGACTCTAGCTCAATCCAACGTCAACCAAATTCTGTACCAACATATATATATAATTTTTATATATAAATATAAATATATTAATATTATATATATATTAATTATATAAATATATATAATAATATATAAATATATATAGAGGAGCCGCGAGTAAGGCTTGCATATGGAGAAGCTGCGGGTGGCACCGAGGGAGGGGGAGGGTTGGGCGATGAATTTTTTATGATTTTCTTGAAGGATAATTTTATCTAATTTTTTTATTGCAAGATTGTTAAGGAAATGGCAATTTGGATGGCCATTCTTTTTCAAGACAACGTAGATTATCTCCCAGGAGGCAATACAGATTATCAAGATAATCTGAATTACCATCTAAACAGTATACCAAACATAGTAATCTAGTAGATCCAGTTTAAATTGTCGATAATCTGGATAGATTACTGGCTACCAAATGTAATCTTAATAATTCAAGGATTCAAATGCATCAAGAGAATGTTTTTATGCCTATACCACGTAGGTAGGAAGGTAATGGATATTGTCTTAAAATAAGAACAAAACTTAGTTGAAAATAATAACAAAAATTGTTAGGATAACGATAATTAGATTACGATGACTTCAAAAAATAATAAAAAAAATAAGATGAAAATATGTCAGTCTAGGATCTTCCCATTGCACAGAACAAATTGCCTAGGACTCACCATACCTCGGGCCAGTAAAAAAATAAGAAATATGGAGAGCAAAAAAAAAAAAAGAGGAGTGGGAGAGGAAGGAACACATCTCATGATATCGAATCTAATAGATCCTTGGTGATTGCTTGCAAGGGTAGGGCTTAGAAGCAAGGATGGTAATTTATGATCTAGCCCATCAACCCAATCCTCGGACGACTCATTTTAAGAATGTTTGGATCTAATATAAATAAATTTGAGATGTATAACTTGATCTATTTGATTATTTAACTTGTTTAACCTATTTAATTTGATTCGATCTATTTTATAAATAAGTTATATAGATCCGATTAAATTATCTGGTTAATAAATAGATCTAATTTAGATTTAATTTTTTTATTTAATAAATAAATTAAATTTAGATTGATAAAATTTTTAAACCGATTCATATCTAATTCATTCTGAATTTAATCTGATCCGCCCAATTACCGCCCCTACTTGGAACCATAAACTAACTTAAGTTCCAGAAGAGAGCCATGCAACAAAGTACCGCTTTACTCACTCGAAAGGGCATGGACCTAAATCATCGTAACCCAACTGTTTCAAATTTTGACTTCCGCAACATGTGTAATTGGAAAAGGCCGGCGAGGTACAACTTTAAGGGCCTATATTGGAAATCCAGCAGGGTTTGGCAAAAGTTTATTAAATTCTCCAGCTCATATTGTTCAAGAAGTCCATCCCAATCCTAAGCTTAAATCCAATTTATGGGCCAGTTGAAAAAAACTCATGAGGTCTTTGGAAATCCAGCCCAATCTTGCTGGATTTCACACGCGGATCCTAAAAGGCCCTAAGCCAGGCCTTTTCTATGAAACGTCTCAGTGAGGGTGCACCACTTTTCTACGATATTGACTTAAAGTTGGCACGGTAGGAAAGTTTCTTTGTTGTTCATATTTCCAACATCTCTTTGTCCGCAAGCAATGCATGAAAGGGACCTCGTCTCGAAATTAAATGAGAAATTTGACGAAAAAGAGTTGATTCCTTGAAAAAGTCACTTGAGCAGCAGAGGTCATTTTCCAAGAAAAATCTGAAACATATGATTTTTCCTATAGGTAGAACATAATAATTCCTCATCAAAATAACAACTAATTGTTGGATTAAAAGAGTTGTGGTCATCGGAACCCTAGCATATGATAGAGAGCAAGAAATATTGACATTGTTTTGGGTTGGTAATGACACTTGGAAATTTAATTTTGTTTAAGAAACCCCCACCCCCCCCCCCCCCCCCCCCTTTCGTGGATGAGAGTTATTTACAAGTTGTAGAATGCTAATTGATCTTGTCTTCCGTGATTACTATGGAAGCCGGTTATGTAGTTGCTTCCAATTATGGTGGAGGGCCACGTACGAGTGGTGCAAGGATTTGAGCCACATATCCATCCCTAAGAGATGTAGTTGGACCATGTCTAGCTTGGAGGGTGACCGGGCTCTTTGACCATCCTCCATACAAAACAGCATTCTAAATTGACTGCATCTAACTATTATCTCATAATTTGAGCCGCTTATTGTGGTGACTGGTGACTTGGATATGTTCTTGCCGTGGACAATAAGAAGGCAGTCTTCTAACCAACCAAGAAGGCTAATTACCCTAAAACCTTCTTATGGCTTTTAATTGCTTGTCATTAAAGTGATTGGAGGTTGCAAAACAGAGAAAGGAACTGAAGGGCTAAGACATGATGAAAGAAGATTCGAAACATGCAATTAAAAGATATCTCATCTTCACAAAAATTTACAAGAGAAACGGTATAAATCAAACGAAATATAATCCTTTTTTACTTTATAAAATTTCCCTTTATATTAACAAAATATTATTTAGCCATCACCCCACGTCCCTAATGCATAAGAATGAAGTTAAATTGTTTGCTTGTCCATGGGGACAAGTTTTTGGAGTAAACGACAAACAATTAAATTTCATCTGGAGAAGGATTTGGCATGGAAAGCATAGAAGGCACTTTAGCATGTTTTTTAATGGAAATTTGCTACATAATTTCTATGAAATTATCGATTTGTGGTGCTCTTTGAATATGCTGAATTGATGACTCTGGCTTTATTTATTTAAAATAAATGATTAGTGAAGCTCTTCTAATATGTTTTGTAATTAAGGCATGCTGTCCAAGAAGCTCACAGATATTTTGGCTTTGTGGAATATTGACGAGACCCTTCAAAGAGAATATGAGGGACGTGGCCAATTGTATCCATGATGTACATTTTATTAGTCCAGATATGTTTGTTTGCATCACTCTTTTAAGCTGATATGATTCGGATGGTTTGGAACAATTGTATTTTTTTTTTTTTAAGGGCGGTTTGGAACAATTGTTAAACCAACAAGGTAATAATCTAGGAATGTTTATGTGGATGGCTTGGAACAATGGTTAAACAACAGGGCAACAGTTAAGTTGATGCATCATGAAAGCAACATTAATCTAGTCAAACCTAAAACCTAAATTTAAAACTTATTAGAAATCCAATCTAAATCAAGTTAGCCCATTCCTAAAATATTAAATCATACTTCAAATTAATTTATGCAAATATTTCTTACATGCTCGTTACAGAGTAGCTGTATTATTGTATGCCTCAAGTTGCTCCTCGCTAAAACACCTCAAAAAATTCAATTCAACGTCAAAAAAATTTCCATCTAAGTTAATCATAAGAACAAAATTATTATTTTTTTTTATAACTTCGGTTATCGTTTTTTTTAAGAAAAAAGATTTTCTTGGGGCTAAGAGTAAGAAATAAGGACACATTTTCTCTAAACAATATTTCCATTGGGAAGAAAAAAGATATTTACAGCTCATATAGAACTTGCCTTTTATTGGTACATGGTTCATTAAAAAATCAAACCGTGACCCAGTAAAAGGCCCCCATGGTCATACTTCCTGTCTTCCCAACACCAAAAGAAAATACAAAAAAGGAAAAAAGAAAGAAAGAAAAAAAAGAAACTTTCCCATGACCGTCCAATGGCACCAATCTAAACCCGACTCTCAATCTTAGCCCTTGATCCGATAGCCTCGAGATCCGAACATCTGATCGAGGACGATGACGATGGCCATGGCGAGCGATGCGTCGAGATCCGGCTGCACGACGAGGCGGAAGACGTCGGCGCCGAACGCCACCCCTCCAGCGGTGGCCTCCTTCCGGCGGACCTCGGCCACCGGCCGTCGCCGCTCGTCGTAGACCGCGCAGCTTCTCTGGGAGTACGAGCCCTCGACCTCGTAGCCGGCACCGCCTCCACACTGGGTCACGTGCGCCAAAGCCTTAGACTGGAGGAGGTTCACGTGCCGCTTGACGGAGAACCCGGGGTTGACGGTCTCCTCGCCGTTATAGATCAGCGAGTGGTCTCCTAGGCTCAGCTTCTGCGCCACAAGTTAACGATATGCCGCGTCAATTAACAGAACTCAGCGAGTTAAGACTCAGAAACGTCACCTTGAAACCCAGAAAAGTTCAGCAGCCCCAATACAATTTGTCGTATCCCCTTACAACGCAGAAAAAAAGTTTTTTTTTTCTTTTTTTTGAAAAAAATTGTTCTTTGAGTTAAAGCCAATTACTTTTACACTCTCTACAGAGAATTCAAGAAATATGTTTCTTTATTTCCTTTTGGGTTAATCATGTTTCTCCTTTGGATCAAATGCTTGCCTTTGAAGCTTGATCAACAAGAACATCCATTAGAAAAATAATTTCAAAACATAAATTACTTAAATAATTTTGTATAAATATCATCCAAGAACTTTCTTGCGTGCAAGGCGCATTGCAAAACTAAAAAAAAAAAGCCATAATGGAAATCTTCATTCTATCATATCCAACAAAACTAAATCCCTTATATATTCTATAAAAGAGATCGAATTCGATTTAAACACCCTGAAAGAATCGTCTCCTTTGTTTCAGTTCTCAACTCATCAGCATATAATTATTCTTAAAGTTGTTAAAGGATATCATAATTATACCTTTCGCCGGATGGTGAGGAGTGGTTTCCCGACGGCATCCATGAGAACGACCTCACTCTTACTCCCCGATCCATAGTTATCGACTCGGAACACCAAGCTTCCCTTTGCATCAAAAACAGTAAATCCACTACAGTTGAATAGTAGCGACTTCCGCCACACCGTCAGCACCGCCGCCTCCTGCCGGCCCGCGGCGCCGCCTCTGCAAGAGACGGCGGGCCTCGGGAGGTCGAGGGCAGGAGAGGCAGCATTCGGGTGGACCTTCGCCATTCCCCAGCAGCGGCGGTGGCTCTCCCGTTGCCGGAAACCGAGAGAGGAGGAGAGAAGAAGAGCTTGGTGGAATAAGCTGTGGGAGGGGGAGTGGGCGTCAGGAGCCGTATTTATACGTGGGGTGGACGGAAATGCCCCTTGGGGGAGATAGGAATGCCTCGCACGCGTGAGCGCTAGGGATTAATTATGAAGGATTAGTGATAATTAGATGTTGTTTAGCGATGTTGCTTATGAAAGGTTAATTGGATTATTGTGGAGGGATGAGGGCCACGTGGTGGGCGGCAAGGGATGGGATGGGTTAAAGAAGTGGTGACGATAAGTGACGCTTCCTTGGGCGGTTTGGTGGGGCAAGCGTCCTTGGTCGCCCAGAAAAGGCAATTTCGTTGGAGACTTGAGCAACTTCATTATGGGAAAATAATAAATAAACAAAAATATATGTATTATAAAGGAAGAATAAGTGTGGTGTTTTTGTAATTAAATTATCATGTGGACTTTTCTACAATTTTTTTTACAAAGAAACATATAAGTTGGAGAGATGGGCCAATATGGAAAATGCTTTTCTATAGGTGAGCAAAAAAAATTAATATACAGCCAGGAAATAAGAATCATGATTGGTTTGTAGTCTGATGGTAGTATACATTCTAAATTAATTGGACGTATTAGACCTCGGCGGTGGTTTTGGACGGCTGCCACTCCCTACAATAGATTTGCACGCATACGCATGAGAGAGAGAGAGAGAGAGAGAGAGAGAGAGAGAGAGAGAGATTAACATATTTTGCTAATTGCTAAGATAACTATAGCTGAATTGAGATTTGAAAGTTCTTAATAAAGATAATCATGTATATTATATCCTTAATTATTCTTAAAAAGAATCTCACAAAAACAATCTGTGATGGGATACATGTATCTTGCTTTGTCCATTTTTATTTTTTTTACAAAGCCGAGCTCTAATGTTTTATTCTTTCAAATTACATTCCATAGCTTTTTCTTTCCTAAGATTGTTATAATCGATCCATCAATGCATCAATGTGCCCACGTTAATAGCCTTATATTCAAGACACTTAACGGTTTCCTCATATATATATATATATATATATATGAATAAATTATTTTTAAAATTATCTTAAGAAAATAAAAAGAGCTTATAATGGTGTTTGACAAAATGTGGTACTTCACCATTAACTTTTTATAGTTTACAATGTCAATGATGATTTAATCATAATGGATGCATCGTGTCCTCATTCCCATTTTTTTTTTGTGGAATGCATCCAAGATAATAATTATGGGTACTTATTTGAATATATAACATACTCGCAAGTTATCCATACGTGCAATACTCGCAATTCTTTTTTTTAATGTAGTAATTGATTCACCCTCTTTTTATATTTTTAGCACATGCATATAGCATTAGTCTCCTTACGAATGCTAACCTAAGGTATCAAATATCATTACTATGACAATACTTACTATTATAATTATTAGTGCAGAAACTGATCATCGTCGGAGGTAGCCAGAGTGGAGGCCGATGAGGTCACCGTCGGGGACCTGCAAAACAAAGTCCCGTTCGGAGCCGGTGGGGGGTGGCTCCGGCAGGGCCCTCCGACGGTCAAGTCAGTTTTTGGCCAACAGGAATGGAGTGCTCGGAATGAGTTCCGGAGCTTAGAGAAGACGAGGAGAGCTTAGCCTTAGCGTATCGGGAGGGTCCTTTGTAGGCGGAGCTTAATTGATGGCGACAGCCATACCGTCGCATGGAGTTCGGTACGGAGAGGAAGGCGCCGTCAGGCGGTCGGTGACGGCCATACTGATGAGTCGTGGGCCGCATGGAGTTCGGTACGGAGAGAAAGGCGCCGTCAGAGAGTGGCGTTACCGATAGTGGTGGCCATGTTGCCTGATGCAGACTGATGGTGACAATTCATCTCGTAGGAGTGTCTGGCTGAAGGGAAGGCTGAGGGAGTTCGGCTGGCTGAAGAGGAAGCTTGGAGGGAGTCCGGCTCCCATAGGCGTCTGGCTGGCGGCTAAGGCTCGTCCGCTGAGGAGTTCGGCCACAGGGAACCCAAAGCTCGGCCGTTGGAGAGTTCGGCCCGGGGCTTGGGCGCTGGAAAGTTCGGCCGGCTGAAGGAGTTCGGTCCGGAGCCTGGGGAGTTGGCTGAAGCCCGTCTGCTGAAGCTCTTCTGCGGCTACTGGTTGCATTAGGCTGGGCATCAAGCTAGACTTCGGCTGGAGCGGAATTTATCCCCAACATTAGCCCCTCCACTCCTGAGTTCGAAAATCGAAGGAAGGGAGTGCAGGAAAGGCGACTGTCGAAGTCTTCCTCTGAGCTCTGTGCTGATTTAGGTCGAAGCTCGGGGGAGATCTTATTTCCAACCGGGGCTGATACGGTTGCTTTCTCTAGCCAAGGTCGATGTTGAAGCTTTCCGATCGAGGTTGACATGATAGCTTTCTCTAGCCGAGGTCGATGCTCGCGTTAGGACGAGGTCCCCCTCCTATTCCTAACGGGCTGTCCTCCTGTTCCTAACGGGCTGTGGGGGCACATGCGGACCGTCGTCCGAGCCTCTCCCCCCATCTCGTCCTTCGTGAATGAGGCCTTCGACTTCGCTCGTGTTAGGATGAGGTCCTCCTCCTGTTCCTGATGGGCTATGGGGACACATGCGGATCGTCGTCCGAGCCTCTTCCCCCATCTCGTCCTTCGTGAACGAGGCCTTGGACTTTGCTCGCGTTAGGATGAGGTCCTCCTCCTGTTTCTAACGGGCTGTGGGGGCACATGCGGACCGTCGTCCGAGCCTCTCCCCCCATCTCGTCCTTTGAACGAGGCCTTCGACTTTGCTCGCGTTAGGACGAGGTCCTCCTCCTGTTCCTAACGGGCTGTGGGGGCACATGCGGACCGTCGTCCGAGCCTCTCCCCCCATCTCGTCCTTTGTGAACGAGGCCTTCGACCTTGCTCGCGTTAGGACGAGGTCCTCCTCCTGTTCCTAACGGGCTGTGGGGGCACATGCGGACCGTCGTCCGAGCCTCTCCCCCCATCTCGTCCTTCGTGAACGAGGCCTTCGACTTTGCTCGCGTTAGGACGAGGTCCTCCTCCTGTTCCTAACGGGCTGTGGGGGCACATGCGGACCGTCGTCCGAGCCTCTCCCTCCATCTCGTCCTTCGTGAACGAGGCCTTCGACTTTGCTCGTGTTAGGACGAGGTCCTCCTCCTGTTCCTAACGGGCTGTGGGGGCACATGCGGACCATCGTCCGAGCCTCTCCCCCCATCTCGTCCTTCGTGAACGAGGCCTTCGACCTTGCTCGCGTTAGGACGAGGTCCTCCTCCTGTTCCTAATGGGCTGTGGGGGCACATGCGGACCGTCGTCCGAGCCTCTCCCTTCATCTCGTCCTTCGTGAACGAGGCCTTCGACCTTGCTCGTGTTAGGACGAGGTCCTCCTCCTGTTCCTAACGGGCTGTGGGGGCACATGCGGACCGTCGTCCGAGCCTCTCCCCCCATCTCGTCCTTCGTGAACGAGGCCTTCGACTTTGCTCGCGTTAGGACGAGGTCCTCCTCCTATTCCTAACGGGCTGTGGGGGCACATGCGGACCATCGTCCGAGCCTCTCCCTCCATCTCGTCCTTCGTGAACGAGGCCTTCGACTTTGCTCGCGTTAGGACGAGGTCCTCCTCCTGTTCCTAACGGGCCACTTTCGCTCATTTCTTTCTCCTGCCATCAGATAGTTTTTTCGTCCAGAAACAATATTATTGAGAGGGAAGAATTTTACCGAGGGGAAGCTAATCGCAGCGCATTTCCGTTCGAGGGTCGTCGGGGTGTTGTTCCTCGGAGTTCCCTCGGGCAGTAAGTCCCGTCCAGACGACCTCCTCTATCTCATGCCGGCCTCCTCAATTTGGAGCATGCTTCTCTTGGCTTTGACGCTGGAAGGTGACGAATCGCCGATGTACCAAGCTCCTCCCGGGGGTGATGTTGATGACGCCGCGAGGCGGCCGACCTTCTTGTCTTTTCTGGTTACGGCAGTGCCTTTAGCCGATCTTTCCTTGCTTCAGGCTGGCGTCGGAGGAATTTATCCCGTCATCCCTTTTTGACGAGCTCTTCAATCTCGTCTTGGAGCTGAACGTATTCCTCAGTGTCGTGGCCGTGGTCGCGATGGTAGGGGCTTTACTTGCTTCGATCGCGCGCGTTTGGGGAGGCCGTAGTCCTTCAGGTCCTGGCGGCTGGCTCTTAACTTCGCCAAGAATTTGAGTTAGAGGAGCGGGGCGTGGTTGCGGAACCCTTCGGGAGGAGGATTTCTTCGCGCCCTTATGTCGGGGCTTCCTTCCTTGGTGAGCTCGAGGAGTTCGGGCTTCGCTTGTGCGGAGCTTCATTCCGCTTTCCCGCGAAACTTTCTGCGGGAGAACTTCATGCTTCTTTGTCCGGACTTCCTTGCTCGCAGGGAGGGGGTCGGCTTTGCTTGCCCGAACTTCATTGCACCTCCCGTGAATTCGCTGTAGCGACGTACTCGAGGGGGAGTTCGGCCTCGCTCGCCCCGGCGCGGTCTCGAGCGCGGCCGAACTTCATTTGGGTGATCTCCTACGGAGTTCGGCCTCCCTCATGCCGAACTTCATTCCGCGGGGGGCTTCGTTCCGCCCTCACTTGCGCCGAACTTCACTGTGATGGTGAGCTTTAAGGTGGAGTTCGGCCTTCGGGCTCACTTATGCCGAACTTCATTCCGCGGGGGAACTTCGTTCTGCCCTCACTTGCACCGAACTTCCCTTGGATGATGAGCTTCGAAGGAAAGTTCGGCCTCAGCGAACTTCACTCGGCTCTCCATCGTCTGCTAGCTGCCCTCTCAGGGATTTTTCGTCTTTCGACTTGAAGGCTTCTTCCGCACGGGCATATCCCTCGGCCCGAGCCAGCAGATCGGCGAAGTCTCTGGGATACTTTTTTTCCAGGAAAAACAGCAAGTTATTTCTCTGAAGGCCGCCCTTGAGTGTGGCCATCGCGACAGACTGGTCCAAGTCCCGAACTTTCAATGCCGTGGTGTTAAACCGGGTGACGTAATCCCGGATGGATTCCTCCTGCTTCTGCTTGACGTTCATCAGGAAGTCCGAACCTCGGCGCGGACGTCGACTGCTGACGAAGTGAGCCGCGAACTGATTGCTCATTTGGTCAAAAAAGATGATCGTACTCGGCTTTAATGCCGAGCACCAGTTTCTAGCTACTCCCCTTAAGGTAGATGGGAAAGCTCAGCACAGTATGACGTCTGAAGCATCGTGGAGCAGCATCATGGCATGGAAGGCCTCCAGATGATCAACCGGATCAGAAGTTCCATCGTAGCTTTCCAGTTGAGGGAGCTCGAAGGTCGGTGGAATAGGTTCTTGAATAATTCAGAGAGAGAAGGGAGGTTCGGCATGGACGTCGGCATGATGAGCCGAGGTGACGCGGCCGAGCTCTTCAATACGCCGGTCCATCTCCCGTAGCCTGCAATCGAGGGCGTCGTCTTGGCTGCAGATCTTCGGATGCTTCTGACTACGAATGGGGAAGGTCTCCCCCAGAAGATAACAATGATCCGAACATGGATCTCCGATCCTCTGTTTCCCCTTCTCCGAGGCGACCGGTACGCTGGCCCTGGTACTCTTTCTTGGGGCCGATTCCCGACATTCCAATGGTGGGTTCCTGGTGGAGTCGCCACCGGGGGCTGCTGTATAGCCTGCAATGCCTCCGTGAGGTCACAGACCTATCGGACAAGTAGGTCGAACTGCTTCACATCCACCGCACGTACAGGTGGAACCTGAGCTGCCGGGGCTGAAGCAGGGACAGATGGATCTGGTTGGGATCGGGCCGCGGAGGCCGCCGAGCGCCGCGTCGAAGCTCTCTTGGGAGGCATTTTCTCTTCGGGAGAGAAGGAAGATCTCCGGAGAGAGGAGGAAAGTCGCCGAGCACTCCTTTAAGAACAAGAAAACTCTGAAGGTTCGGTGCCCTTCCTCTAGCGCCAATCTATTGGTGCAGAAACTGATCGTCGCCGGAGGTAGCCGGAGTGAAGGCCGATGAGATCGCCGTCGGGGACCTGCAAAATAAAGTCCTATCCGGAGCCGGTGGGGGGTGGCTCCAGCAGGGCCCTCCGACGGTCAAGTCAGTTTTTGGCCAATAGGAATGGAGTGCTCGGAATAAGTTTCGGAGCTTAGAGAAGACGAGGAGAGCTTAGCCTTAGCATATCGGGAGGGTCCTTTGTAGGCGGAGCTTAGTTGATGGCGATAGCCATACCGTCGCATGGAGTTCGGTACGGAGAGGAAGGCATCGTCAGGCGATCGGTGACGGCCATACTGGCGAGTCATGGGCCGCATGGAGTTCGATACGGAGAGGAAGGTGCCGTCAGGGAGTGGCATTGCCGGCAGTGGTGGCCATGTCGCCTGATGCAGACTGATGGTGACAATTCATCTCATAGGAGTGTCCGGCTGAAGGGAAGGCTGAGGGAGTTCGGCTGGCTGAAGAGGAAGCTTGGAGGGAGTCCGGCTCCCATATGCGTTTGGCTGGCGGCTAAGGCTCATCCGCTGAGGAGTTCGGCCGCAGGGAACCCAAAGCTCGACCGTTGGAGAGTTCGGCCCGGGGCTTGGGCACTGGAAAGTTCGGCAGCTAGGCAGTTCGGCCGGCTGAAGGAGTTCGGCCCGGAGCCTGGGGAGTTCGGCTGAAGCCCGTCTGCCGAAGCTCTTCTGCGGCTACTGATTGCATTAGGCTGGGCATCGAGCTAGACTTCGGCTGGAGCGGGATTTATCCCCAACAATAATGATTCAAAAATTGGATCTAAGACAACAGTTGCTATGAACCGTTGCCATATGTCTATCCTATAGTAATGATTAATATAAACCGCTGCTATAGATTGATTTATAGCAGTGGTTACGAATAATCGTTGTCATAAATCTGATTTAGATAGCAGTTATTGATAACCGCTACAATAGGTTGGATATATGGTAGTGATTACTTAACTGCTTTCATAATCTCGATCTATGGTAATGGTTATGGATGATTACTGCCATTGGTCTGACCTACGGCAACGATTATGTATAACTATTGCACTAGGTGAAACTTATAGCAGCAATTTATTTAATCACTATTATATGTCAAATCTATAGCAGCGATTATTTGTAATCGCTGCCATAAATTCTGACTATGGTGATGGTTACCGATAACCGCTGGCATAGGTGGATCTATAGTAGCAATTACTCATAACCACTGCTATATATTTTTTTTCATATTTTTTTCTCTAAATATGATATAATTCTAAAATTTAATATCCATCTTGATCATTTATTATCTAAATAATTATCATTAGAGTGTTATCATAAAAGACCTCGTCGATCTGATTGCTCTATCTATTTCGATCAATAAAATTTGATTTCGTCGATCATGAATGATCGTATATTGATCTGATAGATAAAGACCATCGATGAATTCAAAAACTTGCTACAATGATCTCGATGATATTTGTAGCATACTATTAAAGTTTTACTTCAATCGAATATTATTATTATGATCAATTTAACATGGAATGATTTCAATCGTTAAATGAGAAATAAGTAATCAAAAAGCCAAACAGCATTCGATTATAAGATAATTTTTTAGATAAATGATCTTTGCTATAATTTAATCATTTTGTATGGTGATGATCATAAAATTCAAAACATTTCTATATAAACTATTCATATTAAACAAATCTTGTAAAATCACAAGCATAATTACTAAAAGAGTTTAAGAACGAGTATCAAGTGATGTATAATTTTGGATTGTTCTTAGACATGTGGTTTGAATTTTATGATCATCATTTTAAAAAATAATTAAAGTAATATCCAAGATCATTTATCTAAAAAATTATCTCATAATCAGATGCCGTTTGATCTTCTGATCATTCACTTTTATTTAACGATCGAAATCATCTTATACTAAACTAATCATGATAATGATATTTAATTGAAGTAAAATTTTGATAGTATACTACGAACGTCATCGAGATCACTATTATAGATTTTTAGATTCATCAATAATCTTCATCTATCAAATAATTATGCCATCATTCATAGTTATCGAAATCAAATTTTATTGATCGATGAAACTAGGGCTATCAAATCAAAGCGGTCTTTTGTGACAACGTTCTAATGATAATTATTTAGATAATGAACGATAAAGATGGGCTGGCTTTAAATTTTAAAATCATATCTATTTTAAAAAAAATAAATTTAATATTAAACTATGGCAGCGATTTTTATTTTCATTTTTTCTCTTTCAAGCTCTCTCTCTCTCCCTCCTCTCTGCTACCAGTCAGGTCCTCCCTTTCTCTCTCCCTCCTCTCCATCGCTGGTCCGCCACCATCAGTGCGCTTGTCCCTGGTGTCCGTCGGTCGGCCCCACCTCTTTCTTTTTGGTCGCCGCTACCTCCTCCTTTTCTGGCCAGCCCCACCTCCTCCTTCTCCCCTGACCAGCACTACTATCGGCCCTGCCTCTCTCTTCCTCTTCTAGCCTGCCTCCTCCTTTTCCGACTAGCCCTGCCACCTCTCTTACCTCCTCCTTCTCCAGCTGGTCCCACCTTCCTTTTTCTTGATCGACCCTGCCTTCTATCTCTCTTTCTCTCCTCTTTTCTCTCAGCCCGACCCGCCACCACCCCCTTGGCCTTCCTACTCTCTCTTTCTGTCTCTCTATCTATCTCTCTTTCCTCTTTCTCTCTGTCTATCACTCTCTCTCTTCCCTCTTTCTCTCTCTCTCTCTCTCTCTCTCTCTCTCTCTCTCTCTTCTCTTTCTCTATCTCTCTTCTCTTTCTATCTCTTTCTATTTCTCACTATCTCTATCTATCTCTCTTGCAAGCTACTTCTAGCATCGCTGCCGCTGGCGACCCCTTTATCCGCAACCGCAGGTATATATTTTTTAATTTTATTTCATAGTAATATTTATTAATTATTATTTATAATATTTATAATAATTTTATAATAATATTTAAAAAGAACCCATGCTGGCGGGTTCTAGGGCATGCTGGTAGTCGTGGGTCATGCTAGCAGATAAGAGAACTTCTGTCGGTTGATTCTGAGCTATGCTGGCGGGTTCTAGGCCAGGCCGTACCATGTCAGCAGTTGTGGATGATCCTGGGCCATACTGACTGGGAAGAGAACCCCTGCCAATAAATTTTGGGCCGTGTCGGTTGATAAAAGAACTTCCATTGGTTGGTTTTGAATGGTGCCGGTGGGTAAGAGAACCCCCGTCAGTGGATTCTGGGCCGTGCCATGAACTATATCGATCGATAAGCTAAAAATACCCATCGACAGCCTGGAGCTCCATCCTCTATCCTCTGGCTATAAGTAGAACTTTCATAGAGATTTATTTAAGTGATGGTTCATGGGCTGTAGAAGTAGAGTTTGAGCTTTATTATTGTTCTCATTCAAACACCTCTAACTCTAGTAATATACTGGTATAAATGTTAGAATTTATTTATGCATGTAATTCATATTTATATCTTATTATTTTTATTTATTGCATTATATCACAATAGACCCATCAATTAATTAGGGTACATAATTTTTGATATCCGCATATTTATATATTTTTGTACAAATAGAAGAATTATGAACAATGATCAATTGATTATTCAATTTGGATAGTTTGGGAATTGCAAATAATTCTATAGATAATTATAGTAATCAAACGGTATGCTGAGGGTTCTAAAAGAAATTTCAGATAGCATTTTTCTTTCATTCTTCCTACACAGCCTCGTACGAAGGATCTGAATTATTACGTAGTGGTGGAGAAGATAGTCATCTTGGATTACTATTCTAAAGAAAGGATTGCATTGATACCATACTGAAAAATCATATATACTTGGCTCCTAAGCTAATCAAGTCCTCTAGATTAGTGATCCCTTGGAGCCTCAATGGGGTGTTGTTATGAGAATGATGCCTAGGCATATATTTGATGATACCGAGATTGATGATGATATTGGATCATGCATACAAAGTGCTCTTTTAGAACAAAACTTATTTGGTACTATCGAGGTCCCAGATATATTTGTCAAGAGCGATGGTGATGTACATATTATAGCTGCCACAGGCGATAAGTTCAATATTCTGATATAAATGTTAGAGCCTATTTATTGATATTCTATTAATATTATTGTTCAATATGTTATATTGGTTAATATTCATTAATGTTGCAGATTACAATAGCATCAAAATGCTATCTAGCTTTCACCCCCATTTATCGATAGGCTACGTGGAGCTCCACATCTAAGTCATAGCCAGAGCATACTCCATCCACCTCCACATTGGCTATTCAGGCACCACCGACATCTACTCCTCCATAAATATCTGAGTCTCCACTGTCAGCCACATCTCTTGCACATGCTCCATCCACTGATGAGTCTCGACTAGCATCCATGTCGCACGATCCCATGGCCAATGAGAGTAGATTTTTATTATATCAATTATTTATTTATTTATTTATATAGTTTGTTAGAAATGTATCCCCAAGTCAATCGTCAATCTATTGATGGTTGGGCCATATATTTATAATTATATATAAATTATAAATTAATAAAAATTATTTTAATATTTTTCATCATAAATTCTATTGTCTTCTAATGAATATATATATTGTGATGAATTTCTTAGGACTATCTATATTTGACAAAGAAGGATTTATTATTTAGTCCTTAAATAGTTTATAATCAAATGATACGTTATTACTTAGGATGACAATATTTATCAAGTATAGATTATTGTGTGCCATATAGATTTATTGTCCTCATAACCAACAAGTGTTGAGACACTGATATGACATGCAAGTTAGATGTATGGGTACATTAGTACTGAACGTGACCAACTCCGGAGCTTTTCTTCTATCAAGATTAGCTTTGATGGAATATGAGGATAAATGTTCCTTCGATCTAAGATCACCACGGTGACTTTCAAGCAACTCACTGTATTTTGGTGTCGGACTATCTAAATTTTTAATTCAATGATGAAAGATTTTTGGGCACAGTCAAGTACTTATGAAGTCGGTGCGTGTATCAAGATGGGATTAACCACTTCTAATTTTAGGAGCTATGTTCAATTATATTTCAATTTAGCAAAACCTTGGTCTGGATAGTCTTAGTGAGGAGTCATGAAGCTAATTACTTTGAGATACGATATGGATGTATTTTCTAGGATTGATAGTCTAACCCTAAGTCATCTATTATACAGAGGTCATAGAGATGAATTATATGGTAACCATATTCACGTAGGTTCTGAATGTTGCGATTATGATTATTCGACCTATCTGGATGTCGGGTATCATTGCTAGATGGTCACTTTGATTAGTATAGAAATTGGTTTCTGTGCTACCGATTTAAGTTCGGACCTGCAAGGTCACACATATTAGGAGTTTCTATCTGATCTGATGGCTGATCAAGAGTTCTATTGGTCTGAAATTTTATGGTCAAGAGTTTCACAAGACTGAAACTCTATGACCAAGAGTTCTACTAGACTCGAACTCAGAGTCTAATTTATCTGGGACTCTCTGATCAAGAGTCCCATTGGTTTGGGACTCTATGGTCAAAGAGTCCCACTGGATTGGGACTCTGTGACCAAGAGTCTTACTGGACTAGAACTTTGAGTGCTACTTATCTGGGACTCTCTGATCATGAGTTCTGATAATTTAGGATACTATGGTCAAGAGTTTCACTGGACTGAAACTCTATGATCAAGAGTCCTACTGAATTGAAACTCTGAGTCCTGCTCATCTAAAACTTTCTAATCAAGAGTTTTACTAATCTGAGACTCTATGATCATGAGTTTGATTCATTTAAGATACTGGGTTCAAGAGTCCCACTAATTTAGGACTCTTCAAGAGTTTCATATTGATAGAACTCTGTTATCCAGTAACCCATTCGATTTGGACTTAGATATTTTTTAGAGAATTAATTAGCAATTTGATTACTGATTAGCTCAATTTGATTGAGTGATGAGGATTCGATCAAGTTTGATTAAATCTGATTCGATTGAATTTGATCCAATCAGGTTATGAGATGATTTAATCGCTATGGAAGTTTTGACCCTGATTTGATCATGATGTAGATCTAATTAATTTTTAATTTAATTAAAATTTTATTAGATTAGGCTAAGCCTAATTTGATTGAATTTAATCTGATTTAATTGGATCTAAATTAATTAGTTTGGTTGAAACCAATTAGGATCAAGTCAAACGAAGTTTGAATTCAAATTCTTCCATGCGCCCATCATTTTTGACTTTTTCACTCTACTTTCCACACCCTCCCTTTTGTTTATCAAATATTTTTGAGAAATAAAAATATGCACGTAGAAGGAGAGTCCTTCTGCATGTTAAATACAAGGAAGGGGACGTTGGATAAGGATAAGAGGCTCATTTGATTTTTGAAATCAAGTGAGTGGTTAAAACCTCTCAACCACTCGATTCTTATCATTTTTCATATAGTTTTCTCATGGTATTCATGTTAATAAATTATAAAAATTTTTATGCATGTAGTAGAAGGGGTTAGCATTACATGGTAAAAATTTTAGAGTGTTTGGGCATTAGCTCTAGATGAAAAAAAATCTTGGAGTGAAGGTGAACAGGATCCTATAGTACTTTACTTTTTCCTCATACCTCTCTTCTCTTATGTTTTTCATCTCTAAGGATATTCTATTTTTAGATATAATTTAAATAGATATTATAGATTTAAAAGTTATCTTTTCATAAAATTTATTTCATAAAAAAACTCCATATAGAGAGGGCGTGATAGGATTTTAAGTGTGTCAGAATTTTTGGGCCGAGTGAAATCCTAGATTTGGGAATCTGGGTTTGGATGGAGAGATCAAGTGTTGTGAGCATCGGATCGCTACCAAATTTGAAACACATCTTTATCATCCTCCAATATTTATGTTCTAATTTTTTAAAATATCTAAAAAATTAAAAAATATACGATCGATCATGATCAGCCATCGAAGGCCCCAATGAGGAGC
Organism: Cocos nucifera; assembly: GCA_006176705.1. NCBI lineage: Eukaryota > Viridiplantae > Streptophyta > Magnoliopsida > Arecales > Arecaceae > Cocos > Cocos nucifera. Next base: position 336,170 of record QRFJ01000897.1, on the reverse strand, counting down.
TAGCACTCCAGTGGGACTGATCAGGATCAGAAGTTCTATGTGGACCAATCATAGAGGCTGGATACATGTGCAGCTATAACATAATACTAGAGCATTATTCGATAGACTTAGATTATGGTGATTGACTATCCGTAAAAAGGTATTATATTTTTAACACGTAGATATAGTAAATAGTTTATTACATAGTTTTATTTTCAGATCTATTGATGTATACATGCATATTATATTTTGATTCTAATGTGTAGGATTAAATAATCTGATATGATCAGTAGATAATTAATTAGATTAATTATTTTTTTTGCATCATTACTATTTTTGAAATATTTTTTGAAAGTAGCATAACAAACTCTACATTATTTTCTTCAAATGATATCAAAGTAAGGCTCTTTAAACATGATATGCTTGCATATTTAGATTAATAATTTAGATTTAATCTAAATATTGATCTAATAATTAGAGTAATTAGATCTAAAAAATTAAAATTTAGATCGTATGGACTATAGGTTGTCCTACTGTAGGATTTACCTCTTACAGTGAAAAGATTATCCTGGTACGTTGCTGATCTATATCATTAATCATAAAATTACTAGATTTAATCTAATATTTTTATGATTTAATTATATTAAACTTTAATCTAATTTATAATCATGAATGTATATTTAGATAAAGTTTGATTTATGATTTCATGATTATGTAGTGTACATAGTTTCAGATTAAACCCTATGATTAGTGTTGTTTGTGAATTGAGATGATTTTATTTTGAAATGAGTCGACTCAATTGGTGAACAATGCTAAGTTATAAAGAACCTTTCAAAATTAAAAAAAATTTAAAATGCCGAACCCTAACCCTCAGCCCAAAAACTTAATTAAAAATTAAGTATAATAATTTAGTATCTAAAATTATGAATTAAGGCTCTAAGTTATTAATCATAAACTTGTGGATTATTGGGTTAGCTGAATTAGGTTCATAAATTGGGTTAGACCTAAGGTTAGTTAAAAGATGGACTAATTTAGAGTAATTAATCAAATCTAATTAAATATTAATTTAGATTAGGTCAAGAACTCTATAGACTCAATTACAATAGTTGTAGTTGATCAAGTCTATATCTTTAACAATGATCAAACGGACTTGATTCAAGGCTACGCGGTCGAATCCAAAATTACTAGATTGGTCAAATTAAAATTAATGAATTGGATGGTGTCTAAGGTAAGTTTGGCAGTTTGACCAGTGGTTTTTAATTGAGAGCTACTCGTACTGATTCGATCTTTGATGAGTTAATGGCATATCCTTTCCACTGATCTTGCTTACCTGGTCATCCTGGTGAGTTAGATTTTGATTAGATCATTTGGTGATTCGAGCTCACCCATGTCTATTAGGTAAATCAGTCTGACTGATTTAGGTGCTCCTAATGCCAGCTTAGATTAGATTCTTTTCTGACTTGATGAAGTCAGTGGAAGGATTGAAATTAACTCACTGAATTTTTTTAAATTAGTTAACTAAATCTTCTAAAATTATTAGATTCTTAAAAATAAAATAGTTATATAAATAACTAAATCATAGCCTCTCATTAAGTTGAGTGATAATAGGTTCATTAGTATAATGATCATTGGAGGCCCAAAGGCCTGGTGATTATTAACTAATGAAATTATCATTCATAAAATGATAATTTGGTCAAATCTTTCTGATGGTGGTTAGGTTGGTCGACCAAAGTTGGGTCTGATCATTTATTGGTTAGATAAGACCAAATACGGTCATGTTAATGGTTGGACCTAGCCGAACATTTTTCAGTAGAGGCCAAAGCCTGCTGATTAGGTTCGTGGGGCAAAATCAATGTTATTAGAAGTTGTTTAGAGAAATAATTAATTTTGAATCTACCTATAGGTGCACATGGATTGACCAACTAAAGTTGGGCTCATGTGTAGTCTATGTGGATTCTAGTATCTACTAAAAATTAAAGTAATTCTTCGAATTGAAGGTAGAGGCTACCAATTCGTATAAAATAGTAGGAGGATCTTAGACTGAAGTCCAAATCTTTAGAATTAATAATTCATATATTAATTAGGTTTGATTTCTTTTTGTGCAGACATGATCAATAACCTATCGCTCCGATCATTGTTAGACCATGATAAATTAATGGGACTCAACTACGATAGCTGGTATCGTAAGTTGAAAATCATCTTGGAGCATGAGCGGATCCTTTATATAGTAACGGATCGAGCACCTGAGGAGCCAGCCCCAAATGCTAGGAAAATGGTCTGAGATACTTATCTGAAGTGGTTCAATGACCACACCACCATTCGATGTATAATATTGGTGGCAATGAATGACGAGTTTAGCCGCAGGTTTGAAAATGCCCAGTCATAAGAAATGCTTCAAATATTGAACGACTCTTTTGGCACGCCGGACGATGTTAAAAGGTATAAAATAAGTTGTGCCATTTTCAATGCTCGAATGAGGGATGGGGCCTCAACCATCGATCATATATTGTACATGATCGAGATGATTGAGCATCTTAGCAAGTTGGGCTTTTTCTTGCATGAGCAACTCGGTAAGGATGCAATCCTTAATTCTTTGCCTAAGTTCTTCCTCTCTTTTCTAACTCATTTTAGAATGACAAAACCTACAGTGAACTACCACGGCTTGTTGGGATTGCTGTAGAACTTTGAGAAGGATCACCAACTCCATAAGGAGATGGTGAATATAGTGGGAAGGTCTTCTTCTAATCGTTGATCCTTTAAGAAAGAAAAGAAGAACAAGAAGAAGAAAAATAATAAGGTGCAGCCGCATACTGAAACGACTGCACAGGATCAGACCAAGAAGTGCAAGCCTGACCAGAGCTAGGTAGAGTGCTTCTTCTGTAAGAAGTAGGGGCACTGAAAGAGGAACTGTCCTTTGTAGATTGCCTCCTTGGATCTGAATAGGTCGAGGAAGAAGCAAATGGTTGCTGGACAAGATAATTATATGATAACACCTTACAATTTTTTCTTATTTGATTATACTGCCTCGGTATTAGATACTAAAAGTCCTTATCATATTTATAATTCAATGCAGGGCTTGTAGGTCAGTAGAAGATTTGATCAAGATGAGATGTTTCTGAACATTGGAGATGGAAGACAAGTTTCAATTCTAGCTTTAGGAATCATGAACCTTGTAATCAATTCAAATAAAGTTATTCTTAATGAATGTTATCATTGTCCAACTTTCTTATTGAATGTCATTTCTGTAGGCCTTTTGACCATAATGGTTTTAAAATATCAATAAAAAAAAATTTTGTAATATCATTTTGAATAATGTTACAATTTTGATTGGATAATTAAATAACGAAATTTATTTACTTTCTATGCCCGTTAATATGGTTCAATTCTCCAGTAAATATCCTAAAATTAGTGATGTGTCTGATGTCTACCTTTAGCACTATAGGCTATGTCATATTAACAAGAATAAAATTAACAGGTTAGCTCAAGAAGGAATTTTTGAGGTTAGTGATTGTGAGTCACTTCCGACCTGTGAGTTCTATCTTTTTGGTAAGATGACCAAGTCATCTTTTACTAAAAAAGGTGAAGAAGCCATTGAACTCTTGAGTTTAGTACATTCAGATGTATGTGGACCCATGAGCTCAAGTGCCAGAGATAGATATTTCTACTTCATAACCTTCACAGATGATCTATCGAGGTATGAGTATGTCTATTTAATAAAGCATAAGTCAGAGTCGTTTCAAATGTTCAAACTATTTCGAAATGAGATAGAAAAGCAAACTGGAAAGAGTATTAAAACTCTTCAGTTTGATCGAGAGGGTGAGTACCTTTCCAATAAATTTCTAATATATCTTGGGAAGAATAAGATTCTCTCTCAATGGACCCCTTCTAGAATACCACAACATAATGGTGTATTTGAAAGGAGAAATCGAATCTTGTTGGACATGGTTCGATCCATGATGGAGTTTGCTGGTTTGTTGATCTTCCTATGGAGATATGCGCTCGAGTTAGCTTGTTACATTCTAAATAGGATTTTGAGTAAATCTGTTAATAAAATATCATATGAAATATGGACAGGGCGTAAGCCAATGCTTTCACACCTTAGGGTTTGGGGGTGTCCGACCTACGTCAAATATTTGATGACAGACAAGCTTGGACCTAGGTCTGATAAATATAGTTTTATAGGTTATCCAAAAGAAACCAAAGGATACTACTTCTACCTTACTGATGAGCAAAAAATATTTGTCAGCCTTAAGACAGTCTTTTTAGAAAAGAAGTTTCTTGGTGAAGAAACTAATACCTCCAAGATCGAACTTGATGAAGTACGATAGGTGGAAGAACGAACATAAGTTGTTGAATCTGAGCTGGATCTGATTAGATCAGACCTAGAACCCATTGTAGAAGCATTCTTAAGGAGATTTGATAGAGTACTATATCAATCAGATAGATATTATGATTTTTTGATCCGAGATGGGGATCCTATCGAATTCGATGAGAACGATTAGGATCCAATTACCTATATGGATGCAATGTAGAGATCCGACTCAGAGAAATGGCTTGAGGCCATGAAATTCGAGATGGAACCCATAAAGGTCAATGATGTATGGATATTGATTGATCCATCCGAAGAGGTAAAACCCATAGGGTATAAGTGGATCTTCAAAAGAAAAAGAGGTACAGACGGAAAGATGAAGACCTATAAAGCCCGTCTGATTGTCAAGGAATATTATCAATGTTATGGTATTGACTATGACGAGACTTTCTCTCCTACGATAATGCTCAAATCTATTCGGATAATGTTTACCATAGTTGCCTATCTGGACTATAAAATCTATCAGATGAATGTGAAAATAGCTTTTCTAAACGAAGAGTTGGATAAAGAGGTGTATATGATACAACCTAAAGGTTTCATGTTTATAAATGAGTCTAAGGTATGTAAGCTTTAGAGGTTCATTTATGGACTAAAGCAGGCATCTCGGAGCTAGAACATATAATTTGATAGAACAATCAAAATATATGACTTCGTTAAGAATGAAGAGGAGCTCTGCATATATAAATGGGCTAATGGTCCAGCAATAGTAGTCCTAGTATTATATATGAATGACATTCTCTTAATTGAAAATGATGTCCCTACATTATAAGGAATAAAGATCTGACTGTCATCATAATTCTCCATGAAAGATCTGAAAGAATCTTCCTACATCCTAGAGATGAAGATCTATAGAAATAGATCTAAAAGATTACTTGGATTGTCCTAGTCCATGAACATTGACACTGTGCTGAAACGGTTTAGTATAAAAGATTTTAAGAAAGGCTATCTACCAATAGGCCATAGAATTTTTCTTTTAAAGAGGGATTATCCAATAATACCTTTAGATAGAGAGCGTATGAATAGAATACCATATGCTTCAGCAATAGATTCTCTAATGTACGTCATGACATATATGCGATCAGATGTGGCATACTACTAGGTGTAGTAAGTAAATACCAATATAATCTAGGAGAGAATCACTGGAAGGTTGTTAAAATTATCCTGAAGTATTTAAGAAATACTAAGGACCAGTGGCTTGTATATGGTGAATCGGACTTAAAATTTATGAAATTTATAGACTCTAGTTTTCAGTCTGATCATGATGATAGCAAGAGAGTATCGAAATACATATTTATCTTTAATGATGGGACCGTCTGCTGGAAGAGTTCGAAATAGCACATTATGGTCGATTCAGTTTGTGAGATGGAGTATGTCGCTGCATCAGATACTGTCAAAGAAGCAGTGTGGCTAAGAAAATTCATCATCGAGCTTGGAGTAGCACCCTCTCTTGATGGTCCAGTTCTGCTATATTTCGATAGCTCTAGAGCCATTGCTCAGGCAAAGGAACTAAAGACACACCAGCAGATGAAGTATATTCTGCACCACTACCATCTTGTCCGAAAAATTATGGATCGAGATGACGTTGATCTTTAGAAGATTGATGGAAAGGAGAACCTGATCGACCCATTCACTAAAGCTATTACAGTGAAGGAGTTCGACGACTTTAAGTCGAAGATATGTATTAGATACTGTACCGATTGGCTTTAGTCCAAATGGAAGATTATTGAAAATATGTCCCAAAGTTAATCGTCAGTCTATTGACGGTTGGGCCATATATTTATAATTATATATGAATTATAAATTAATAAAAATTATTTTAGTATTTTTTATCATAAATTCTATTATCTTCTAATGAACTCTTGTATTATGATGAAGTCCTTAAGACTATCTAGATTCGACAAAGAAGGATTTGTCATTTAGTCCTTAAATAGTTCACGATCAAATGATACGTTGTTACTTAGGACGATAATATTTATTAAGTATAGATCATTGTGTGCCATATAGGTTGGTTGTTCTCATAACCAAGGAGTGTTGAGACACTGATATGGCATATAAGTGAGATGTATGGGTACATCTGCACTAAACATGACAAACTTTGGAGCTTTTCTCCTGTTAAGATTAGCTTCGATAGAATATGGGTATAAATATTCCTCCGATCTGAGATCACCATGGTGACTTTCAAGCAACTCATTGTATTTTGGTGCCGGACTATCTGAATTTCTAATTTAGTGATGGAAGATTTTTTAGCACAGTCAAGTACTTATGGAGTCGATGCGTGTATCAAGAAGAGATTGATCACTCCTGAATTCAAGAGCTGTGTTCAATTGTGTTTCAATTTAGTAAAATCTTGGTCAGGGTAGTCTTAGTGAGGAGTCACGGGACTAATTACTTTGAGATACGATATGAAAATATTTTTTAGGATTGACAGTCTAATCCTGAGTTATTTATTACACAGAGATTATAGAGATGAATTATACGATAACCATATTCGTGTAGGTTCTGAATGTTGCAATTGTGTTTATTCGATCTATCCAGACGTCGAGTACCATTGCTAGATGGTCACTTCGATTAGTATAAAAATTAATTTCCATGCTACCAACTTAGGTTCGGACCTACGGGGTCACATACATTAGGAGTTCCTACCTGATCTAATGGTTGATCAAGAGTTCCATTGGTCTGGGACTCTATGGTCAAGAGTTCCACTGAACTGGGATTCTAAGTTCGACTTATCTAGGACTCTCTAATCAAGAGTTTCATTGGTCTAGGACTCTCTGATCAAAGAGTTTCATTGGACTGAAACTCTGTGACCAAGAGTCCTACTAGACTGAGACTTTGAGTCCTACTTGTTTGGAACTCTCTGATCATGAGTCCTGATAATCTAGGACACTGTGGTCAAGAGTCCCACTGGATTGAGACTCTGTGACCAAGAGTCCTACTGGACTGAGACTCTGAGTCCTACTCATCTAGAACTCTCTGATCAAGAGTTTCACTAGTCTGAAACTCTATGATCGTGAGTTCGATTCATTTGGGATACTAGGTTCAAGAGTTTCACTAATTTAGGACTCTTCAAGAGTTTCATGTTGATAAGACTCTATTGTCCAATAACCCATTCGATTTGGACTCAGATATTTTTTGGAGGATTAATTAGCAATTTGATTGCTGATTAGCTCAATTTAATTGAGCGATGAGGATTTGATCAAGTCCGATGAAATTTGATTCGACTGGATTTGACCCAATCAGGTTATGAGATGATCTAATCGCTATGAAAGTTTTGATCCCGATTTGATCAGGACGTAGATCTAATTAATTTTAAATTTGATTAAAATTTTATTAGATTAGACTAAGTCTAATTTGGTTGGGTTTAATTTGGTTTAATTAGATCTAAATTAATTAGTTTGGTTGAAACCAATTAGGACCAAGTCAAATGAAGTTTGAAATCAAATTCTTCCATGCATCCACCATTTTTGACTTTTCCACTCTGCTTCCCACGCCCCCCCCCCCCTTTTGTTTATCGAATATTTTTTGAGAAATAAAAATATGCATGTAGAAGAAAAGTTCTTCTGCGTGTTAAATATAAGGGAGGGGGCATTGGATAAGGATAAGAGGCTCATTTGATTTTTGAAATCAAGTGAGTGATTAAAACCTCTCAACCACTCGATCCTTATCATTTTTTATATAATTTTATCATGGTATTTATGTCAATAAATTATAAAAATTTTTGTACGTATAGTAGAAGATGTTAGCATTATGTGGTAAAAATTTTAGAGTGTTTGAACATTAGTTCTGGGCAAAAAAAAATCTTGGAGTGAAGGTAAACAGGATCTTGCGGCACTTTACTTTTCCCTCATGCCTCTCTTTTCTTGTATTTTTCACCTCTAAGGATATCCTATTTTTAAATATGATTTAAATAGGGATTATATATCTGAAAGTTATCTTTCTATGAAAACTTATTTCATGGAAAGCCTCCACACAAAAAGGACATGATAGGATTTTCAGTGTGTCAAGGTTTTTGGGTCGAGTGAAATCTTAGATTTGGGAATCTGAGTTTGGATGGAGAGATCGAGTGCTGTGAGCATCGGATCGCCACCAAATTTGAAATACATCTTCATCATCCTTCAATATTTATATTCTAATTTTTTAAAATATCTAGAAAATTAGAAAGTATATGATCGATCGAATTGATCATGATCAGCCATCGAAAGCTCCGGCGAGGAGCTAGCACTCTAGTAGGATTGATCGGGATCAAAAGCTCCATGTGGACTAATCATAGAGGTCGGACATATGTACGGCTGTGATGTGATACCAGAGCATTATTCGATTGACTCAGATTATGATGATCAACTATCCGTAAAAAAATATTATATTCTGAACACGTAGATATAGTAAATAGTTTATTACATAGTTTTATTTTCAGATCTATTGATGTATGCATGCATATTATGTTTAGATCCTAATATATAAGGTTAAATAATCCGATATGATCAGTAGATAATTAATTAGATTAATTATTTTTTACTACATCATTGCTATTTCTGAAATATTTTTTGAAAGTAAAATGATAAGTTCTGCACTATTTTCTTCAATTGTACACTCTTATATATTTGTATAATATATTTTCATTATAGGTGCATTATCCAGTAGAATATTTTACGATCCCATATGCATGCTGTATTATTCTTGTTGTGCTTGTAGACTTGTGATTAATGGATGCTGGTGTCATGGATCAGATATATGAGGAGATTTGGATAAATGTATCTTAATTATATTTATGTATTTGATATGTTTATACTATGTTTAATTAGAATAATTTTGAAACTGACTTCTGATAACTTTATGTAGAGAAGTACGATGTTCTAGATCATGAGAGGACTTGAGATATCCGATTGTAGAAGATTGGAGAGTTGTACCAAAATTACAAGATCAAGCTCCATAGAGGATGGCTCAAGCATCGATAGGATACTCCAGAGAAGTTTGTTCCTTGGATTCAGAACTATCCTCCGTGTCAGTGGAAGAAGATGGTTAGGCATTAGAGGAGCCAAAAGTTTCATGTTTAATTTTTAACTTTTAAATTTTTTAATACACTAATAATTATATTTAAATACTTTTTAAATACTTATTATTTAAATATTTTTTAGGCTATCTTCTATTAGAACTAGGAGAATCAGGTGGCTCAAGAGTACATGCATACTCTCGATCGTAAGTCTATGGCCAATCATGTGCATAAAGAGGTAATGAATTCTGAATCTTAGTTTATAAATTAAATTGATATTTTTTTGCATATTTCTAATAAACTGATCGATTGTTATGGCTGACGAGAGAGGGGGTGATGCCCACTTATAGCATCATTTTTTGATCCAGCCATACAGACAAGAAGGGCTGACCGATGAATGCCACGATCGAAAAAATTTTTTTAAGTAATAAATAGATTGGTATGGTTAATATTATAACATTTCTTATGATATTTTATTTGCAATTATATGAGCAGTTAGATGCGCTCATGAGAGAGAAATCAGACACCTTTGGCCCACATGACCATCTATCTCAAGTCTTGGGGCCTGAGTACTCTAGGAGGATCCAATGCAAGCTCGAACATACGTCGACGAGCTAGTGGTCTAAGACGAGCATCTCTTCACATGCTTCCGAGGTCATTAATTGAGAGTAGCTTGAGGAGATGTTGGTACAGGCAGCTTAGGCTATAGAGCAGGCTGCTCAGACTACGGAGCAGGCTACTAAGGCTGAGGAGTATACATCTCAGCTACAGAGCATTGTAACTGCTATAGTAATGAGGCTCTCCATGCGTTTTGGAACTAACTTCACGGACCTTTAGGATATGTTGGCCAGCATTTCAGCTCCAGCCCCTTTAGCTTCAACTCCAGTTCTTCCAACTCATGCTCCATCTCCCATCCCAATGATGATGACTTAGATATAAATTTAGCAGATTTTTGATGTATTTTTTTTAAAAATATGATAATAAATTTTATTTAGTAATAAAATTTGAGTATTTTAGATATATTCTTGTGTTATATATTGAATTACATTTATCAGATAAAAAATAAAAAAATAAAAATTTATATTCTTTTTATTATTCAAAATCTACGACAGCGATTGACAACCGCTGTAATAATATATGATAGTGGTTATAAAATCTCTACATTAGATTTATGGTAGTGGTTGTTTAAAATTATCTATAGTAGCAGATATAAAACCGCTGTCATAGATCACCTATGGTAATGGTTATACAACTGCTGCCATAGAACTTATAGTAGCAGTTTGATAATCGTTGCTATATTCTCCTGCGATAGTTTAACTTATAACAGCGATCAGTAAACCACTACTATACCATGCATATGGCAGTGATTATCATAACTGCTGTAAAAATTGCTGTCATAGACCTACAGCTATGACTTCAGTAGCAGCGGTTGAATAATTGCTGTCGTAAGTTATGTCAGTAATTATTTTGGCTACGATAGTAATTCGAAACCACTGCTATAGTCTTATTCTATAGTAGTGAATGATGTATTATTTGCAAACCAATAGATGCTCAATCTTGTTTCAATCACTCGACAACCAGTGAGTGCATAAGTTGATCAGCTTGAGTTGAGTTCACGGACGATTATACCTAATGTTTTGTGCAAGAAGCAAGACAAATCATCTAGGAGATACCAAGCACGTATGGTTAGTTCCCTAAGCAGTCTTTCGGAGATAAATAATGGACAAAATCAAGTGTTCTACCGTACAAAGTGAGTTCAAGCATCAGTTTCCTTTTCTTTTTTCTTTAGGTGCCGAAAGGGATGAGTCAAGAACCAAGGAATTGAGACAAGCACAACCGCATTTTGACAAACTATGCTGTGACAGCTTTGATGTATGCCTTTTGTTTTGATTTTAGACAACCTTTTGTAACTCAATGTACACCACTACTACTAAGTTGGCGAGCTACGCGGATACACTTGGGGCACATGGAGTTGTTCCTTCCATGTCTTCCTCTAGGGGGAAGCATCAGATTTGCGGCCCTCAATCCATAGAGAAAGAGGCACTGCACCAAGATTTCCAGCTGGACCAAGAATTCACTACATTTTTCTTTTAATTTGTTTGAGTTCCACGGCAAAATTTAGGTCATTGTGTTCAATTAAGATGATTGCTTCTATTTTGCTCATCAGTGTCGAGCATTGGCTGACCATGTGCGCAGCCGGGGCCATTGAATCAATTTTGGGTGGACATTGGTCTAGATGATGCCATAATGCACGATCATGTTTCCTACATATTTTTGAGTTATTGAAATATTATTCAATTATTCACGATTGTTTAATGATTCTTTGAATTATTTCCTAGTCATTGATTCATTGATGATTTAACAATTAGCATGTCTCATGATTTAATCACAATTTATGAAGTAACATGACAACCACAAAAGTCCTATCCAATTGAAAGGGGAGCATAACTCGATGAAAGAAGGTCAATTCATCCAAATTGGAACGTGCCTTCCAAAGTTTAGAACAAAACAATGATCACTCCACCATAATCCAATGCTAGGCTTATATGGTTGCCCCCAATTTCTCGTTACTTCTTTTGGTAGGTTGCATCTCTTTCTCTTTGGATACCAAACCTAAGAACAAAATATTGCAAATACTTCTTAGATGAGATTTTGGATTGTTATACTTAAATATATTACATTCTTTCATAATTTTGATGGATTCATTTATTGATGCTACATTTTGTCCTCCATCCTCAAAAGAAAATCTTATTGCTAAGATATAGAAAATTTAAGGTTTCAAGTATTACACATATTGACGTTGAGATTCGGCTATCGATCAAAGATGCTGAAAAGGTGGCACATTCCTCTCGTAGAGATGATTCACAAAAGAGTCTTAAGTAGAGATGATTTCTGCGAGGACTCTCCGATATTCAAGTCAATCTTAGGTAACAGATAAGAAGAAGTCGAGAAAAAGAGAGTTCTCCATGTATCTTTGGAGGTCCCCTTGTAGCACTTTTTATAGATGAAAGTGATTATGTTGTTAGGAAAGTTTGTTAGACAGATGGTGGCATGCTTGTATTGAAATTTTAAATTGAGATCCTGTCAAATGAGTAAATAAATCAATTCTGTTCATTTTGATGTCAATTAAGGAGTTGTAGGATATTTTGTAGTCAGGTTAAGGGTCTGGTTAGGATCGGCAGACTTTAATTAAGGATACTGATGGTTATGCCGATTGGTTGAATATGCTAAAATCAAGAATTGAGCTTATGATATCGGCTCAAATGAAAATCAGGTGCTTGAAATGTGCAATTTGTCGAAGCTTGAATCTAGTTGATGATTAAATTGAATATCTAGATTAGGATCGATTGAAATCGAAAGAATTAGATTCTACTTAAGCTCCATCCAATTTGAAAGAAGTCCGTAGTCACTTCGAATGTTCTTCACAATGCTGTACCAATGTTATGATTGATGAAACTATCATCTTCAATCTTATTATTCAGATGTTATACTTAATAATGGTGTCATATGTTTTCCCGTCGATCTCTATCTCTGGCTTTTGGCCTGAAGGATAAGCACACATGTATTCTACATTTTAATAAAGCGATCCTAATGTCCAACGTATCTTTCAGGTGTCTATGCTCTCGTTAGGTCGTCACCAAGAGTTTGCATTGTTTACTGATCCAAATTATTACAATCCAATCATTGTTTTCTCAGTACACATCACTAATTATAAGAAGGCAGAATCTTTAAATTGTCTGCTCATGCCTGACTTTTTCTACCAAATAAATAAAGCAACAAAAGCATATCACCAAGATGTTATTTAGGGTCTACAAATAATGATGATTGCATTGGTTAAGGATGACTAAGAGTTGGCTTGCGACGTGTCAACAGCAAATGTACGAACACGGTATACATTTCCATATACTTAGCTAATATGTCCTTTATCTTCATCATTTTTTTAATAAAATAAAAGAACTTGGCCATGGTTTAGAACCAAGTCTAAAAAAAAAATAATTTTACTGTTATTGAATGCCTTTGAACGTACAATCCAAAGCAGTTCATGGTCTACGCTTACACCAAAAAAAAAAAAAGAAAAATAAATAAAATAATAAAATAAAAGTATGGGTGGGTGAACTTGCTAGCTCTAACATATTTCTTTATTTATTCAAAAAAATGGCAGTGAACGATGGCAAGGAATTGTTATACAAATATCTTGTACCATTAAAATCCAACGTCAACCTTCATTGTTTTAATTCATCAACCATCTCATTGGATGGTTTAAATGATATCTATCTATCGATGTTCCATGTGGGATGATCCAGCCCGTTAATTGATTTTTAAAAGCATAAATACTTGGCCTTGCATGGTGGAAAGGATGTTTTGACAAATTTTGGAACCGTTCACCACCAATTGGCCGGAGAAGCTGCACAAAACTTATAGATGCCATGCTATATATCCAAAAAATATTATTCCTTCATGGGCAGTTAGAACACGAAAAGGATGTTATTTAATAATCATATTTATATGATATATTTTCAATTCTTTTTTTATTTTTTCTTTTCTTTTGTTATTAATCCTTTAATGGGAAAGGGTCCTATGACACCAGCATCCTTGGGGATGGTCTGATAAGCCTCCATTAGCATGACAACATATGGCTTTCATAATGATGTTATTACGCTATATATGATATTGCAAGGTCAAATAATGACATGGTAAGGATGGATTATGATAACATTTAGATAGACTCATCTAAAGTTTATATTGGGAGTGATTGATTAATTATCAATCAAGAGTGCATGGTTTTCACCGCATGGCAGTTGTATGTATCACATATTTGTATTGATTTATTGTGGAAGAAATTTTACTTTGACTTCAATCGTAATTTCGTATCCATGACTACCAGCTGGGTATACAGTAGTACATTGTTACGATCGTTGTCCTTTTATTAGTCAAGTCAAGAGATCTTTTTTTTGAAAAAAAATATAAAGATATTTGCTTCTAAAATAAGGACATTTATATTTAAACTAGTAAATATTTGTATGGGAGAGCTCGTAAATCTTAGAACTGTTATTATGAATAGAATGGACCCTTGCATGCACCAGCCAGGTCCATCCGCTGTGCATTATATGTAAACTATTAATCTAAGAGTTTGGTATCATATTTATAAAATAGTATACCTAACTTTAGATCTTTGGTATAATTGTTTATTAATTGGTGGTGAGTGCTAGAGCATCATGAGCGTTAGGCAATGATAATGTGATAATATATTAGATTAATTTTATTAGTACTAGAAAATTATAATATAATTGATATATAATCCAAGAAAACCTGTTGTGGTTGCATAATTATATCATACTTCATTAACAACCAAAATGCATATTTAAGAGAATACTTACGATCGCATTTTTCTGAAGGAAGAAATCAGACTATATATTTTATTTAATATTTTTAAAAAATATAGCAAAAATGATGCTGCTACTAAGATTAAAATGCATCTTCTTTTTATTATTGTACTGCTATTGTCTTCGGCAAATATATGATATTTTTTTGGAGAAAAAAATTAGATATGGTTGGCTATCTGTCAATAGATTCAAATAACTTTTTTTCGTCCTTCATGTTCCGAAGAAAAAGAAAAGAATTTTTTTTTTTTTTCCTATAATTTCATGACCGTAGCTGGCAGGAGAATTGCGTTACGGCATGGAGTCATAAAATGTGCTGACTTATATGGACACCGTATTCTCGATCGCAAGCTAGCAGTTGAAATTGGATCAATCCATCACATCATGCGTGCTGTTACCATAGGCATTGCAACCTTCATGCAAACAAGGGGAGGTAAAAATAAAAGAATATATTCTCATGGCACATGCCATGATGCTATTGGCTGAGCCAAAAGGTGGGCCCATGGATACTGTGGACGAGGTCATAAGCTCAGGTATATAATAAAAGACGTGGAGTTGAAAAGACAAGATGATGGCCAATTACATGACAACGACGGCCAATAGACGAACCTTGGCCAGCAATGAGCATTATTTATTGGAGAATTTTTTAAAAAAAGAAAATAAAGGGGATCCGATTCTCCGCCACAAAGCAAATTTGGGAGGGGATTCTTATGTTCATGTACATGACCTCTTTATTCCGGTCCCTCATATCTTTAATCTTTTCAATTCTTATAAAGTAGAATGCACTCCTCACTGTTTTTCTAGCCATTTTTGATCCATTCATCATAATTAATATATATATATATATATATATATATATATATATATATATATATATATATATATATATATGAATGTATGTATCCTGATGTTGATTAGCTTATATTTTAGAAAAAAATATATAATAGATATAATGTATATTATCTATATCAAATTCTCATAAAAGATATTATCAATCTTAAGATGTTGTATTGTGCCTTATCAAATTAACTCAATTATGAGTTAACATTTGGCTTGTAAACCTATCACATCGACCAAATATAGATGTCTTATAGGATCCTCATCCAATGTCTATATATTTTTCTATTATTTAAGTTTGATCTTGCCATCGATATCACATATATAATGAGCTAAATTTGCTAAAACTATTATAGATTTAATCTACTAATGGTGAATATGGGTTGTAGGCTGTTTAGGCTAGAAAGAATATAAGGTTTTTCTATGCTCTACATGTTGTTCTCTTGGTTTTGTGATTTGTGCCGATTGTTTTAAACAAGTAATACCGGAAATGACATAGATCTTGATGTGGTCTAGCTTGTTCCTTACGATAAAAATTAAGGGATTAGTTTGAAACTTGCAAAACTTTTCCTCTAGCTAGCTTTCAAAAAAAGATAATAAAAATCTGATTAATCTACTTCATTTTCTCTAGATTACTCTAGAGCTTTTAGTTTCCATCGGAAGATTTTGACATTTTAGTTGAACTTCCACTTCAAAATTAAAAACATTTTAGTTGAACAAACAATTTAATTATTTTTTCAAAACAGTAAAAATTTTATTTTTTCTCCCTTTGGTGGCCTGATTTGTAAGGCATAATTGGATGAGATGTGCTGTCCCAAATCTATGTCACACAAATTTTTGAAACGTTTCCTATTTGGTAAAGTAATCAACTAGGACTAATCAACATCCTTGAAGAGAGATATTTTGGTTTGTCGGCAGCGTAATAACCTGCATGTTACTACAAGTTGGCTTAAGCTTTATGGCTTACAAAGGAGGGGGCAAAAAAATATATAAAGAAATGTCGAGAGGTGTTGTTGGATAACGACCACTTAGGCTTTGTTTACCTTTCGTCACTCCTTTAGGACCTTGTGTTTGAAAGCTTGCTCTCGAATGTAGAAACACCACCTCTAAAACTGTGGCATGAGGAGAGTTTTAAGAAAAGAAGGACGAGGACTTTCATGAAACTATCTTCTGAGGAGCTTTCTTTTCATATGGATTTGTAGCCGACGGCCTAGTGGGGACGATGTTTCAGGCAACCTCATCAAGAAACACTTGAAGATCCTCATGTTCTTGTTGCTTCAAAAATTTTTAGAGCATGGTCAAACTGAAGGACATATGATGCATAAGACATACCAAGAGGATGTAGATGTGAATTTGGGATCATGGTGGGGCCACCCATTTTCCTATACCAACATGAGCTCTAATATAGCTTCTTAATCGTCATTTGTCCATTTTGTGAGTCATCTATAGATATAAATAGTTAGTTTTTAAAGAATTTGCTCATATCTACTACTTGATGTCTGCTTTCATTCTTTGACTGCATGTGGAAATGAGTTGCTATGATCGGTCCATGTACATGATAGAGAAAACTTTTAATAATTTAATGAGATCACAACCACCCATCTTTCTCAATGCACTAAGAATTAGTTTTTATTTTTGCTAATAATTAAGGATGGCAATGGGTCTGGTCAGCCCATACCCATATCTGTCTCGCAAGTAAAAATTCTATATCCATATCCGTTCCATACCCGCTTCGGATCGAATCGGATAGAGATGTAGGTCGGATCGAGTCGGGTATATAAGAGAAAATAATCAGATCGAGTCGAATCGGATATATATAAATAATATAAAATTATTATAATTTTGAATGAAAAATATGTATTAAAATTATATCGGATCAGATTTAGCTTGCAGTATACTATTATCCGTATCCGATCCGAATCCATTTCGAGAATTTTTTTAAAACCCATACCTGCCTCAGGTTTCAATCGGATCGGTTCGGATCGGATATCCGATAGCTCAGATAAAATTGTCACCCCTACTAATAATACTGCTTTGCCTTTGGTCTTATTGATAAGGCTATGAAATGTGAAACTTCGATCGCCCATCATGGCATGGCCAAAAATTCTCAAACTATGCATGTGCGTGGTGGCATCTTGGAAGTTATCCTATAAGAATAAACACCTTGACACCTAACTACAAAACTTATTGGCATAACCATGGATAGGATTACCTTTTTAAGGTTCTTTTTTTTTTTTTCCATTCTTTTTTCTTCTTCTTCTTTATGAGATTCGGATAAGCTCGCTCTAAAGTTGTTTTTAGGTATTTTATGAATATAAGCTTAGCAATATATATAGTCTGTGATCTTGCTGGTTATATTGGTGAATCCTACAAGATTTTTGGTTCAATCTTATAGGAAAATCCAAATAAGCTCTTAGGATATTTCTAGCCTCAACAACCGCTAGGTGGATATTTTCATTAGTTATTATAGTTTAGAAAAACCATAGGTCTAGAACCCATGTAACTCTTATGATACGTACTTCCAGCTAGAAAATAAGCTTTTTAATGGGAAACTTATTTCATGTTCCTACTTTCTAAATTAATAATTCTATTCGAAGGATTTAGTTTTGTTTCTTTGTTTTTAAGGGGTAAAAAAAAAAAAGGTAAGACATGGTAATCAAACACCCAACTTTCTCACTTGTCCCACAAAAGAATTTCTTGTGGCACTCCGTAAAACTAGGCAGCATGTCTCGGACATGCTAACCTCATCTTGTCCCAATATGTTTGCTATTAAAACACCACAGCCAATAGCCCGCCTACGTTACATAATTGCATCCCTAGGCTCCAACGTCCTCAGGTGGGGGACCAAGACACGCTACTACAAGCACTCAAAAAAGGATTGGTATATTTGAGTGGCAGTGCTGGTGAAGCGAATGGCCCTTTAAAAAAATGGGGTTGTGAGGTCTGAAAACATCATCGTGCATGAAGCTAATGGCAATGTGGCCCAAGGGATGGCTGATGACACTGAAAAGACCGCATGGCCAAGAGCGAGCTGAGCCTATCATCACCTTCTTAGGGGACACTCACATGGGTAACCCGCGGGGCAAGGTCTTTCTTGGGATGTAAGATGCCCATGTGGATCGTGAAGGCTCTGTGTAGGTGATAAGATGACTCATCCGGTGGAAAAGCTATTCTATGAGATTGGCCCACATCTTTTGGCACAATTTAGTTACCCATTGATGCGATTTGAAATGCGAGAAAGCAACTCCAAATTTTAATTGGATGCGAACACCCAACATTTTTTGAGAGAGTGCACATGATGGAGACTCACTTGCGTTATAATTATCTAAATCCAAATACTTGGAAATCCATCTATGTGAGTTGAACACGGAACCTTTGCTCGTTAAGCAAAAGAGTAGTGTGATCATTGAGACAAGCCGTAGCGAGTGCAAGAGAGCAAACCGACACTACAATTAGGAAAAAAAAAAAAACAAAGAAATCTATGGTAGGATCAAAAGCATTAAAAAGAAAAGGAGCAAATTATTGATAGAACTTATACAAACGGTAGGTAAACCTATATTGCATAGGACATTTCAATTATTTAAGTTTATACTTCAAAATACCGCCAAACCTGTTGGGTCCCAATTATGGAAGACTTGCCCATCAAAGGCAAAGAAGAGTCCTATTTGAAGACAACTTTGTTTCGCCATCAAGGCTTGGATAATATTGAACTCACCTAGCGCGTGGCAGCTTGGTAGATGGCTAGTATCAAGGTATGACCTGGCATATTATGTGCATGCAACAAATTCTATGGATGGCTGTGATCTCACACATATATTCCAAGATTTAGTTGTTTCCATGTCTTGTTACTCTCTTTCTGAATCATAACAAAAACAATATACGTAATTGAAACGAGAAATGTGGATCAAAGTAAGGAGATAGTCTCATGCTTATTGAAGCATTTTCAAGGTGTAGTACCAAAGATTGTTCAGAATTTGGTTAAGTTACGGTACCTCAGAGGGATTTATGTTGGAGACTTGGAGCACGTGTGACATGCTTGGAGAATGGGAACCATGAGGCCGACCTCTGGGAGGCTGCGAATTAAACACGTTTATGGTGCAATGCGGTAGCTTTCAAACGAGCCGTGAAAGTCTCCATCAAATTCCATAGGACGGTGATACGAAGATTCCCAAGACTCTCAGTTTTGTAGCCTTCTTGGTCCTCTCCTCTCATTTTGAACCATGTGCAGTTGTTTGGCGATCTAACCGGAGGTGCGGTGAAGCTGGGTTGGCTCCTCTGCTTTTACTCTCAATGGTCAGTCATGTCGACCTTTTGGATGAGAAAAGGAGTGAAGTCCTGAAGCAATCAAATTAGACCAACTATGGTTACCTAATTGTCGACAATTTTGTCTGCTAACCTACAAGAGAAGGAAGAAAAATTGTTGGACCTTGGTCTTGCATGACGTGTTCATTTTGTGATAGATGTGGCTCGTCGTTAGTGCTTGTTTTATCTACACTGATCCTTGATTTCTACTTTATAGGATATACAATAGTTTGAGGAGTTTTTTCACCATGTGGTGGGTATTGGATCGAAGCCATTACATATAAAATTATTTGGAAGTAAGAAGAAAGTTTAAGAATAGAATATCGTGAAAAATGAAATTTAAAAAAAAAAAAAAGTTTTAGGGATGGAAAAATAATTACCCTTAAATTCAGGATCATCAATAATTCATGAAAACAGCATCGTAATTACGTTTTTCCGAACTCTTTCATTAAGAACTTGAAAATACGGAATGATAAAACCAACAACATTGTAATTAGTGATAGTTTGTGATCATTTCAAATGTTCATAATAACTTCGTTTGATGATTATTTAGATTAATTTCAAATCTTTCCTATCTACTGCAAGATTAATGTAAACCCGTCACCCAACAGATAACAATGGCTTGATCTATATTGATAATATTATCATCAATTTTGAACTCCAAAAAAAAAAAAAAGAAAAAAAGAATCTTATGCTATATTAGCTTCATGTTCTTTTTGGATTGAAAATAGAAAATTGTCGAACCACAGATCTTTTATCTGGTTGCCTACCACCTTTCTTAACAGGTATGATCGATCATATTTTAACCACTAATCTTCAAAAGGAAACAGGACTTCTTTATCAAATTTCTAGAAAGTCTAAAACTTGTTTGTCCTCCCAAAGGGCTCAAAAACTTGAGGCTACCTATCTCCGATAAGGAGGACCATTGAATCTGATTGCTTGTGAAAGGAATCACGACTCCTCGTCCAAGACCTCGCAATCGAAACGAGGACACAGATGAAAGACGAACTGTATAATGGAGTGGGGACCAAACACAAACGTTGGAATGATCTGTGCCTATTTCTAGATTTGTGTAATCCTTGGCAATCGGATCCAACCTTTTCTGAGTTCCACATGGCTTTGTCTCTTTGAAATTGCCAAATGCCAAGTGAAAGTAATGACTCCGAGATGCCCAGATGGCGTGTCACTCGTTGCCTCCTAGAAATAAAACATAAACTTAAGGTGGTGGGAGAATTTTGGTATAAGAAGTGAGCTGGCCCTGGGGTCATGTCAAACCGTGGTGACCCGATGGATATCAGACATGTTAACATAGGAGTCAATTCACTGCAATGGACATTATATCTGAGTCCCCGGTTATATCTCTCCGGAAATTCTTTCGACACCACATGCAATAATATTATACTACTCCTTTTCATTGATCCATATAGCCATCACTTTTTAATATATATTTAATACCTATAATATTTAAAATTTTGAATGATAAAAATATTTTTATCCAAAAATTATGATACTTCTTTATAAAAATTATGATATTGCTATAGAAAATATAGCATGCTATTTAGGGATGTCATAATTTTTATGAAAGAATGACATATTTTTTAAGAAAAGATGTCATAATACAATATGGAGAAAAAAATAATGAATATATATAGAAAAAGTATTATGACATTTTTATTTAAAAATTATGATATTTTTTTATAAAAATTATGACACCCCTCAATAACATGCTATAATTTTTGCATGGATGTCATAATTTTTATAAAAAAAAATATCATAATTTTTTTTAAAAAATATTTTTATCATTCAAAATTTTAAACGTTGTGGCATTAAATGCATGTTAGAAAGTGATTGCTACATGGACCAATAAGAAGAGACGGTGCAATATTATTATACCACATGACATGCATAAAGAATTTCTCTATATCTCCCTCATGGAGGACATCAAGTTGGAGACCTAATGGTTTGGGACCCACTGCAACAAGCTTGGAGGGAGGAAAGGGAGAGAAAAATAGGAAAAGGAAAGAGATTGTCATTGTTGAAAAAAGCGCCTCAAATTCTTCCATAATAAACCCATAGCAAGGTCTAAGAAGATGAATCGAGTCCAACGAGCCCAAGAACAACTCAAACGGAGTCCAGACGGAGAAGATACGCGCGAAAGAAATTTGGAGTAAGATAACTGGCCTCGGGCCCGTCGGAGGGGGCCCATAGGCGATGCCGAACGGCGGCGGCGCATGGCGTTGCTAGGCCAGTCGCGCATCGGGCCGGTCAGGTGTGCGCGTGCAAGAGGGGCGCGCGTGGGCCGCATGACCGCCCAGCCCACGTGGTGGAGTGCAGTCCACAGTGGACCGCCGGCTCATGGGTGCTCGCATGGACCTCTCAGCCCATTTTTCAGGCAATTCTTGCAGTCCATGGTACTATTTCATGGATTGATCGCAATCCAATGGCTCTGGTTCGAGCCGATCGCAATCAGACGACTGAAATTTGATCCGACTTTGATAAGGCATGATGGAGCGCTATTTTACGCGATCTGACGGCTGAGAGAGCTCCCGATTATGATCCGACGGTTCAAGATCGATCTAAGCTAATCTAAGACTGCTGGTCCACGATCCGATGGTCTAGGAGGAAGCCGATCGTGATCGGATGGTCCAGATGTAATCTTGAGTGTATTTAGGACTGGATTTCCTACTGGAACACTATTATTGAGTTTCTAAAGTCTATATAATTTCGATTAACGAACCATTTATTGTGTTAGAAAGCTGATGACGTCTCAGAGGTGCTGAGAGACTTTTTGAGAAGTTTCAGAAAGCTTTTATGAGGATTTGAGGCTTCTTGTTGAGAGATTCTTGTACAAGAGTTGAGTGGTAAGTTTCTCTTGTATTGTTTGGTTTTCTCTCTTATAGTGAAGCTTTGCATGCCCCATGGAGACGAGCCTTTAAGTTGATTCATGTACTTGATTACTTTCTTATTTTGTTTTCTTCTTTCTTCCTACCGTAATATCCTAGTACTAAATTCTTAACAAGTAGTATCATAGTAGTTAATACCCCAACGGCCATAATGCCCTTGGTAAATGTTATTTCCTTCTTTTGGACCAAAATTACAAAGAAAAAGGAAAACAAGTAGTCACTGAAAAATGCTACAATCTGAAAACACATCTGCATAATTTTCAATGCAATCTCAGTCGCACATCGGGTCGGTCAGGTGTGCACGTGCAAGAGGGGCGCGCGTGGGCCGCATGACCGCCCAGCCCACGTGGTGGAGCGCAGTCCACAGTGGACCGCCGGCTCACGGGTGCTCGCATGGACCTCTCAGGCCATTTTTTAGGCAATTCTTGCAGTCCATGGTACTATTTCATCGACTGATCGCAATCTAATGGCTCTGGTTCGAGCCGATCGCAATCGAACGACTGAAATTTGATCTGGCTTTGATAAGGCATGATGGAGCGCTATTTTACGCGATCTGACAGCTGAGAGAGCTCCCGATTGTGATCCGACGGTTCAAGATCGATCTGAGCTAATCTAAGACTACTGGTCCGCGATCCGATGGTCTAGGAGGGAGCCGATCGTGATCGGATGATCCAGATGTAATCTTGAGTGTATTTAGGACTGGATTTCCTACTGGAACACTATTATTGAGTTTCTGAAGTCTATATAATTTCGATTAACGAACCATTTATTGTGTTGGAAAGCAGATGACGTCTCAGAGGTGCTGAGAGACTTCTTAAGAAGTTTTAGAAAGCTTTTATGAGGATTTGAGGCTTCTTGTTGAGAGATTCTTGTACAAGAGTTGAGTGGTAAGTTTCTCTTGTATTGTTTGATTTTCTCTCTCATAGTGAAGCTTTGCATGCCCCATGGAGACGAGCCTTTAAGTTGATTCATGTACTTGATTACTTTCTTATTTTGTTTTCTTCTTTCTTCCTACCATAATATCCTAGTACTAAATTCTTAACAAGTAATATCAGAGTAGTTAATACCCCAACGGCCATAATGCCCTTGGTAAATGTTATTTCCTTCTTTTAGACCAAAATTACAAAGAAAAAGGAAAACAAGTAGTCACTGAAAAATGCTACAATCTGAAAACACATCTGCATAATTTTTAATGCAATCTCAATTGAGATTTATCTGGATGGGTGTTGTTGGGGATAAACCCTGCTTCCACCGAAGTCCAATCAGATGCTCAGCCGACAATGTAACCGGTAGTCACGAGAAAGCTTCAGCGGATGAGCCTTAGCCGAGCTCCTTAGCGGCCGAGCTTCTTGCGGACTCCTCCAGTGGTCGGACTTCTACGAAAGCCGGACTCCTCCAGCGGCCAGGCTTCTACGAAAGTTGGACTCCTTGCGAACTCCTCCAGCGATCGAACTCCTCAGTGGTCGAACTTCTAAGGAAGCTGAACTTTTTATAGACTGTCGACAGATTCCTGCAGGCGATCCCACTACTAAACGATTACACGACAATAACGATTGACATTTATCAAGTCAATAACGATCGGCATTTATCAAGTCAATAATGATCGGCATTGATCAGGATAGTTACGACAATCATTAATCAAGGCAGTTACAACAAGCTTCGCCTATAAAAAGGACCATCTAGATACGCTTAGGCCAGGTTCTAAAACTCTTCCCTCATCCTTGAAACTCTGTCGAACTCCACACTGAGCACTCCATTTCTGTTGGTCAGAGCTAACTTGAGCATCAGAGGATCTTGCCGGAGCCACCCCCATCGGCTCTGGATGGGACGTTGTTTTACAGATCATCGACGGCGACCTCATCCTCTTCCACTCCAGTTCAATCTGGCGTCAACCAATTTCTACACCAATAGATTTGGCACTAGAGGAAGGGCCCCTCTGTTCTTTAGGTTCCCTCGATCTTAAAGGAGTGCTCAACGATGATCTCTCTCCAGAGATCTCCCTCCTTCCTCTTCAGAGTTCTTTTCTAAGAGAAGATGCCTCCCAGGAGAGCTTCGATCCGACGATCAACGACCTCCGTGGCCTGATCCAGCTCAGATCTGTCTGCTCTCACTCCAGCCCTGGTAACCCAGGTTCCATCTGTAGCTGCGGTGGATGCGGAGCAGTTCAACCTGCTCGTCTAGCAGGTTCGTGGCCTTACGGAGGTGATGCAGGCGGTGCAAACCATACACCAGCAGGCCCCGGCATCGACTCAACCGACGCGGGATTCTCTAGAGCCCTATGGTCCGAGCCAGGAATGGCCGACTTGGGCTACCCGGCCTTCGATCCCCGGAAGGAAGAAGCAGAGGAGGGAAGGCCCCTGCTCGGACCATGACTCAACCCAAGGGGAAGCTTTGCACCCATTCTATCAGAAAACCTTGGAGATCAAAGATCGTGAAGATCTCTTGGATCAAAGGCTCTTAGAAATGAGCCGACGGATCGAAGAACTCCGCCACAATCCCTCCTCTCATGGTAATGATGTTTGTGCTGACCCTTTCTTTTCGTAGAAAATTATGCAGGAATCGATCCTACCGAACTTCAAGCTCCCACAGTTTGAGAGTTATGATGGAACCACCGATCCAGGCGACCATCTGAAAGCCTTCCAGATGATGATGTTGCTCCATGGTGCATCATATGCTATGTTGTGCCGGGCTTTTTCCTCGATCCTTAAGGGAGCCGCCAGGAACTGATACTCGGTGCTTAAGCCGAGTATCATCTTATCGTTTGATTAGATGAGCCAGCAGTTCGCAGCCCACTTCGTCAGTAGTCGGCATCCACGCCGAAGTTTGGATTTCTTGATGAATGTCAATCAAAAGAAAGGAGAATCCATCCGGACTTATGTCACCCAGTTTAACGCTACGGCATTAGAGGTCCGAAACCTGGACCAGTCCATTGCGATGGCCGCGCTCAAGGACGGCCTTCAAAAGAACGACTTGCTATTCTCCCTGGAAAAGAAATATCCCAGAAATTTTGCTGACATGCTAGCTCGGGCTGAAGGTTATGCTCGAGCTGAGGAGGCCTTCAAGACTAAGGATGATGAAGCCGAAGGCGAGCGGCAAGTCAGCGAGCCGGGTAAGCCCGCAGAAGTAGGAAAGTCGAGTAAAGTTCAGCCGCGTTCCCGAACTCCTTCTGGGCGCAGGCAAGCTCGAACTCTCCCTCGGGCCTGGAGGCGGAAAAGCCCCGAGGTTCTTCCCAACGTCGAGGTTCTTCCCAACGCTGAGGTTCTTCCCAGCACCGAGGTTTTCCCCAATGGAGATTTTACAACTACACCCCCCTTAACTCTCTGAAGACCCAAGTGCTGATGGAAATCAGGGAATAACTTTCGAGATCCGAGAGGATGCGTTCCCACTCCAGCAAACACAATCCCAATAAGTTCTTCCTTTATCATCGTGACCACGGTCACGACACTGAGGAGTGCATCCAACTCTAGGACGAGATCGAAGAGCTCGTCAGACGGGGTAGACTTGGCCGATTCTTACGAAGACGGCTTGAAGGGCAAGAGGCTCGGTTGAGAGCGCTACCACCGAGGGAGGAGGACCAAGAAGATCGGCCGCCTCTTGGTGTCATCAATACAATGTCAGGGGGACTTCAACAAGAAGAGGTCAGCGGATCTGAAGGATCGGTGAAGAAATAGAGGACCGAGGAACCTGTGACCTTTATCAAGGCAGATGCCCAGGGGTCCAATTTTTGTACAACGATGTGATTGTAATCTCTTTGAACATTGCCGATTATGATGTACGCCGCATTTTAGTAGACAATGAAAGTTCGGTCGATGTGTTGTTTTACGATGCCTTCTCAAAAATGTCCTTACCCAATGGCTACTTGGGGCCTATGAACTCTCCGCTGATGGGATTCATCGGTAATGCCGTACCAGTTGAGGGCATAATAACTTTGGTTGTGACAGCAGGACGACGTTTGAAACTGGCCAAAGCACAAGTTGATTTCCTAGTCGTAAGAACTTCGTCCGCCTACAATGCCATTCTTGGCCGACCTGATCTAAATGCACTTCAGACGATGGTATCGACCTATTATTTGAAGATGAAATTTTCGACAAGTCATGAGATCGGAGAGGTCAGGGGAGACCAAGCTTTGACGAGGCACTGCTACTCAATCGCCCTACATAAGGAAGAGCAGTCCGACTCTTATCTTATTGACGAATTGGATATCCGAGACGACCTCACTGAAGAACGGGGCGAGCCTATGGACGACCTCATCTCTGTGCCCTTAGACGATGGGAACGTCGAGCATGTGGTGCAGATCGACTCCAACTTGGTAGGTGAAGTTCGGAAGCAACTCGTTACCTTCCTCAGAAGAAACGCAGACGTCTTCACCTGGATCCTAGCAGATATGCCAGGGATTGACGCTGAGGTCATGGAACATCGACTGGCCGTTAACCCGAGACATCGGCCGATAAAAGAAAAGATATACCACCACGCCCTGGAGAGGCAGAAAGCAATCACTGAAGAAGTAGACAAGCTCCTCAAAGCTGGATTCATTCGAAAGATTAATTATCCGATCTGGATCTCAAATGTGGTCCTCGTCAAAAAGGCGAACAACAAATGGAGGATGTGCATTGACTTTAAAAAGCTAAACAAGGCATCGTTCCCTTTAGACGAGATGGGGGGAGAGGCCCTGACAACTGTCCTTACATACCCCCACAATCCGATAGGAATAGAAGGAGAACCTTATCCTAACACGAGCAATATCGAAGGCCTCGTTCACTTTAGATGAGATGGAAGGAGAGGTCCTGACAATGACCCTTACGTGCCCCCACAGTCCGTTAGGAACAGGAGAAGAACCTCATCCTAATGCGAGCAATGTCGAAGGCCTCGTTAACTTTAGACGAGATGGGGGAAGAGGCCCTGACAATGGCCCTTATGTGCCCCCACAGCCCGTTAGAAATGGGAGGAAGAACCTCATCCTAACGCGAGCAATGTCGAAGGTCTCGTTCACTTTAGATGAGATGGGGAGAGAGACCCTGACAATGGCCCTTACGTGCCCCCATAGCTCGTTAGGAGCAGGAGGAGAATCTCGTCCTAATGCGAGCAATGTCGAAGGCCTCATTCATCATAGACGAGATGGGGGCAGAGGCCCTGACAACGGTCCTTATGTGCCCCCACAGCCCGTTAGAAAAAGGAGGAGAATCCTCGTCCTAATGCGAGCAATGTCGAAGGCCTCGTTCACTTTAGACGAGATGGGGGGAGAGGCCCTGACAACGGCCCTTACGTGCCCCCACAACCTGTTAGGAATAGGAGGAGAACCTCGTCCTAACACGAGCAATGTCGAAAGCCTCGTTCACCATAGACGAGATGGAGGGAGAGGCCCTGATATGTGCCCCCATAGCCCGTTAGGAATAGGAGGAGAACCTCGTCCTAACGCGAGCAAAGTTCAAGTCCGAGCTCCGAAGTCTACAAGAGATAGGATCTCCATCAACTTCAACCGTAAGATGAGATTTCTCCCGAGGTAACCTCTGGGGCAGGAGATATGATCCTTCGAACTTCAACTTCAATGGGTGCGGAACCCGGAAAAGAACTTCGACAGTCGCCTATTTTGGTACTCTTTTTCTTCGAATTTCAAACTCGAGAGTGGAGGGACTATTGTTGGGGATAAACCCCACTTCCACCAAAGTTCAATCAAATGCTCAGCCGACAATGCAACCGGTAGTCATGAAAAAGTTTCAGCGGACGAGCCTTAGCCGAGCTCCTTGCGGACTCCTCCAGCGATCGGGCTTCTACGGAAGCCGGACTCCTCCAACAGCCAGACTTCTATGGAAGCCGGACTCCTTACGGACTCCTCCAGCGGTCGAACTCCTCAGTGGCCGAACTTCTATGAAAGTCAAACTTCTTATAGACTGTCGACGAATTTCTGCAGGCGATCCCACTATTAAATGGTTACACGATAATAACGATCGACATTTATTAAGTCAATAATGATCGGCATTTATCAAGTCAATAATGATCGACATTTATCAGGATAGTTACGACAATCATTAATCAAGACAGTTACAACAAGCTCCGCCTATAAAAAGAATCCTCCAGATACGCTTAGGCCAGGTTCTAAAACTCTTCTCTCATCCTTGAAACTCTGCCGAACTCCATACTGAACACTCCATTTCTGTTGGATAGAGCTAACTTGAGCGTTGGAGGGTCCTATCGGAGCCACCCCCATCAGCTCCGGACGGAATGTTGTTTTGCAGGTCATCGACGGCGACTTCATCCTCCTCCACTCTAGTTCAATCCAGCATCAACCAGTTTCTACACCAATAGGTGTATAACAATCTTGATTGGTAGATGGACAAGCACTGGTTGCCCTAAGTTTCAGAATTTTATTTTACTTTATTTGGAAAAGTTTTTGGGTTTTTGCAAGTAAAAATCACTAGAGATTTTGAGATTTTATCTACTAGAATGCCCCCCACGCGCAATATTCATGATTTCATATTAATATCTTGATGATATGATAAGGTACCAATATACGATGTTTACAATGAAATATAAATAATTATACCAAATAAAAGATCCATTTGATGAAATCTTCTTACATTTCAGACAATATCATACAGACCGGTCACAGCGGGTTAAGGATTGCAAACACCAACGACACAATTCTACATGGCCGATCCATGTCTTGGCTGGGTGGTTCTTCATGCTTCAATAATTCAAATGGATCAGCCACAAGCATCATGTGCATCACCATTGTTGGAAAAATTTGCCACCTCAATATCAATCCCCGTAATATTGATATATAGTCCAATACAATATGCTAGCATCAGTATACTCCGAAATAGTATATCGGTATAAGATTGGTGCGATTCGATATATCTGGTACCGGATGATATAGAATGGTAAGGTATTCCGGGAACAATAACAATCCGACCTCTGCACCAGCTTTCACGAAAAACAAGTCATGCAATTGGAAAAACCTCGAGATGCCATAGTTTCATCAAAGCATGATATGATCAAATCCACAAGACCAAGTATCAACTCATTGAACTTGCTGCAACTCAGCCGAAAGATCAACGTTCAGAAGACGGTCCATAAACCTAAAGCTGGTGATCTTTCGACTTAGACATCGATTACCCAATACTAGAAATTACAGAATAGAAGCGACAGTTCACCAAATCATCCACAGGATTTTCATAATCTTCTTCCCACTGCCAAGCAAATTTAAACACCAAGACACAAAGCTAATGGGAAAGGCACATGAAAATGAACAAAATGCACTAATTTTTCCCCCCATGTTCATACTGAAGTGCAGTTTCGAATGTTTGTCTTGATCTAAGACACACAAGTTCCTCCACAAATCTCAGTACGTTGTAAAATAATACGAGGATAAAAAGCCACACACCAGAAATGTTGCCACGGACCCTACCAACTTGAGTGGAAAGAAAAAAGGTGGCCTTGAGCTGTGATCTCGGAGCCCCCATACGTGGTATCCATATCATTTAAATCCACAAGTTTGGGCTAGTGTTACCCACTCCACGATGTCCAGATATGATATATATATATATACACCACACCGATACATATATGCATATATAACCCTATGGACCACCCCGTAAAATCAATGGAAAGTGTGCTTTTGGGTTACGTGCTCCTCAATCCAGTCTGAAGAAACGCCCATCATGAGCAGGTCAATGCAGAATGCTTGCTGATTCACCTAGCAGTGACAGAAGGGTCAACTCTCTGCTATTTTGAGACTGGCATTTCGTCGCCCAATGGCAAGTGGCGATGACCTCAAAGTCAGTCCAGATAATGCAGACCATCCAGTTTCCTACAAATGAATTCAACTGATAGGCATCCCAGGGGAAAGATAATGTTCGAAACCTCTGCAATCCATGTTGACCAATAAGAAGTGGAAGCCCTGTCACGGTATTTGCAAGTGCTTCACCCACTTTCAATAATTTTCAAAGCTTGAAAGGTTAACAGTAATTTTTATTTGATGAGTGCTGCACTGACCACATGGTGACAGTTCTTATGATAATGATCTGCTCAAATATTGTGTGATGATGCTCGTTGATATCAGAATGACAAGAAGATGGAAGCATACATTTGATTACACAGTTTTAAAGCATAAACAATTTAAAAAAAAAAAATGAATATCATGATGTTATGGGGATTCGAGAACAAAAACATATGCATGTTTTACATTTCAAGATGAAACTAGAAAGATACAAGATGATGGAAAATATTCCTTTCAAGGTATTGGCAAATGCATGTAATGCTTGAGTAACAGGCTGACAGCACCAATTTATGAAAAATCTGGAGATCACAAGAAATGTCAGTTTCAAAATCAAGGGTCAGCCTATAAAATTTGTAACTTATCTACTAACAAATGAGATGATGGAGATCAAAATTGGTGTAGGCAGTTTGTTGACAATTACAAACAAATTACAGAATTATTAAGTTCTTAAGGCTCTGGTGAACTGTTTGATGTTCATCCAGGCGTGGTTGCTGAACTGTCTGCTCTTCTGTTTTTTTGTATCCTTGGATCCTATCTATGTTCTGAAAACCAACTCATTTCTAGTGTTTTTGACCATTTATCGAGATATTGATTCTAATCCATGTTCTGCAGTTTGATCATTAGTCTGAATGACGGTGCACTAAATCACAGAGTAATGTTTTGCTAGTTAATATCCAATAAATGGCAATGCACCATGAGTCCCAGAAATGTGATAACACAATTATAGTCATCCTAATTTTTGCAAAGTTGAACAAATCCAATCATTATAATGCCAATCCAACACTAGGTTTTTCTCAGAACCAGGAACCAATGCTACTTAACCTCTGGAACAAGGATAAGGGAGAGTAACTACCGTGACAGAACCATTATGGGGCTGAGAATGTGACCATATAATATGACTCTGGGACAATATAGAGCCACGATTAGGTTCTAATGACATGTTCTAGACAAAAATGAATATTTCAAAGGTGTGGAATAAAACATATTCAGCAGACAAAGATAAGATTACACCATCCAAGCAAATTCAGGCATAATTACAGTCCATTAAGAGCCATTTTTCCATACATATGATATGAGTTCTCAAAAATGATTTTGAAGTCATATGACGGACACCATAAAAATCTGGGGTGGCAAAGCTTTTATTTAGGCATTAACTATGAATAGGTTGAAAAAAGATGGAGGGTTGAGGTGAGGCTGACAGCTAACAGTAAAAAAGCACCGACATCAATCAAGAACAATACAATGGAGAACTGGTTGAGGTGACGGTAATGTATAACGAGAGGCACTAAAATCATTGTCAAAGGGATTTTAACTGGAGGAAGAGAAGACTTAAGTAAGATGGATGAATTTTGTGAGACAGAACTCAGAAAAGCATGTAGTAACATCAGAGTTGGCCCTTATATGAATGTTCTGTGAATGATTCATAAGCACAGACCCCAATATTTAAGGTTTGATGTTGGAAGTTATGTTACTTGGGTATGGAAGGGACAATGTTTGAGCTCAGCCCTTGTTGAACATAGATGAACTTTAGTTCTATGTGTTATATAACCACCTCTAGCACATTATTATAACCTTGGGGTTTATTAGTAATGGTGAAAGCTTTACCTTACTACCACTATTGGCCATGAAGATTGAGGTCATGATGTTAAAGGAAGCTACAAAGGAAAAGGAGGATTTGAGCTGGGGGAGGTCATGGAGGAAATGTGATTATTGTGTACACACTGTAAGCTGATGAATCTCATAATAAATATTTGGTGGCACCTTCACGATAACCCAACCTGGTGAACCAACCAGCATTTCTGCCAACAATGATGGCACTTATACTTTATAAAACCAGCACCATCCATCTAGGCATACATGCTTGTAACTTAACTGGGGGTGCTGCCATAATGTCACATGAAGAGTTGTCTCATGAATAGGATAGCAAGTGCAAAGTCTTTGGTACTCAGAGACCTCAACAGAGGCTGCAATTTTATCTGCAATATGTCTATGTGAATTAGGGTAGCATAGGCAGAGCGTAGGTGGCAAGCAGTTATATGGATATGGTGCTTTACTCGTAGATGCTTCTCTAGCTCTCGCAGAAACTGTATGGGAGTCATCCTTGGAGGGATTTCCTTTTTTTTTTTTTTTTCGGATTGCAATTTCTCTATTATTATATAATAATTTCTT
This sequence comes from Cocos nucifera, assembly GCA_006176705.1. Classification (NCBI taxonomy): domain Eukaryota; kingdom Viridiplantae; phylum Streptophyta; class Magnoliopsida; order Arecales; family Arecaceae; genus Cocos; species Cocos nucifera. The sequence continues at coordinate 303,244 of QRFJ01000897.1, read as the reverse complement.
AACATTTCATATATTACAATTTTTTCCTTGTGCAGAGTGCCCAAAAAAAAAAATTAATTAAATTTAATTATTTGATAAACAAGAACTCATATGTGTTCCCAATATTCATGCAAAAATATTTTGTTATCTCTTTAACATCTAAAACTTGTCATCTTCTTTCTTTCTCTCAACTCTTTCCATGTTTAAAAGATTTTTAGAAGATTGCTCCCTGGTCAAATGACCGTAAATTTCAGAGTCAGCACTCATGTGCGTAGATGTCCTTTTGCATGAATTCAACAACAATACTAGTCAAATTGATGTTAGGTCAGTACCTGGTTGTATATATCTGTTTAATCCTTAAACTACTTGGGTTCAATTAAAAAAAAAAATAGAATACTGTTCACTTAGATACTTGAGCCTATGGTGTCCTGTATTATTGTGAAGAAGTTACTTGTTGGCTGTCTACAGAGGCAACAAGCCATGCAGCATGGACTCGAGTACAAGTATTAGGTTGTAGATGCCAGGTGCTGGATCATTTATAAACCCTAGAGATTTCTTGTTCTTGACCTGTACCCATGTGTGGCGACCTTAGCCAAGATGTATTAAATTGAGATAACTACTCTTGGGTTATTATAGCATAGCCCAGATGTGTTGTAAAATATTTTGTTGAAGTAATTTCCTAGTAAAAATCCAGCTGGTAGTACATTGAAAACTGACAAGTAGCTTAGAATAACAATTGGCCTAAAGCATTGCTGGAATTAGTTGTATAAAAAAAAAAAGTAAATGAAAAAAAAAAAGCCACTCTGTAATTCAGCATGTTCACCTTCTAGGAGAAGGGTGGTAGAGGAAGCTAGAAAGACTAAGGAAAATAAAGATTCTTATTGCAAGCTTACACCAAGAGCATTGACAAAATTTATTCCAGCTAACGAGGCAAGCTATATCTGTTGAGGAATGGTTCCATATCATATAGGGACTCTACTAAGCATTGTATACTCTTGGGGCAGTCCACCTACCAGACAATACATTATGGAGTCTGACAGCATACATATGAGAAATCAATGGCATACATGGAAGGTCCTCAAATTGTGAATTGCATATAAGGATTTAGAAAAGTACTCAATGCACCAAAAAGAATACGTAACATTGATGTTTTTTTTTTTTGGTTCCACAAGTTGCTCACAAATGAAACCATCCCTTCCACAAAAACATCTGAGCTAGATGAGCAATAATCAGCTAAGTACTTAAACTTGGGCATAAAGCTACCAACAAAATATTGATGATTAGCTGATTAGCTGCAATTCTACATGTCTTTATATTGATTTAACTAATATTCTGTAAAATACAGTTTCTAGTTAGCATTAGATGGGATATACAAGCAAAAATTACAAATTTTGGTGGATGTGCACATGGAAACAAAGCATAGGAAGACATGTAAATGATTTAGTTGCTTTTGAAAACTTTAAAATGTTTAGTGTACCTAAACAAGCTCAATGTAAGCCATCGGTGCATTGTCTCCTCGTCTTGGTAGAGTTCTGATGATTCTAGTGTACCCTCCATCTCTCTCACCATATCTGTCTTGAACCTCAGCAAACAAGGCATGGACTATTTGCTTCTCATATATAAAGCCCAGTGCCTGTCTCCTCTTATGGAGGGATCCTTCCTTTGCCAGTGTTATCATCTTATCTACATATTTCCTCATTGCACGTGCCCTTGCTCTAGTGGTTTTTATTCTACCATGCTTCAACAGCTGCGTTGTAAGGCCACGGAGCAGTGCTTTCCTCTGGTCTGGGGGCCTGTTGAGCTTTGGGACACGTTTCCCATGTCTCATTGCATAGAATTTACTCCCATTGTTGATGTAGATAAATCCCTGCTCAAAGCTGTCACATTCTGCAGAATTGAAAGAAAATAAGCATCTACTCTAATACACAGCAGAAAATGTCAAACAAATAGTAGCTTGATACAAATTTTTTCTTCCCCCATCCCCTGCTTCTGCACATCATGCCTAGTGATATTAGATATTAACAGAAGAGCAATTGTTCTTCCATTCTTAGTTGTTTTTGCATCCTCTTAAAACAAATGACATTTCAATCCATGGAAATAATTAATGTGTAGGGGAGAAGCTACTACATAATGTCATCAGAAAATAAGATGGTCATCAAACTCTCAAATCTCAATATTTTTGTATAATAAGAAAGCATATATTTGAATTCAGAGGTTTGCTGTATTTCATTATGGTCGCTAGATCGAAAAGAAACATAGTTCAAATAACTGAAGCGGCAGATCCGTTGGTTATATTCACCAACAAACTTGGATCCAACCCATATCTAGAACCAGGGAATTTTGTAACTGGATGATTGACAAGGACAGAAAAATGCTAGCAGAACTTCAGAAAGAGAGAAATAGTAACAGTTTCAGGGCCCATGCTTGAGATTTTTTTATGTCAGCAATAAAATATTTTAGATTCAATAAATGTTACACAAAGATTATCGCATTTGTTAAGACAGATAAACAAACATGATTCTTGTAGTTTATACAAAGCACATAGTTGCAACTAGATATGTTGAAGAGATAATCCAAAACCATTTTAGTACCTACCAACGGTGTTCAACGCTATATAACATGGATTTGAGTACCATTTGCAAATTGAGCTTGGTTGATTTAAAACACAATCCTTATCTTGACTTTACTTGTCAACAATCAAGGAAGAGAAGCAGATGTTCCAGTTCACCATTGGACAAAGTAAATAAACAGCAAGTTACTTTCAGTTTCTCCTATCAGCAAGTTATATTCAGTTTCTCTTATTGTATCATTGGAGTCAATTTTACAAATTACTCTTCTATGAAAATAATGTAGAATCTACAGGTTTTGTCCTTTCTTGGGCTGTTAGCCTCCAAAAATCAAGCTTTAAAATTATCCTGACTGGGGTCAACCACTTTAGAGCTACTACTCATTGCTGGGCCAGCAGTCTTCTAGTCAACATTATCTAGAACCTATCAAATTATGTCACTTATGCAGAACACTGTGACCCTGAAAAATTCCTTTCAACTACAAGTTATGACTGGCATGATTTCCATCTCTATAGAAATATTCAACCGAAAAAAGAACTAATATCACCCTAGCTATCGGTCAGACTACTCTCATCAATCTTATCATCCTGCCAAAACAATGTTTTACTCTACAAAACACATCACATTATACTCCATTTTATAAGAGGAAATTTTATCAACAAATATTTTGAGGTAAATGACATATGTGTTCACTACTTCCCCGCAAGACCCAATAAACAGTTATTCAGTCAGAGTGATTAAATTATAGCCTTTCTCCAATATGTTCATGGTCAAGACAGAAAGTTGAAAGCAATCATCTGGAGAAACCTACAGTTTCATCACACTTTACCATAAATAAATAAATAAATAGATAGATAAATAAAACTTCAGTAAATTATATACAAAACGTATGTACCAAAAGAGTTCCCTTTGTTACAATTCATTTATCCTCAGTGTCTGAGAACCCTACAAAGCATATTTTGTAAAACTAAAGCATTGGCGATTTGGCACCATACCCAACATGTCGATTAATATCAGGTAAAGAGGTGCACCAAGGTAAATGGCAACCTAATCAAATGCACCATAATTGCCATCTAAATTGACTCTTTTAACAAATATGGATGTAACACTGGAGAAGAATGCTTGCACTCAGCAGCACAAACTCAACCGGGACCACGCAACACAAGGCAGCCATGTTAAATTAACACCATCCAGATATTTCACTATAGCAAATTGAGATAAATTACAGCACTAAATGCACATAGTAGGAAATAACTTAGACAAAAAGATACATAATTTAATCTTCTCTTTCATTTTGCACTTTTATGTTTTCAAAAATGCAGAATCAGAAACGAATGTAATAGAAATTGCATCAACAAGAAGCCGGAAAAAGCTTCCAATTGAAGAATTATCAACCATTTCAAAAAACACCCATACACCATCAAAATTAATATAGCTTCATTCATCTTAGCTTAAATTTCCAAGACAACTCTCTAAAAATAACACAAAGATAGTGGTAGAGAAAGAAGAACCAACGATATAGCAGCAATTACCGGAGCTGATGGAGAGAAGAGGAGTCATGGGAGCAAGCCCGGAGAAAGAACGCAAGCACTTGGCTTCTCCGAGGCCTGACTGGAGCCGCGGCGACGAACGGAACGGTGAATGGGCCGGAAAACGGAGCGAAGGAACGCGAGATGTCGGGACCGAAGGGAGGGCAGAGCGAAGCGACGCCATGCTCCACGGCGACGCAGACACCACCGGCGAGAAAGAAGAAGCCGCCGCCATTGACGAGTTCGAGAGAGAGAGCTCAGTAGATGCAGAAAAAGGAGAGGCTGCAGCCCTAGCCTTCTACTCGGCGAACGGGCGGTCCCTTTCCTCATCCAAAAGAACAAACGCGATCCCTTTGACGCCTCCATTCCTGGCGCGTTTCCGTTTTCGTTTCTCTAGAGATTCCCAGTGCAAATGGTTACCGTACTCCACGGAGCAGTATATAGCCCCTTCGTAATCAAGACTGTTGACTACTTGAATGTGTCCCGTTCTGCGAAGCCCAATCCCATTTCAATTTTACATAATTCTTTTAGAAAAAACCAATCAGAACATGACACGTAGGAAATCATGGTCCCTTGTTAGTTGAGTTGGGCCCCGAAGCTTTCTTTCTTTCTTAAATTTTGACTCGCGAAGCAGCGTAAGCAGGATCCTTTCTCTTCCACGGGAGGGGGTTTGCCGACCGTGCTGGTGGGCGCGTGCGGGCGAATGGTAAGCGTGCTCAAATTTCGAGGGCTTTTTGTAGCTCCCAAGAAGGGCAGAGGCGGCCCGGCGCAGTTTCGCGGCCGAGTCCCGACTTCTCCGCGCCGCCTCGATCCGGAGCTCGCGCTCGCTCTTTCTCTCCGTCGGTTCTGCGGGAGTGCTGGGATGGATGCGGAGACGACCACCTATATGTTTGGGCCGTACAAGATCGACCGCAGCGAGGTGTTCTACTCCACCCCGCTCTCCTACGCCATGGTCAACCTCAGGCCTCTTCTCCCTGGTACGATTCTGTCTGTTGATCTTCCTTTGGCTTTCTGCTTCCTTTTGTTCGTTGAGCTCTGTTGGATGATTTGAAAGTGGAACAATCGCTCTGCTTAGATTGAGATTGTCATAGGTTTTTGCATTGTTTTTAGTTGAATAGGATTGTTTAATTGATGGAAAAAGAAGTTTTCGAAAAATATTTCAGTCAAAAAAATCTTTGTTACTTGGCAAATGGCAACCATGTTGGAACTTTGTCTCTTTGCAGTATCGTGATTGACATTTAACGGTTGTATTTACTGCCCTTTTATATGTCAAATTAGTTTTAATAGTTAAATCTCATTTGATTTTACCTATGCGGTGCCATTTGAATGCTCTGTTGATGTCATTTGTTTTTTCCTCTCCAAAGCTTACATATGTAATTTTTCATTCTTCCCCCCTATTTACTGTGTCTATTATAATTTTTGTCTTTAAACTTTTGCAGGTCATATCCTTTTCATGGAGCAACTAGTTCATTCATTTCCATTAGCTGACTTTGATTGAGGATATCTCTGTGCATGATTAGGTGTGGGATGTACATGCGCATGCATGGAACTAATTGGTGTTTCGTTGTTACTGGCCAAGTATAAATCCTTCAAGATGGCATATACGGATCATCCAACTTTCAGATTTGAAATGGGCATATCTGACTAGGACTTCACCATACATATCTGTGTCTTTAGACATCTGTGATTGCATGTAAGGATGCATTTTTTCTGTCTTCATGCGAGATCAATAACTTTGTGAAAGCTTTATGTGAATATACACACTGACACCGTAAAACTTGCACAGCTGCATTCCTACATATGCATGTGTGTGATGGATGCATGTACAACATTTTTGTGTATATGCCTAGGGTAAGCTGCTGAGGCTTTGGTTTGTATATGATAATATTAGGCCATTATATCAACATTCTTGCAAGGAACTTGTGTCAAAGAGTTAAACTTAACATTGTTCACATGTGCTTGTATGCCCAAGGCGTGAAGTGAAGCGCTTCATTGATCTCAGTGCTGATGAGACTAGTGATTTATGGCTTACTGCAAAAGAAGTTGGTGGGCATCTTGAGCGTTATCATGGAGCATCCTCACTGACATTTGCAATTCAAGTAATATAATTAGACTTCAATAGTCATTGTGCATTGTATAAGTTAATTATGTTTAATATATTATGTGCATTTGTAATTATCATTTGTCTTGACATTCTTGTAAGAATTTTAAGCATTTTGTGCTAGATCATGCTTGGGTGGTTGCCTTTCCTCTTAATCAGCAAAACTATGATTTCATCAAAGTCACTATCTTTGGCCCTCTCTTTTCCAGTTATATTGATTATCTTTTACGATGCTTTTGTTCTAAGCTATATGGAATGTACATGAGCAAAATTTAGATATTAGAACATGCTATAATCTGCATAGCATTATTTGAGATGTATTGAGCTGCTCCTCTGTCATGCCTAGCATTATTTGAAAGTTTATTTTATTGCTATATAAATATCTAGCATGTTTCCATTTCTACCTCAAAAACTTGACTCAAGTAATTTGGCCGTATGGTCATGGCCCATGGGTGTTTGTAAATGTTCATCCTTGATTGCATGGATGGAACCCCTTAAAAAAATTTAGATATATTCACAGGCAGGTGAAGTGACATAGGATTGTCCCATTAATAAGGAATCAAGTGCACCTTTATTAGATGCAAATATTGAAATTAGAAAATTTTATTTTTTATATGGACTCTAGAACTAGAATTTTGTGGACTTTAGAATGAGAATTTTACATGGACTTTAGTATTTTATTTTTATGCGGACTCTTCTTAGGGTTGCGAGACCTGAATCATTGAGATTACAGTACATTGAGAATTCCTTCTTTCTATCTGCCTTTGCCTTTCCCTCTCCTCTTCTCCTCCTCCTCGTCTCTCTCTTTATCTTCTTTGTCACCCTTTGTCTTGTGTCATGAAGCCTTACATGGAAAATGGAGTCAATCCTAGTACAAACTTGAAGTCAATCTGAATTATATTGGTTCATCTGTGAATAACTAGTTTTGAGTTAATAAGATTTGCCATCCCCCCACCAAACCATAATTTCTGACTTGTCAACTTGTTGTGATTCATGTTTTCAATATCTGCTATTATTGGGTACTTTGTGAGTCTAGGATCGGGTCCTAAATATTATCCGATGATGAAGAATGGGTTAGTTTATATAGGTGGTAATAAAAGATTCCAAATGTCATATATCATTTGTTTCCTTTTAAAATGAGTTATCTCATAAATAAGCATTTGCAAATGTAGCTAGGTATAACCTTGTTAAGGATAAGACTATTGAATAATTAGTGGTTAGTTTTTTTCTACCTTTAAATGCTTACTTTGTTTCATGTGTACATTTTGTTGATCTTTTATTAGGCCCATATATTTCGTCTAATCAATGTTCACCATTTTGGTACTGGATCTCGTATTGGTACCATTCTATTATAATGTCGATATGGCCCGGAGGTATGTTCAACATAATGAGTGTTGGTATGCCCTTTGTAACCTACGTACTGGTTCGGTGCTGATATGGTACAGTACGATTGGTATGTACTGGTATTGACTGGCATAACAAACCTTAAGTTTAATTTATAAATAGAGTGATCTAGAAGCAAGCTCAGTACTTGGGGATCGCATGGTCATTTTACTGCCCCACAGTAGTCACCCAGTCACTGTTGAGGTAGACAATCTAATACACCAAAGTCATGCCTTATCTGCTTTCCTTCTAGTTCTTTTCCCTCTCCTTCTACTTCTTCTTTTTCTTTCCTGTTCTTTCCATCGTGTACGATCCATCCTTGCATATGCCTCAAAAAACTTTTCTTCTTAGTGTGGTAATAGGTAGTGACTGACTCATCCATTAGCTTCTATCAGCAAATTCAATCTCAAGTGTTGATACAGTGATCTTGAGTGCCAATGCAGTATTTAAGCATTCTTGAGGCTAGATGTCCATTCATTAGTCTAGCCCTATTGGCTACAATCTATGTCACAATTCACTTCCTTAGTTTTCCCTTATCGGTGTTTTCCTTTCTTTTTCTCCTTCCTAACTCTACTGTTATCACTGTATCCAGAAGTCTGAGAACTGATTATGGTATAATAGTTTGGCGACCTGTCTGGTTCTTTCTATTATCACATGATCAAAAAGTGGATAAGTGTGATGTGTTCTGCCATAGAAATTAAGTAGTCTTTTTTTTTCCTATATTCTTTTAAGTATGAAACATTCATTATTGGCATAAATTTCATTTGTCCTTCATGTTTGATGTCAGTTGACAAAACTGCATTTACAGAGCAATGATATAGCAAATGTTGCCAGTTTGGCAAGGTGATAGGAGTCCACAACTGCTTCTTGGGAAATTAACTGATTTCCCAAGTTGTTAGGGAACCTTACAACATTGCCTTGGTGGGTCTTGTTTACCGAGCAGGCTCTGAACAGCCATATAGAGGCTCTAATTTGACACTCATCTAACTGTGACAAAATCAGTCTTGGCGTGAGCACATTTTATCCAAGGAACAAGCTCTCCTTAATCTGTAAAATACAGATCAGAATCTGATGGAAGTAAATTACATTACACTTATGTTTGTTAAGTAAATGTTAAAAGGCTTGGGCTGACAAGCCTAATGGCATGGGCTCAAGTCCTGAGAAGCCACTTTGTGCAAAAAAAATACAAAAGGTTAGGCCTATTCCCAGTTCACCCCTCCCAGGACCCTAGATTTGCTGAGGCCATAACTGGGTAATGGCCCTTTTACTTAATTCTTGTTAACCTTTTCCAGAAAATTTTAGGTTTTACATATTGAATTAAAATAGAATTGTTGTTTGTGAGCTTGCTACTTTTCCTACTTCAGAAAAATTATGATTGAATGGTTGGTGCTATTAATAATTGAATCACTTGGAATATTTCGTATATAGAAAGTACTTTGTGATACATCAAGGAGAGAATGAATGATGTGAGAATAATAATTATACTTAACTGCCTACTCATCTGCTGTATCTTTGACAATGGGTGGTGCTTGTGTCAAATTTCTTTTCCTAAATAGGACCTTGATATCTTTGATTGTAGTTTAGGATTTTGCCAAGTTCTTTCTTGTTAAGCGCAAGTGCATCCTTTTCATTGGTGCCCCAGGATGGGCCTCAGGCTGGACAGACGGTCCCTCATGTGCACATTCACATTCTCCCAAGGAAAAAGGGAGATTTTGAGAAAAATGATGAAATTTATGAAGCAGTAAGTGCTTTTGTGTTTTTTGGGGCACTTTTTAACTTTTCCAGTCAATTGGAGTTTGAGGCTTATCTATAATTGATCTTTTAACAGATAGATGAGAAAGAGAAGGACCTGAAGGAGAAACTTGATCTTGACAAGGAAAGGAAAGATAGAACATCAGAAGAAATGGCTCGTGAGGCTGAAGAATATCAAGCTCTCTTCTCATAGGAATTTCAGTTACTCATTAAACATGGTACATTTTGCATTAGACATTGTTCAGATTAATTTTAGCATCTCCTTCTTAGTAATGATTTCTAAACATGTTGTTAATCATTATCGGGTTTAATTATGGGAAATTATTTCTTCAGCATTAGTTTCTGTACTTCAACTTTGGTTTCCAATTGATCTGTGATTTGCCAGGTGAGATAGCACTTTGGAACTAATATGCAAGGGAGAGATGAGGACGGTGATGGAAACATTACATCATTTCTGTTGTGATGCAAGAAATCCTGACCATTCTTTTGGATTTTAAAACTCCACAACCAAAATTGTGAGAGTTTGTTATATTGGTGTTTTGGTTAATTATTCCTTCAATGGAAGCACAACAATGGTTGGATCGTATATCAACCTCTATTGATGTCTTAGTGGCATATTCTCCTATTCAAGGAATGTAGTTTGACTGGTGATATGCGTGGTCTCATGTTATCACTTTTTGCATGCAGATTACCATCTGGCTTATATAATTGTACAATGGCAATTCAAATGGTTATCATGATTATCGCTGAACAATCTTATCATGTCATGAGTCTTGTTGCATGGTCTAGATAAGATTAAGTTCACGACCGCACGCACTGACACGCCCTTCAGTTGAGTAAACCTGGAGTGGGAGTCTGGAAGACATAAAAGTTGAGATGGTGTGACATTGTTGATTTCATCATAATTTATTTTAGAATCATTGTCGTGTCAAAGTCTTACGAGAACAGTTGTAAGGGACTCTTTACCTTTATTTTTTGAAATAAATGAGAATGCTACAATGCCAAATTACATACGTCTAATACTGTCATACCATCACGAGGATCTTTATCTTGTGGGTAATCTGAGACGCATCAAACTGCAACATTCATTTCATGTTTGAGCTTCTTCCTAAGATCATCAACACAACATCAAATCATCCCCTTCGGCTGGCAAGGCTAATTACTCGGGAAACTACTTTATTAGAGGAATGTATGCCGAAGAAGCATGGTGGATGAGTTGGTATTTGCGTCGTCTATCTCATGCAATAAGGCCTGATGTAATTCCATCAAGAATTTAGAATCATGGCCCAGTTGGTTGGCTAGCTTGTTCGATGCCCCATTGAATGCATAGGTGTTGTACAAAGTCATGTCTTTTGTTGAGGAAATAAGCTTTTGTGTAGATGATTGGGCATCATGGGAGAGAGTAATGGAACGAGGATTTTAAATTTTAAACGTTAGAAAAAGGGGTCCTTAAAATTGATTAATCAATTATTGCAAGGTTATAGAGAAAATAGGTGGAGAAGACCCAGACATGGTGATCATTTGGTCCTTCAACATCTATTCTTGTGCATTGGCTAGTGGTTTGTTAAATCCTTAGCTTCCACGGTTCCTCAGTTCTTCCGATGCTAGCCCTAGGGAAGTCACGTCCCCCACCCCACCCCACACAAAAAAAAAAAAAAGAAGACCCCTAATCCAAGTTTGACGAGTAGTCTTGGTTCCATGAAGCTCTCCCCTCTGTGCGCAGAACGCTTTGTTGATGTTTCATAAGGGTCAATATGTATAGAAAAATATGCAAACCTGGTTCACACGATGGGATCCCTTATGCTTCGGGATTCCGAGTACTCAACGCCCAAGCACATGACCACCTTTACTTGTAGGAACGACAAAAGAAAGCCTCACAAAATAAAGGACTCCGTTGACAAGTGTAGGCTTGTTTTAATGATCTTTATCGACCAACAACGGTAGAGATTATAGTGCCAAAGAGAATCTCATGGCCAAAATTTGTACAATGATTCCTTGTCGATCACAACTGGAGTTGGTGGCTTCGGAAGCTAGTGGAACCATCAGAACTGCAATCGTAAAAGAATGGATTGAGAGATGTCACGAGGAAGTGAATCCATTGCTGCAATTAGGTGGCCCATGGATGATCAAAAATATGGAACGTCGTCTATAAGGTGCTATATATGTACAATATATAGCAGTATCTAATAGTGAATTAAACAGTTATCGCCCACCTCCCTCGCTAACTTGGATTTGTAGACAACGGTTAATAAGGCAGTGCCGAATGTTTCCTCCCACTTGAAGTGTAAACTGTGCACCTTCTCATTCATTCTTCATGCTCATTACCCATCATACAAGCAAGCAAAATATAATGAAGGTGATCGGTTCGTGGAGCTGTACCCATGCATGCCAGGTCATTGGTTTGGGCTATCATTTTAAATCCATTTGCCCTCTTAACTTCAGGTGCTATATTCTTCATTAACCATTGCTGTTCCAATCCTTTCATGCAACTTCTTTGGCCTTTGGCAATTCTTCTCCACCTTTTCTCTGTACTTCCTGCACTAATCCGAAATGCCCTTCCTGCATGTTTCTCGTCTGCTCTTCATTTACATTATTTTGTTGTAGATAAAAGGGTTTGAAAAATGAGATTATGAGCAATTTCTTCTAAATCATTCGAAAGCTTCCATGCATGAGGAATTTTTTTCTTTTTCTCGTGGAACTGTTATGTTAAATCTGGTGCAGTTTGCCAGCAACTGCATCTCTAAATGATATCTAGGCAGCGCCGGTCACACCTTACACCATGATCAAGCTGAAACACCACCTCCGTGGTTCTCAAGAACATATCCAAGGTGTGAAGGGCTTCCGGCAGATGCGGTCCATGATGACAATGAAAGCCATTATCATCTCACAATCAACTCCTGGCTGAATCACCAGATTGAACACATCGTCGCCGAGCATGACCGAGGTGTTCGCCTTCTTCCGGCATATCTGCGCCACTTCCTTGCCCACGCTGTCCCAGATCTTGCAACATCTTCTCCTGAAGCAACCTTCGATTCGGAAGTTGGGTGTTGGAGTTTGGTTATTAGGATTGCCCATGAATACCTCTGCCTCATCGCTGCTTTGGAGGATCGAACGCCGCCTCATTGAGAAAAGACGAGGCCTAGTCTTTGTCTTTGAGCCACCATCACCTTTGAATCCACTCCATCGATCATGCATGCTTAGAATCTGCTAGCAAATAGTAACCTTGCATTAATTAGGCAAGACCAATAATGTTCTAGAATTAGCATGCAGCTCATTTCATACTCGAGAGTTGCAATGTTTCTATGCATTACCACTCTAGCCTCCTGATTCCTGAGAGGACAACATTCTGGTTCACCATATCCGACAATATTTAGGGATTCTTTCTATTATCTTGCATCCTATACCTAGGAATTAAGGATGGAAATGATTAACCATTTAAATAGTTTTAACTTATTTCAACCAGTTGTAGATCGAGCTAGCTAGATTATTTGTTTAATAAAATAGTTAAGTTTGAACGTGAATTTTTTATCTGTTTAATGAATAAGTCCAGTTTTATCATATATCTAATCCGATCCCTATCTTATTGCCACACCTAATTGGAATGTTGTATGCAGAAGCATGCAGGCTGTATCGTAACTCTTGACTGATACTTGCACCGGACTTGCTTGTGACGGATTTGGAATACGGTGTCCTGTAATCTTGATCGATGTGTACAAGTAACATGACTCGCATGCAAGTGTTAAAATTAATACAATTTGTCCCAAAAAAAACATTCTATATGCTCATAGTGTGTGTGTATATATATATATATACCGTTGATTTTTTGATTCGGTGGTCTTGGCGCCGCTCTGCTGGGGGAATTGGTTCACGGGTGGATGCCCGCCATCTTTTTCACCAGCTGCGGCAACTACTTTTTCAACTCTAGACTAAAATACAAAGTACTATGAGAGCATGATTACTTTCCGCGGAATGCTAGCTGTGTACTATTTGTTCTCCCTTGCTATAACCAGATCTAAACCTTTTCTTTTCCTTTTTTTTTCCAAGAAAGCTCTCAACCTTTTCGCTTGAGGCTAGTGATCAACAAAATCATGATTGTTATCATAATATATATATATATGAATGAGTGTTCCCGTTTACCATTTTAGTCAGTCAGAAATTTTATTTTAGAAAAAAAACAAAATATTTTGGAAACTTTTTGTTATTTAATTTGGGAACTTCTTGGGTGTTATTTGGAAACTCTCCAATTATAAGGTGATAAATTGAAATGTGAGACAAAGTTGAATAGTATAACAATTACATACGATTTATGTACCAAAATACCGACATAATTTTCAAAGTAATTCATGTAGAATGCTGTTGATGATCAAAATTAGATCCGAATCTTATGAAAATGGCATATCCAAACTATATTGCAGTGATAAAATATATATGCTGTAATGATATAAATAAAGCAATTTCTCACTTAGAAGTTGACTTTGCCTTTACAATTCTCTCATGGTATTAGGAAATGTGCAGAGAAACAGGAGACTTATGTTGTTTGAGATATCGTACCGAAATTTGTAATTATCTAAACAAGGCATTACTAGCATGTACCTACTGAAGTCATTTTAATTCAGCAGATGGTATAGGCGTGCTTAGGGGAGACAAAACAAAACTAAAACGAAAAATAGCACCAAATAGAAGCAAATTCGGTCTTCATCCATTTGGGATACCTACTTTCACCACTCAACATTTATGTCATTGGAAGGGTATCACATGTCAAAGGTTTTACTCTAAAATATTGCTGTAGCCATTATGAGATCCGATCTTTAAAGCAGAGGGATGGTTGTCAAGTAGGATGCCACGCATTCCTCTCTCAATGAGCTGCCACCTTTCCCTGCTCAATGATGACAGCAATTTGGAGACCCACAATTAATGGTCGCCCTTTACTGGTGGTTCCATTTGAAGATGTAGCTCACTACCTCTTCTTCAGCACATACACTATAAAACAATGGGTGTAACTTGTGTGTTACACCTCATAACCTTTTATGCATCTTTTTTTTTTTCTTTTGATGGAATATGGTGGAAGTAATTAGGTACCTCCCCCACTTAATTTATGTAATTTAAACTAAGTATATGTACGAAAAGAAAGAAGATCCGAGGAGGTACAAGGGAATGGTAAATTAAGATGAAGCTAAAGAGGAGAGACAAGCTCTAATTTGATGTTGTTCTTCAATCAAGTTGTAGAAAAGGTTAGAAGAATATGATCAGAGTGAAACATACGGGAGGCTAGAAGAATACATCTCTATGTCCTACCTGAGGCTTTAGAGCCATGAGGGCCGTCCCACCTCCATCCATGAGCAGGAGCTCCCCTGTGAAGCACTTGTGCCTTCTTGAGTAATTGTCAACTCTAAAAGCCAGTCTTCCATTGCTATCATAAACCGAGAACCCATCTGTTCCCTGGAAAGCCATGCTGGATTTCTTCCACACCGTCCACACTGATGGACTGATGCTTGTTGTTGCAAGCTCTCCGACATCTCTCTTACTCTCTGTAGGGTGTATTCTATACATCCTATAGGCCGGGGTAGGATGAAGATTGGATAATAGACAGCTCTTCGAACAGGGTTTTGCTTTCTTCGTAGGCTTGGCGTTGAGAAGGAAATGGGAGATACGGAAAGAGGAGAAGTGGGGAATAATACTAGAAGGCGATGTGGAGGAACAAAGATGGAGTGATGGTGGAGGAACAAAGATGGTGTTGTCCATTTAAAGGGTGGGAACGTGGTAGCTAGCTGACCTGGGATAAGAATAATGGGACTATGGAGTCCTTGTTTAGGATTGAGATGGCATTGTGAATGGATGCTACGCAGGATTCGAGCTTTATGATGCTATGGCTAACCTGGCCTCTCGAGGGAGAATAAAATAATGTGAAGGGATTTAGATTCCTAATGCGTTTCTATTAGGCCGAAAGAGTAAAAGCATGGCAATCTTTCTTTTGTTAGCGTCGAGATTCCAACTGATGACCCTTTATTATATATATATGCTTTTAGCTTGAAGCTTCCAACCACCATATGAACGCATGGTTGGTTGAAATACTGGAGCATATGTGGTCCAGCGAGTAAAAGCTAATGGTCAGCTAGCTACTCTTGACGGTCTCATATATCTAAATGGTGGGGTGATGTTTTAAGTCTACTTACCCAGGACTTGGACTTCTAGGGTGGTCCAAAAGAAGAGATCAACTTGATCGAACCCTAAGATGCATGAATGTTCTTGCACTCTTGGTATGCAACAGTGGGCCTCTTCTTGTAGGTGGTGATGAAACGCTGTTGAAGGAAGAAAACTTCACAACGTGATAGTGATGGGGATTTTCTTATAGTTTGGTAGTCAGTACATAATTATGGTAAGAAAGGAAAGGTCATCCATTTCTTCCCTCTCTTTCCACGTAGATTTTCAACTGCACAACCACTTTCCACATCATCTTACTTTCTATATACAGTGATGTGCGAGCTGCTAAACATGGAAAAGAGTTGGAGCTGATCATGAGTTTGGTCAAGTACCTTTTTCGAGCCAGTGTAACACATCTTGATCGTTAAAGCCATGATTAAAGTGTCAAACTCCCGGTGAGCCTAAAGCGTTTTGCTTAGATCAGACTTCCAGAAACGGAGGCATGGAAAACTGAGTTTGCCAACCATTTGCTTGGTCTTAAGAAATTTAAAATACCACGGCTTCTTTCCTGGGGGCTAATAAAGTTCATCTTACATTTAATTAGCAACTCTAAACAAGTCAAATTGGGTGTACTGAAAGCAAATTGGATGACAACTAGGAGAATATTTTGATTAAGTACTCACAAAAAATTGCCCACTAGGCTCAACCGAGGTACTGCCGTGTGCCAGGACAACTTAATTATATATTATCTCCTTTCTCATGAACATGATATGTTGCATGGTAACTCTGCTCCTTTTGTATAAATACTAGAAGTTTTTATCACGGGGATCTATAAAAGTTGGTGCAAATTGTTGTTCGAATGCCGCCCAAGTGGACTTCATCTAAACATAATAGTAGATGTAGGGCCTTCCCTGCATTTGCAGGTTACTTATGTTGGGATATTAAATTGCTCTCATACTGATTATCGTGGAGTCTGGCCAAGATATTACTATCTTAGGATTTTCTTGATACCATTTATATTGTACTTGATCATGTGTGCATACCGCAAGAGAAAGAAAAAAAGATAAAAAATAGCATATAATCAAACATACGTAGATTAGACTAAGGTTTATCTTCATGGAGCGTGCAAACTTCATTATGAGAGAGAAAAATCAATAAATATAAGAGAAACTTACCACTCAATTCTTTTACAAGAGTCTCTCAATAAGAAGCCCCAAAATTCTCACAAAAGCTTTCTGAAATCTCTGAAGAAACCATTTCTAGAACGTCATCAGCTTTTCGACGTAATAAACGGTTCATCAATCGAAATTATATAGATGCAATAAAAGTACCGTATATATTATAACTTTATTTTCTATGGCTCTTAGAAATATCTTCACTATGACCTTTAAGCCAGAAGAAAAAGAGAGAACAAGGGTCAATATATATACGGTGCCTCTTTCTCAGCATGAAAAATGCTCGATGAGTCCAAAATGTAGTGCTGGCATTTTAACATCAAGAATAATTCAATAGCAAAAAAATTTGGTATTCGAGAAAGATAAAAGAAAAATAAGAATATTGTACATGACATATTATGGATAAATACTACAGTCCTCGTAAGCAACCATAAAGAATTAGACTTCCACTGCAAGCAAGAGTTTAAAGGTAGGCTAGCTCTATTGTTTATTGAGCTAGTTATATATCATCACCAATATAAGCTTTCTTCATTTTTCTTTTTAAGGAAACGAACATGAGTTTATCATTACAAGAAAATGCCATATATTATTGATGTTTGAGAATATTTTACAAGTTCATGAATTTCAAATAAATTATAGGTAAGTCTTTTGGTTAGGATTGGTCCAAAGAATCATTCAGCTCATGATAATTCAAGAATAGCTGAAAATTTTGACAATGGTGAATAAAAGAGGCCCATGATAACCGTAGAAACTGCATAGTAACTCATAAAACTAGTTATTATCATTTTGTCAATCACAGTCTTCTTTAATGTGAATTAAAAACACATGATGTAGGAAAAGAAATGGAAAAATAGCTTAATGAAAGAGCTCGAGATTACTAAGTTTTTGGACTGATGTTAAATTTTGATTTCAAAATATGTTTCAAATATATATATATATATATACATATATATATATATATATATATATATATATATATATATATATATATATATATATATATATATATATATATATATATATACATATATATACATATATATACATATATATATATATATACATATATATATATATATATATATATATATATATACATATATATATATATATATATATATATATATATATATATATATATATATATATATACATATATATATATATATATATATATATATATATATATATATATATATATATATATATATATATATATACATATATAGATATATATAGGTAAGTTTGATCAAATTTAGGCTCAGATCCAATCAAGTCAAAATCAAGTATGGAGGTCCTACATCAATGATATAAGTCATTAGATATGATTTATTATCTTAAAACTGCTTGCATACAAAAAATCATATGATTTGAAGATCCGTAGCCTATACAATAAGGATTAAAAAATATATCTAATTTAATTTTATTTAGGTTATCCAATTTTTGACTACTAGATGTATAGATTAGAGGTTTCCAAATCATATAATTTTTTATATAAAAGTAGTTTTAAGATAGTAGATCATATTCGATGCTTGGATCATTAATATAGGATCCCTATGATAGAGTTTTGATTTGACCGAATATGAGTTCAAATCCGATCAATCTGATTCTAACTTGTTTTTCTCTCTTTCTCTCTCTCTCTCTCTCACATGCACATAAATATGAAATGAGTTCACACCTTCCCCTTCGTGGCTTTTTGCCAATCCTCCATTATGTGGTTCACTTCAGTGTGTGCATGCTTGTGTAAATACTTGGTTCCAATCCGAAAGCAGTCTTTACCTTGATCGAGGGTCGTCCGTGTGTGAAAGGGTCCCGAGAACAGGCATTCAGGAAGACTCCATTCAAGGTTTTGCTTTGCTTTTCAAAGATGGTAAAACCAGCTGAGACCACATGATATTGGCAATCTAATTTACGTCCATTAGACCACAACAATTTCAGATTACAATATTTAATGAACAAAGCTAGACCTGCTAATTAAGCATTAAGAGCTTTGATTGACTCATGTCTTTGTATTCAATGGAAATGCCAACATGCAAATCCAACAACTTGGACAAAGAATAATGTCTAGGAAGAAGGATAACCTCGCAACAGGATAGGCAAAACAGCTAGTTAACCACGAAAGGACAATATTAAGGACAAAAAATTAGGTGGCATACTCGTCACCGAATTTGGTTTTTGGTATTCTCAAATGGCACGCAAGTTTTCGAACAACAAAATCTTCTCAATTTCTTGGAAGTTCAGCTCGTCAAACCAATTGAGCGGCAAGGTATATGACAACCATGAAAGTTGGACCTGCATGAGCTAAGAAACAATTTAATGGTCGTGTGTCATGCTCCACCAAGGTTGGTTGCTTATTACTTTCCTGTTGTTTGAGCGAAGCAATGTAGTCTCGTGAAAAATTGAAGAGAGAAGGTGTTTCATTTATATATGTAATTAATCAAACTTAGATGTAGCTTGTCACCGCGTGAAGAATGTTAATTATGATCCATGAATTCACGCAGTGTAATGTATCCGGTGAACAAAAATCACAAATGGAAGCAGACAAACTTCCGAGAAAAAAAAAAATGTTTGGCTTATTAGTGCTGAAACCAGCCTAACCATGACAAAGCTTGGGATAAAACCCATTGGTTGGGCCAAGTGGAAACATTATTAAGGTTTTTATTTTTATCTTGCGTGATCATTTAATTAATAACCCCCAAATCCCATCATCTCGCTGGAGCACACTATATATTTATTTTTTAGGAGACCATCTGCCTAATGATTCATGGCAGGATTTACTAAACCAGCAAATGTAAAGTTTCTAGATTATTATGAAGTTATTTTATATTGTGCTTTCTCAAATTTACAGATTTGCTGTCCTTGTATATATATCATAATCCTTTTTTCTTTTTATATTTTTTGGGTCGTAGTATACGCACTAGGATGGCTACTTGAGAAAATTACTTCACTCATTTCCCATGGGTTCTAAAAATGCTGTATCGCTTCAAAAATTCAATGTCAAATAAAAGAAACCATTATTTGTCAAGAAAATTAGAACTGTTTTAGGGTTCATGGTTGGCTAGCTGTACTACCCTATAACAGCTTAAAACAGCAAACTATAGCCACACGTTTTATACTAAATGATCTTTATGATATTCTAAATTTTAATAAGACCATACACACTCATATTAAAATATACTATGTAAATAATGACATTATTGAATATAACCCTTGTAGTAACCATGTTTTGTAGCATTGCTATAACAATCATAATGCATATATATATATATATATATATATATATATATAGAGAGAGTATAGAGAGAGAGAGAGAGAGAGAGAGAGAGAGAGACATCTAGTCTCTTAGGAAGGAGAAATTACTGGTTCGACTCAGTCCACCACTAAATTGGTAAGCAACATGTAATAAAGGTGGACAAAAAGGAAAAAACACGCGACACAGGCATTTATATGTATGTCACTTCATGGTTGGATTGGAGAGAGAGAGAGTAACACCTAGTCTCTTAGGAAAGAGAAATTACTGGTTCGACTTAGTCCGCCATTGGTAAGCAATATATAATAAAGGCGGACAAAAAGGAAAAAACACGCGACGCAGGCATTTATATGTATGTCACTTCATGGTTGGATTGGTCCGCTAGCTCGGTGGTGGACCTGTTGACCCGATTCAATAAAAAATTCCTATATATGAAGACAGGAATTAGTGACGGGCGGGAGAAATGACATCATTATGGTAGAGCTAACTAGTTCGCTAGGAAACATCATGTCACAAGAGCCACAGAATGACAGAATATTCATGTGGACCACGTCCGAATCAGACCATGGAAGAAGGAAGCTCAAATTCACACGTTCAAACATCTTTGAATTCATCTTTTTTTTTTTTTTTTTTTTTTTTTTGCTCTTATTGGTTCTTTGTATATTTCTTATATTGTAAACTTTCAGTTTTCAGACCTACACTGGGCTATTATGTTTGCATGGCAGCCTGGTTTTGGTTTCTCTTGTATGTTACATCTTGGTATATAAAGGTTATGCCTTTTTACAAAAAAAAGGGAAAAAGAACACCTTTGAATTCTCTTCTGACCCATGGTCTCTGAGATTTTGATGATCCTGTAACTCTCACGCTCATGGCTTGCGCATTGTGAGGCCCCGCCGAGTTAATTAGGCGCCGTTTAGTTTTCACGTGTTGAATAGAAACCAGCATCGGCATTCCAAACTGATAAAAAGTAAGTGATTATCCCCTGTTTGCTTAAAACAGGAAACAGCAATCTATGCCGAGGGACCAACCAGGCATCACGGTGGCACTCGCAATGAACATCCGTCCCAAATGATACGACTTTTGGGGCAAATCTTGCATGCATGCTGCTACGTGCTTGAGCTATCAGTGGTATGAGGTGTTAGGTCTCCAATGGATGACGAGGTGGCATAGATACAAATAGAACTTTTAAATAGTCAGACATCAGTCGTATATTGGTAAATGATAGATAACGCTAGTGACAAATGTGTCAATAAGTCACAGTTGATTGGCACTTTACTCCTAAATGAAAGAGGAACATATTGTTTTGCATTCCATTTGTCAACTATTGTGACCGAAATATATGCATTCATGTCTTCATTATACTAATGTAAAATTATGATTAACGAGATTAATGTATGCTCAATGTGCACCTCTTTCTCTCGTCTATATAGCCTTTGTAGATATTGGACATCACATCCTGAATTTGTTGGACCTTTTTAAAATTAAAAAAGTATTTTTAATTATAAGATTAGATCAAATTAATTATAAACCAAAAAAAACTAAAATTCTCCCCTATCTCTTTCCTTCTCCATCCTATGCTCCCTTCCCTCTCTCTATCCCCCCAACCTCTCTCTACCACCATTGTTATGTATACTATATGGTTCTTAAGTCCAAGGCCCGTCCTAAAGCCCAAAGCACAAGTAAGTACTAGGATTGGACCTAAGAAGTAGGTTCGAAGGCCAGACTAGGCCGAGATCGAGCTTTACTAATTTTGGTTATAACTTCAGCTAAGCCTGGCTCACTCATTGAATAGAACTGGCTAACATAGGTTCTTACATGCTCCTCTAGTTTAAATTTTGGCATCCTAAATTAAGGATTTAAATCCATTCAAATCTAATCATAAGTTTCACAATCTAATTATAGACACCACGGTCAATCCATGGTCAAACTAAATGGGCTTGTGCTATTGTTTCTCCGAGTCTACATGGACTATGGGCTGAGTTCACTTTGATATTATTTATAATGATCCAAAATCTCATCTAAAAATGATAATCAAAAGTATATTATTTGGATTCATAATTCTTATATAAATACAACAAATCCATCTAGTGCACAGTTGATATGAGACTAAACATATATCCACAAGAGCTCTCATAAATCTAAAATGGACTCTTATCTTTTTCATCTTCTCTGATAATCTACAATCTTTATCAGGCCACCCGATGAGGATATTATCCCTATTTTTCTACATAGTGTGGAAAATTTGGAAGGAGTGCATTAGTCGTATCTTTAACAACAATAATAGAAACTTCCAGGATGTATCTTTCATTAAGCTTATCACAGACCCGTAGCACTACTTGCAAGAAGGAGAACCCTGTATACAAAATTCTCTGCCTACTTTAGCATTGTTTCTTCTTTTCTCATTTGTTTCCTGTTTTTCTTATCTTTTAGTTTACTACTTTGCTCCAGCCTTTTCTTTAGGCAAAGTGGAGGAATTGAGGCACTCCCCACAAATTTACTGTAAAGGATTTGCGAACCAGTACATATTATAGTAGAGGTGAATATGATAGTGCTGCTCGAAAGCAAAAAACATAACTCAATAGAAAAGAGTTATAAGGTCAATGAGTAGTAATATGGAGTAGAGGAGATAGTGCAGCTGAGGAGATAGAGAACTTAAAACTGCTAGGTGGCTATCCAGTGCTTTACTCGAGCATAAATTTTCCCATATTAGGAATTTTGCCAGAGTTATACGTAAAATAATGGTTCAGTAGCTTTTCTCCATCGAAAAAAAATCAAGAGTTCTACTTGTGCCAAACCTACCAAGTGCCATATGAAGTTGATCTCAAGCTTTCCTAATTAGAGAACATAAAAGTGATGCCAAACATTATCTAAAATGGTGAAAAAAAAATTACGAGATGAGTGAAAAACATTTAAGATTCCCTTGATCCTCGAAGAATGAAAAGCAAGATGTTTTTAATCTTGCCCGATTGCTCCTTTTTCTTTTATCATAACCTCAAGGTCTTCATACATACCTTCTCAAATCTAGATGTTGAATATATTCTCGTAACTTTATATCATATCGTAGAATAAAAAAACAGTATGTCAGATTATGAAAATTTTCCCATAAATATATCAAACGTTTCTCCTCCTCCTCCCTTTCTATCCTTTCTCTCTCTAGATCACACATGGATTATGATCTATGTGGACTAATTTATCTACTTCGTTTGACAAGAATCTAAGCCATCCATGTGTACATGCTCCTAAGAATGCAGAACATGCCTACCATGAATGAAACCATGCAAAAAGTAGAAGGCAAACCGAAATAACATAAAACAAGTACTGCACACATTAAAAAATTCTGATTCCATTAAGCATGAATGATAAGAAAATCCATTCAACGACACTCTACTTATTCACCCATGCCAGCGACCAAATGTATTCTATTCTAATGCACCAAGATTTTTATTCTATCCTTTAGAAGGATCAACTGCATGGGTTATAGTTGCAGACAAAACCACCTTAACTGTTTGGATGTCTGAACAAACTCTATAGAATCTGTGTGCAACAACAGATGGTGGAAATGGAAGGGAGAGGTAGAGGCAGAGGCAAAGGAAGAGGATAGCATGCTGCTTAGGGGTGGCACCCTGCTCGTTTGGAGACAAGCCTTCAGTTTCTCTCACAACGGCAAATGCTATTTCTCTTGGTACCAAAGCTCCAGCCCTCCCTTGCATCTCTAACAGCATTTTATTTTGGGTAAACCTCCCACCTCGCTTTCTACTCTCACCTTGAAACCCTGTCAGAGAGATCTTCTTCTAAGGTTTCCCTTCATAGGCCTTCGTTATCTACATTCAAACCTGTTTGGAAGGGGGCTTGTTTCCATTGTGGTGATTTGGGTCATCTGAAAAGGAATTGTAGGAATGATCTGATTTGCCTTAGATGCAGAGAAATGGGCACATTTTTAGAAATTGTAATGGTCCTGTTACCTCCTCCTCTCGGTGATTCAAAGCTCTGGCGCGTCTTGCTCTATTTTTCTTTCCTTTGACGTGGAAACTAAAGCCAAATTTGTAGAATCGTGCTGCTCAGGAATTGTTCATGTCTCCACTATCATGGGATAATTTGACGACTTTTGAAAAAAATGATTGCCGGAAAAATATATTTTACCATATTTATTTAGTGAGAAAATTAGTCTAAAAAATAATATTGAAATAAGAATTACCATTTTTGATTGGAGGTAATTTTATATGGAATATTGTCAAATTTCCAACAAAGCTCTTAAATAAAGAATTTAAGTAATCATATTTTTTTCTCAATCTATTTATTAGCCATTTATGGCCCACTCACATAAACATTATCAATATTGGCTCTTTCAAATATTGAAATATATTTATATTAGTTCATAAATATTTTTAAATTAAATATATATATATTAAAAATATATTTCTTCTTATAAATAAATTTTATTGTATTTAGTATATAAATAAATATAAAAAAATCCTATGTTAGATTTCATTAATAAATATTTATTAATTATTTAATAATAATAATAATTTATTATTAATATATTAATATAATATATGCTATCATAATTAATATTAATTATAATTAGCCGAGATCATGGTTCGGAGCACAACCGAGCATTTGGTTTGTAGCAATGTTGGGCACCGAAGAACAATGTTGACATAGAAATTTAGCTCTTATATATTACAAAGGAAAGATGTTATTAGATTTTGGATATTGTAATAAGATACTTATGTCATGATTGATCAAAAGATGACAAAATATGCAATATCATTGATTGATAGATGTAATATATGATTATATTAATTTCAGCCCATTATGATTGGAAATCAATCAACCATCCTGCCTTATAATCTTAGCAAAGATGAATTAATATATTGCAAAATACATTTATGAACCAATGCTTTAATTTAAAAGAGAAGTTAGTGTTGATTTAATTATATTGATAGGTATTTGAATATACTGTTTTTATGAATATAAAGATATCAGAATATATCTATTATTTATGTTTATATTCTTTCATTTTGATTTAACATAAATTGGGGTATTTCGGCTCATCTCATATCAGCCACCTATTAAGATAGCTAGTATTTTAAGCTTTAAAAACCCTAGGTGGCCAAGATATCAAGCTTTAAATATACTAGTTAGTGCCATGAGTGTGCAGCTAAAAGGCTTCGATGAAAATTTTGTAAAGAAGGAAACTTTGAAGACTATGTGCTTCAGGATGATTTTGTCTTTAAGGGGTCTTATTTCTGCATTCCAAGATGTTCCCTTAGAGAATACATTATCAAAGAGTTATATTCAGGGGGCTTGGGCGGTCCTTTTGGAAAAGATAAAGTTGTATTTCTTGTAAAGGAAAGATATTTTTGACCAACTATCTATAGAGATGTAATTCGTTTTGTGAAGAGGTGCAAGGTATGCCAAACTTGCAATGGACAAGCTCAAAATACCGGTGCTTACACTCCATCACTAATTTCTAAAGCTCCTTGGAAAGATGTTAGCATGGATCACTCCATTACCAATTCCTAAAGCTCCTTCGAAAGATGTTAGCATGGATTTTATGGTTGGATTGCCAAGGTCTCAAAGAGGTTTTGAT
Organism: Cocos nucifera; assembly: GCA_006176705.1. Classification (NCBI taxonomy): domain Eukaryota; kingdom Viridiplantae; phylum Streptophyta; class Magnoliopsida; order Arecales; family Arecaceae; genus Cocos; species Cocos nucifera. Next base: position 277,774 of record QRFJ01000897.1, on the reverse strand, counting down.
TCCATCTTTGTTGTTGTTGATCGATATTTTAAAATGGCTTATTTTATTTCTTGTAAAAAAAAAGATCATGGATGCTTCCTATATTGCTAATCTTTATTTTAACCAAGTGGTCAAATATCATAGTATTCCCAAGTTAATTACTTTCGACCAAGACAATAAGTTTATCAGCAATTTTTTGAGATACTTGTGACCATTTTTAGGCTGGTCAAGCACCAGCCTACTCTATAGAAGTACCTATCACCTACAAACTATAATGGGCAGATTGAAGTGGTAAATTAGACCTTAGGGAATTTGTTGCGAAACTTTGCCTCTAAAAAACAATGGGATTTGGTGCATCCATGGGCTGAATTTGTGCACAACTTTGTGGTAAATCATTCTACCAGTAAGAGTCCATTTGAGATAATTTATGGTCGTGTGCCTAGGCATTATCTTGAACTTGCACCAGTTCCAAATGCTTCATTGTCTAGTAAGAAAGCAAAAGATTTCACTTCTACCATAGCAAGAATTCATGAAGGAGATAGGAAGAAACTAGAAGATCGTAATGAAAAATATCAAGCTGCTGCAAATGCTCATCATCACTTCAAAATTTTCAATTGTTTAAGTATACTTGAGGAAAGAAGAATGATTCTTACAACAAACTCAAGGAAAGGAAGATTGGTCCATGTAGAATTCTAAGGAAGATTAATGATAATGCATATAATTAGGTAGAGCTTCCTGTTCAATGTTTGAGATTTAACAACTTACTTTGGAGAAGAGAGTTCTGACTCATGGATGAGTCCTTTTCTAGTTAGAGAGGATGATGTAGTGACCAAGTGATGCTTTGCTAGCATAGGCTGATTAATAGCTTTCTTGGGAATATGTTTTTTTATATTGCTAGCTATTTTGAAACATGTTTTAGTTAATATCTATTTAAAGTTAAGTTTTGAAACTCATATTTGGCTGTTAAAGTCCAAGCCATATATATATATATATATATATATATATATATATATATATATATATATATATATATTGTTAAAATCCCCTAAAATCAGGAATTTAATTGCCACTCTCCACTTTGACGCCACTCTAACAAAAAGTCCATATTGGCTAAAAGTGTAACTCTCGGCCCCTCCTTTTAGGTTTTCCATTGTAGGACATCCTTTTGGCGCCATTTAATTTTTGAAAATACCAAAGTTACCCTTTGATGCTGACTCCTCTTTTAAAAACATTCCTTATTCCTTGGATTCCAAATTTTTTGGACATCATATTCCATGGTTCCTTTTTTTTGGAAGTGCTATTACATCATAAAAACCAACTGATTAAGATTGTAAATAACAAGGTTTAAAAGTTGCCCTGTTTAAGTGTTCTTGGTCTTTCCTTTTTGATAAAGTCATCATATTTAGAAAATCTGCTTAGACTTACCGAATCCCATTTCATTCATGCTGAAATGGTCAGAAATAATAGGATTTAAAAGTTGCCCCATTTAGGTATTCTCGACCTTTCCCTTTTGATGAAGTTACCTCATTTAGAAATTCTGCTAAGCCTTGTCAAATCCTATTTCATTCATGCTAAGGATATCATGATACTAAGATTTAGGTATGCATGAAGTCTATCCTTCATGATAAAAATCTTTCTTCCTCTTTCATTGAAATGCTCAATTCCTAAAGATCTTTTCTTTTTAAAACATTTTATTTAAGTTTCTAACGGTCATGGATTGTAAGGACATTGAAAATCTTGTTTTTATATCTATGTGCACTTATAGTATCAAAGCCTATATCATTTCAATTTTCTAAGACACAACTCTCAATTATATTTTTAATAAAAAAGTAGAGAGATGAAAGCATTTATCTTCTATAATGATTAATATAAAATTATATATTCCTAACAATTCGAGAATGCTTATTATGCTCACGGTAGATAAGGATGTTAGGAATATATACGAAATACATGTAAAGTTAAAAGCTGCAATAATTGGCTGTGAGCTCAGGTGTGGTGCTCTCAAATCTTGAAAATAGATGAAGAGAGATCAAGAAGTGAATAAAACTAACTATCGAAAAGTTTCAGCTAATGCTTCAGTCGAGCCGGTTCGGCTCCTAATAGAGTCGACTCGAGTAGAAGGTTAAAAAGCAGCATATTAGATATATCAGGCTGGCATGTTGGTTGAGTCGGCTCGATTCTTAAAAGAGCCAACTCAAGCTATAGAATAAAAAACTGGCACGTCCATTGAGCCAACTCGAACCCCGAGAGAGCTGGCTTGGGTAGTAGAATAGAGAGTTGTGAATTGGGCTCTCGTGATAGGCATTATAGTCGAGCCATCTTAATTTCTGATAGAGCCAACTCGAGTGGCAAATAGAACAGGATGAAATTTCTATTCTGACTTGGGATTGGATTTAATTCTAGGAACTTAGGACCTCAGTTTGTGAGATCCTAAGGGGCTAATCTTTGGATTGGATTGGAATTAGTCCAATAGATGTGTGCATGTGAGACATGAGTGTATATGAGCTTGAAGAGTGCATCACATTAGATTAGCTAGGAGAGTTTTTGGGTTGGATCACTTTAACCAGGTGTGTGTGTATATATATATATACTCTGTATTGAATTTATAATTAACACGAATTGAATACAAGTTATTTTCTATCTTTTTTTCTTATTCTTCCTCTCTTTTATTCTCCATGCCCTAGAATTTGATAGAACGCCGTCATCATTTTTCTCGGATCCTTATTGTTGTTTCCACAATCATCAAGTAGCAAGAATAGAGCCATAATAATTGATATCAGAGCTACTGATTATTCTAATAATTGATATCAGAGCTTTGGTATTAGATCTGATGAAGGAAAGATCAAAGCTTTGTCGAAATTATGGTAACATGCTGAATAGATTCTTCTTGAACACTATTTTTATTTTTTTAGTGTTTGGTTATTGGAGATCTGGTTGAGATGGCATTGAGTACCATTAAAGAGACTTTGGAAAGTTCGATGGAAAAAGTAACTTTATCCTTTGGCAGCAAAGGATGAAAGATCTACTGGTGCAGAATAGAATCTACAAGGTGTTGACTCCAGAAAGATCAAAAAAGATTTTTGTTGAAGATTGGGAGGAGCTTGAAGAGATAGCCTTTAGCATGATTCAGATATGCCTCGCTGATAAAGTTTTATCAGAGATTAATATAAAAATCACATCGAAAGGGCTTTAGTAGAAATTAGAAAACACGTATATGGACAAAAATATGATAAACAAGCTGTGATTGAAAAAGTAGGTGTATAGTTTGTGAATGCCTGAAGAAGAAGATCTGGTATTTTACTTTCAGAAGTTCAATCAAATTTGCTCGGATGTCATGAGTCTTAATGTAAAGATCGATAAGGGGAATAGAGCTCTCCTGTTATTGTGCCAAAAGTGAAGAAAAATCTAATATCCCTAGGTTATTTGGAAAGATAGAAATATGCTTTCAGTTATCAGTCAGGCAGCGCATGTTTGAAGATTTTCAAGGATTTATTGATGGTGATAAAAAGGAGAAAACTAAGCAACAACCTATACAATATGGAGGGCTGAGTAGTTACTAATAGTGCGGAGGAATCTGTAGTAGTACAGGAGGAGCAGCTAACGTATAAGCTATGGCACTATCATATGAGTCACTTGAGTGATAAGAAACTCGCAGAGTTGAGTAGGGGCGGTCTAATTTCAGCATTAAAAAAGAAAAGAGATGACCTATATGAGCCTTGCATCTATGGTAAATAGCATGAAGTTATATTTGCCAATAGTACTAAATGGAGTGAAACTATTTTGGAGCTACTTTACTTAGACGTATGAAGACCAACACCTATTGCATCTTGAGGTGGAGTGAGATAATTTATTACTTTCATAGATGACTTCTCTAGGAAGGTACGAATTCATCTGATTAGAAAAAAATTAGATATTTTTATTCGATTTAAAATCTAAAGAGCAGAGATGGAGAAGAAAATAGGACAGCCAGTGAAGTATTTGAGGTTTGATATTGAAGAAAAATATACCAGCATGGAGTTTAGGAGATACTATGAAGAAAATGGCATCAAATACCATTACACAATGAAGATGATCCCTCAACAGAATGATATCATGGAGAGGATGAACCGAACATTGATGGAGAAGGTCAGGAGCTTGAGGTTGCAGGCATTACTGTCTGAATCTTTTTGGGATGATGCTCTTACTTATACTTATTTTCTTATTAACAGGTCTTCCTATAGAAAACTGAATGGAGGACTTTTAGAAGCTATCTAGAGTGTGAAGAAAATGGAGCTTGGCCATCTTAAGATGTTCAGCTATCCTACTTATGCTTTGATAGAAGAAGCCAATAGGAGCAAGTTAGTCCTAAAGTCATAGAAGATGATATTCATCGAGTTTCCACGAGGTGTAAAGGATTATTTGCTATAGAATTCATAATCCCAGAGGTGTATCGTCAGTCAAAATATGATATTTCATGAGAAAAGCATCGTGATGAAGTTGGAAATTATAGATGAAGTTGTGAAGACAATATCGGACAGCATTGGATAACTCTTGGATATGAGTAATTTGCCCACAACATCAATCTCAGGTCATGTTCAGTTTGAGATGGAGTTGGACAAGCACAGTGATACATCTATGAAGGACTGATAGGGACGCGATGTTGTCGTTAAGATACCGTATTTATCAGTTTAATCTAATTTTTTAAAATCATTGAAAATGCATAGATAGCAGTGAGTCGGGTCGAATCCACAGGGAAGGTAGTGTTTTTAGATTTGAAATCTTTGATTTTTGAGAAGAAAAAGAAAAGAATTTGAGTTTTTTGGAATCAAAAGTGAAATCAAAAAATTAAAAGCAAAAACTAAAAGGTGCAGAAATTTAAACTTGGTACTAAGATCTATTAGTTAGATCTTAGCATCTACTTGCAAAAAATAAAAGCAATAATTTAAAGTGCAGAAAAAATTACAATAAAAATAAAAAGCAAGAGATTAAAATATAAAATAAAATTTTCATTAATTAAAATTTTAGAATTTAAATATATAAAATTTAAAAAAAAATAAAATAAAATAGTCTTATCTCTAATCATGGATCGCATTGGCAGAAAGATGGTGTAGAAGCTCGGCTCTTCTTCTCGGCACCCGTTGCTTCGAAGCAGCCTTTAACCCATAGCCTGGCTTCGCCCTGTACCAAAGCTTCACCTTGATCGGAGATGTTGATTTCTGGATGGCCTGGGGTCCTTTTTATAGAGCTAGGAGGGCTGGATATTTTTTCTAAAGGCAATATGGGACTAATGGCCTTTGTAATCATCAAAATACTAAATAAATTTTAAAATTTGAATCAAAATAGCTCTGATATGACTCTGGTAAATCTGATAAAATCCAGCCATTCAATAGAAATCCAACGGTCCAAAAATCATCAAAATCGGATGCAGATCAAGCTCAGATCGGGTCGGATTAAATTCTGGCCGTTGGATCGCGCTTGATCGAGGAAATCTGGCCGCAAATCGTGCTTCGAGGAGTCTTGATCACCGTCGGGAGCATTCTGGACCGTCGGATCATCGCCTGGATCGAGCGCTGCCATCCGATGGTGATCCGCGTGATGTTTGTAATCTGAAAAAAAAAGCAAACCACAGCCGTCCGATCCTGACCGCAAACAACCACATCCGTCCGATCGCGCAATAACTGTTCCCATGGACCGCGTGGACCGGCCGCACACGCACACCGCAACCAATCAGCGCCTTTTGTTGTCAGACGAAAAGACTAAATTACCCTTGTGAGCCGCGATAAATTTCTGTAGACCCTTTAAGGGGTCTAGGTCCACCACGTGGCAATCTCTGATTCGCCGGAATTTGCTGAGCTGGCGGTCCACGCCTGGCTCGTGGACCGGCTGATGGCTTTTGGCTGAGTTGACTAGCATGGATGGCTTGGTGACTTGATCGGCTTGGCTTGGTGGCTCAACTGCCGGCTGCTGCGGCGTGGCGGCTTGAGCCGTTTTCTTTATTTAATTTTTTTTATTTTATTTCTTTAAAAATTCATATCTTTTTTATTTTAGCTCCGTTTTACTTGAAATTTATTTCGTTGTGATCAAAAAAATGAGCTCTTTTTATTGATTATAAAATTTTATTTTTTAATTTTTATTATTTTTTAATTAATAAAAATATAAATTTCTTAAAAATTATATATAAATTGATTAATAATTTTTAAAAATTAATATAAATTAATTAATAAATTAATATTTTTATTGATGAATTTATGATGCTTATCAAGGATCAGTAAGGAGAGCGATCTATTCTGAAGAAGGCACAGAGGCAGCCACAGGTAGCAAACTCGCAAGATATCGCAAGAGAAGTAGTGGTATTGCATAAGCTGAAATATACTATTCATAAACCGATGTGATATATCATTGATGAGACTATCTTCTATGCTTTCATCACTGCCAATAGAGATCTAGAGACTTTGAGAAGGCTATGGAGAGTTCAGATCGAGAGTCATGGATGTAGGCAATGATGGAGAAGATGGAGTCTCTTAGGAAGAATCGGATATGACAACTGATGGATCTACCATATGATGCTCGATCCATTAGCTCCAAATAAATTTTCACCAGAAAGAAAGTACCTTGAAAGCAAGATGGAATGAGGTACAAGGCTAGACTGATAGCCAAAGAGTACTCATAGAGAGAAGATATTGATTACGTAGAACTCTTCTCTCTGATTGTCAGGCATACGTCTATCAGGGTGCTGTTGAGTATAGTTGCTACTTAGGATTTGAAGTTAAAGCAAATGAACATCAAGACAATATTTTTCCATGAAAATTTGGAGGAGAACATATACATGGAATAGCCACAAGGCTTTGGAAGCCTGGGTCAGAGGAAGAGATTTATATACTGAAGAAATCGCTATATGGATTGAAGCTATCTCCAAGATAGTAGTACAAGCGGTTTGACACCTATGTGAGAAGTATTGATCTTTTCAGGTGTGATCATGATCCGTGTGTATATGTGAGATGTCTGGAGGATGGATCTTGGTTATACTTACTCTTATATATAGATAACATGCTGATAGCATGCATGAGTAAAGAAGTTATGCAAGAGTTGAAAGAAGTTTTATCTTAAAAGTTTGAAATAAAGGACTTGGAGCTTGAGAAGAAAATTCTAGGTATTAAAATTATCAAAGATAGACTCAAGAGGCTACTACATCTATCTCAGAAAGGATATATAAAGAATATCTTAGAGATGTTTGGAATGAAGGAGACCAAATCGATAAAACTACCACTTACCAGGCTTGTCAGACTCTCTAAGATCATGTCACTACAGACTGAGATGAAAGTTCAGAAGATGTAAAAGATTCCATATACTTCTGGTGTGGAGAGCATTATATACTATATGGTATGTTGTAGGTCGGACTTAGCTCATGCAGTGAGTTAGATGAGCAGGTTTATGGCTCAGTCTGGTAGGAAGCATTGGAGAATATTGAAGGATATCTTCAAGTACTTAGCATGTTCAGTTGGCATAGACATTTGCTATGCTCAATAAGAATATACTAAGGTATTAGAAAATGTGTCCTAAAGTCAATCATCTAAGTTGTAGATGATTGAAATTAGTATATAAATTATCAGATAATAACAGTTATTTGGCTTATTCATCATAAAAATTCTATCTTTCTTAAATGAACTCCTAAATTATGATGAAGTCCTTAGAACCACACTCAATCAATAAAAAAAAATTTATCAGATGATTCTTAAATTATTCATAATTAAATAATAAGTTATTAACTAGGATGATAACTTATCAAGTATAGATCGCTGTATGTCATATGCATTGGTTATCCTCATAACCAAGTGGTGTGAAGACACTAGTATGACATACAGATGAGATGTAGGAGTACATCTGTACTGATATGATCAATGTAATACTCTACTGTTAAGAGTAGCTAGCTAAGGCCGATGAATATAAGTATTTCTTTGATCTAAGATTACCATGATAAATTGCAAGCAACTCACTGTACTTTGATATCGGACTACCTGTATTTCTAATACAAAAATTAAAAAATTTTTAAGTCCAGTCAAGTACTTGTAGAGTTGGTATGTGAGTCAAGATGGGTTGACCACTCTTGATTAAGTTCAAAAAGTGAATGTTTTGCTGTGTTTTAATTTAGCAAAATCTATGCCTGGATAATCCTTGTGAGGAGTCATGAAATTTGTAAAATTTTAAAATATAATATGGATGACTTGTATGAATATTGATAGCTAACTCAAAGTCTTCTTGAGTATTATTAGTTAAAGGAATGAATTATATAGTAACTATAGGCTAGAGTTCTAACAATGTTGCTTTGTATATATTCGATCTATCTGAACATCGGGTATCATTGCTAGATAGTCATTTCGATTGGTACAGAAATTAATTTCTATACTACTGACTTAGGTTCGAACCTATAGGATCACATATATAAGAGGTTGTTATTTGATCAGATGGTTGATCAATGATTGAGAATCATTTAGTGATCAAATTATCAATATGATTGATGATCGATCAAGTGCAAGTATTGTAGAAGGATCGACTAGCAATTGGATTGCTAATTAGCTCAATTTGATTGAGCAATTAGGCTGAGATCAAATTTAATTGAATTAGATTTAATTAGAATTAGTTTAGACTTAATTGGATTAAGTCTAATTAGTTTATTTGATAAGTCAGTTGCAAGAAAGAATATGTCCATGTTCAATTAGGACTTGAGTGCACCTAATTTTTAATTTGATTAAAAATTAAATTAGATTTAAAAATGATTTAATCTAATTTAATTAGGCTCCTAATTGAACTAGAATTATTTTTTAATTAGGTTGACTCAAATCTAATTAGAATATGATTTAATTTAGTTTGACCTAGTCTAAAGAGAAGAGTCCTAGTTAGACTAGGACTCCTCCCTTCTTCCTTATGCCACCTAAGAAATATCCCATGCCCCTTTTGATTTTATTTCCTGATGTCTCTGTGAATTATTCCTTGCCTAAGAAAGGTCTCCAAGCCCAAATATTTGGTGATTTTGGAAAATGCTTGAATTGGTCAAATATGGAAAGATAAGATAGAGTTTTAGATTTCTAAAACTCTTTTCCTCTCTTATGGAATTTTTTTCCTCCATGCCTCCCTGATTTTTGTGTGCTAGATTTTGTAGGATTTCTCATGCCCTTGCTCTTCTTTTGTGTGAATTGTTCACGCAAAAAAGATGAGGAGGCATCCAACCCTTGGATGCCTCCATAGAGTCCTTCTAAGACTAGGATTTGACCTAGTTTTAGTTGGTTTTGGGGTGCCTCCTTTTAAGGAGGTTGTTGGCATGAAAAGGTCTGGAATTTTCAACAAAAAATCTAAAGAGGGAGAGGGAGAAAGGCGTGGAGGATGGGTGCTCAAGTGGTTGGGCGTTGGTGGTTTTTTTGAGTAACCTTGTTTCTTGTCCTGTTGAAAGAAAGGTAAAAGAAGATTGTCTTCTCTAGGAGTTTCTTTCAAGGTTCTTTCTTCTTAATTTTTGTAAGATTTTTCCACTAGAAAAAATTAGAGAAGAAAGAAAAGAGGCATGGGAGGATTACTGCTCCAAGTTGTTTTGGACATGATTTGATCATATCATAATGAGAGAAAAAGAAGAGAAGAAGAAGAAAGTCTTCTCTTAGGATTTCTTTGAGAGCCTTTTTTCATCATCATTTTGAGAGATTTTTCTATCAAAAAAATTAGAGAGAAAGAGAGGAAAGGGCATGGAAAAATTCTAGAGGAGAAGGTCTCCTCTTGTCCTGGCGTGGTAATCTATTTTGGATATCAAAGGTCGATGTTCTGAAGGAGAAGATGTATCTTCTTTTAGGATTTTTCTTAACCTTTTTCTCTTCTAATTTTTGGAAAATCCAAAGGTTGGTCTTCTTCCTTAATCCTTCTTATATTTTTCATCTCTTGGAGTATCCAAAAGATCCAAAGATAATTCTTACAGATCGACCATCAGGAGGGATCTGCGAGAAGCTAGCACTTCGAGCGGATCTTCGTTTAACGAACCTCCGATCAGAGTAACATCTTCGTGTGGACAACCTATAGAGGTTGGATGTACTGTGCGGCTCTAAGTAACAAAGGACAATATTAGTTATCAGCTGTGATATTCTCGATCCATGCAAAGGTATGAGATCTTATCTCTTTTCTGACCTAGATTAGATCTAAAATTTTTAGAACTATTTTAAATCTAGGATATTGATATGATCAATACCAACCTAATTTATTTTTTAGATTTATGCTTGTATCATGATATATTATGATTTAGGATTTAGTGATTAGATCACATGCATTATTAGATTAAATAGTTTAATCTATATCTTCCATTGCATCTTATTTTGAAAAAAATTTAAAATATATGCATGAAATCCTACATGTTTTCCAACAGTGATCTCAAAGCTCTAGATTTTTTTATGACATGATCATATTTACATTAAAATAAATCTAAAAATAAAAATTAAAGATCACATATACTGACATAAGATTGTCCTATTGTAAGGTTAACCTCTTATAATAAAAAAATTATCCTAATATGTGCTGATCATTAATTTGAATCATAAATAAATTAGATGTGACCTAAATAAATTTATAATTTATTTTTTTAATTTTAAATCTAAAATAAATAAATATTAAATTAATTTTAGATTATTTAGATTTGATCTAAATAATATTGGATTGCATATATTGATTATAAGATTGTCCTACTGTAAGGTTTATCTCTTATAGTAAAGAGATTGTCTTAATATGTGCTTTCTAAATCATAAATAAGTTAAATAAGATCTAAAATAATTAATAATTTATTTTTAAATTTTAAATCTAAGATTAAATGGTTCTAATCTAAATTTTTGATCATTTAGATGAGATCTATGTGATATGTTCATGTTTAGATCTAGTTTCTTTTATACATATGCTAGATATGTAGTTTTGATTTTTGAGTCTAGAATGTATATGTTTGACATATATGCCTTGTGAAATTTAAATTATAAACTTATTTTTTTGCAAAATTCTAGATTCAAAATCTTAGGACATGATCTAAATAATGAAGCAGATCAGATCTAAAACCATGAATAGAATGTGATTCAATGTAAAATATTTACATGTTGAAAATATTTCAAAACTTGAAATCAGAAACTAGTTCTGAGGTTCCAAATTCTAACCTATAAGCCTTAAACTTAATTAAAAATTAAGTAATTATTTAGGATCTAGGTTTGTGATTTGAAGATCCTAAGATAATTTCATAAAACATGGGTTAAAAGATAATTGATTAACTTTGATCAGGTCATTAACTGGGTTAGACCTAGGGTTAGATTAAATATGGACTAAGCTGAGAAATTGATCAAACATGATTAATAGTTAATTAGAATTTGGTCATTTCTTTTCTATAGATCAATTCAATAGTTGTAGTTGATCAAAGTCCATACATCTAACAAATGGATACTAATCGTGGCTCAATGGTTGAGCTCAAGTCTTTAAGCAGACCGAATTAAAATTGATAAATTGATTGATGTTTAAGATAAGTCTGGCATTTTTAGATCGATGATTTTTAATTGACAGCCTGCTTATCTGACCATTTTTTATAGTATTTAAGGCAAGCCTTGGTAGACCCTTCCATCGATCTCATTTACCTGGCTAATGTGGTTAATCAACCTTTGATTAGGTTGCTCATTGATTCATGCTAACTCATGTCCCATAGAAAATTAATGAAACTGATTTTATTCAGTGAAATTGATTTAGGTGTCCATAGACTAAAATTGATCCTAGTCCTCATCAATGACTTGAAAAGTCGGTGGGAGGATTTGACTTGGTGAAGTTAGTGGGAGCAATTTGGTCCATGTATTCTCTATCCTTAAATCACTAATAATTTAAATTCTCTAAAATTATTAGATCCTTAAAATATAAAGTTATGAGGATAACTAAGTTATAGCCTTTCATTAAGTTGGATGATAATGGATCCATTAACTCAATAATCATTAGAGGCCCAAAGGTCTAGTGCTTATTGATTGATGAAATTATTATTCATAATATAATAACTTGGAAGTGTCTCTCCAATGGTGGTTAGGTTGACTAATCAAAATTAGATTTAATCATTCGTTGGTTAGATGCATCAAGTATGGTCATGTTAATGATTGGACCTAATTGGATCCTTACAGTGGAGGTCAAAGTCTATTGATTAGATTTCTAGAGCAAAATTAAATAACTAAAAGTTATTTAAAAAAATAATTGATTAAAAAATCTATCCATAGATGCACATAAGTTGATCGATCAAAATTAGGTTTGTATGTAGTCTATGTGGATTCTAGTACCTACTAGAAAATTAAAGTAATTCCTCGAATTAGAGGTAAAGGCTATCAATTTGTACAAAATAGTCGGAGAATTTTTAGACTAAAATTCAAGTCTCTAGGCTTAAAATAATTCATATACATTAGGTCATTATTCTCTTTTCTTTAGATTAAGGCTAAATCCTAATTGCTCCAATCACTGTTAGATAGTGATTGACTTATGGCATCCAATTTCGATAATTAATATCAAAAGTTGAATTTGGTTCAGCAGTACGAATAGGTTCATGCTGGGACTTCTAAGTCCAATGAAAATTAAAGATCCAAAGTTAACTCAAATCAGGTAGAGTGCTTCTACTGTCAGAAGCAGGGCTATAGAAAGAAGTATTGTTCTAAATATCTTGCTTTCTTTGATCCCGACAAGCTGAACAAGAGAAAAGAGCAAAGACTTGCTCATCAAGGATGTTATATGATAACATCTTGCAATCTCTCTATATGTAATTCTACTATCTGGGTATTAGATACCGATAGTCTTATGCAATTCATTGCAAGAACTTTAGATAAGTAGAAAGTTTGAAAATGGTAAGAGATTTTTGAATATCTAGGATGGAAGTTCTATTCCAATCCTAGCTTTAGGAATTATCGAACTAATTTTCAATACAAATATTGTCATTTAGAGTGACTGTCACTATTATCCATCATTTATAATGAATGTGATCTTTGATGGCCTTTTAGCCAAAGATGATTATCATTTATCTATAAAAGAAGATTGTTGTGATATCATAATGAATGATGTTACAATAATATATATATAGACAACAAACAAATGATATATACTTTTGGCATTATAAGCTTAGTTATATTAACAAGATGATGTTAATGTACACATCTAGTAAACATCCCAAGTTAGATAATATCATGGATGTCTATCTTTGGCATTATAGGCTTCGTCATATTAACAAGAATAAGATAAATATGTTAGCTTAAGAGAAAAATCTTGACATCAATGATTATGAATAATTGACAACCTGTGAGTCTTGTCTTCTTGGAAAGATGATAAAGTCATCTTTTATTGAAAAAAATGAATAAGTCGATGAAGTTCTAAGTCTTATATATAGTGATGTATATGGACCTATGAACTTAAGTGCTCGAAAAAAATATCAATATTTCATTATAATTACGGATGACCTATCTTGGTATAGGTACATCTAGCTTGAATCATTTGAAATGTTCAAATGATTTCATAATAAAATAAAAAAAATAAACTAAAAAAGATATTAGAACTCTTCGATCAGATCAATGAAACAAATATTTATTTAGTGAATTTTTGACATATCTAGGAGAGAATAGGATTCTCTGACAGTGGACTTCTTTCGAAACATAGTGTATCAAAAAGAAAAAATCAAACTTTATTAGATATGGTTTGATTCATGATAGGGGTTTATTAGTCTGCCTATTTTAGAGTTAATCTCTTAAAACTACTTATTTTACTTTAAAAATTTATACCGAATAAATCTATCGCAAAAACTCCATATGGGATATAGATCGGGTGTAGATCTAGACTATTTCATCTTCGAGTTTAGGATTATCAGGGCTACGTCAAATATTTGCACATAGATAAACTTGGAGCTCAATCCTATAGGAGTATGTTTATAGGGTAACTCAAAAAAACTAGGGGTTATTATTTCTACAATGCTCAAGAACATAAGATGTTTGTCAGTAAGGCATTAGAGAAGAAGCTGATGCCACTAAAGTTATACTTGAGAAAGTTCAATCGGTAGAAAGAACCGATACAATCTTGTAAACCTACAGAACATGATTTGATTGTATCAAACCTGAAGTCCATTAAAGAGGCACATTTAAGAAGATTAGATAGAGTACCACATCAGCTGGATAGATACTTCAGTATCTAAGATCGGGATGATGATCTTGTTGAGCTCAATGAGAACAATGAGGATCCGATCATCTATATGCATATCATGTAGAAATCTAACTCTGAGAAGTGGCTCGGAGCCATGAAATTCGAATTGAAGTTCATGAAGATCCATAGTATATGGATACTAGTTAATCTACCTGAAGGAATAAAATTCATTGGATACAAATGAATTTTTAAAAGGATCAGAGTAGCGTAGATGGAAGGTAGAGACCTATAAAGCCTGTTTGGCTATCATCTTAGAGTTGGAACAGATGTTTTGAACGTATATCTTTGTTATGAACAAAGAAAAATCTTGTATTTATAAGTAGGTAAAAGGTTATATAGTGTTATTTCTTGTATTATTTGTGGATGATATTCTTGTTGGAAAACATACAGGGTTTCATGCTTGTATTTCAAAACTTTTTTTGAAAATTGATACAGCGGAAGATGTAGATTAAACTATTTAATCTAATAATGCATGTGATCTAATCACTAAACCCTACATCCAAGATCTATAACATGTCATGATGCAAATATAAATCTAAAAATTTAAAATAAAAATGATTGGTATTGATCAAATCAATAACTAGATCTAGAACTATTCTAGAAAAACTAGATCGTATCTAGGTCAGATAAAAGATCAATTCTTATATCTTTACACGAGTCAAGAACACCATGGCTGAATCTCAATATTGTTCTTTATTGCTTGAAGCCGCACAGCACATCCAGCCTCTATGGATGGTCCATACAAAACTGCAACACAGATCAAAGGTTCGTTGAACGAAGATCCACTCGAAGTACTAGCTTCTCGCGAATCCCTCCTAATGGTTAACCTAAAAAATATTCTTGGGACCTCTTGGATACTCCAAGAGATGAAGAATAAGAGGAGGAATAAGGAAGAAATCCAACACTTGAATTTTTCAAAAATCAAAAATTAAAACATAAGAGAAAAGTCCTAAGAAAAGACACATATTTTCTTTCAGGACATCAACCATTGATATCCTGAATACATCTCCATGTCAGGACAAGAGGAGACCTTCTCCTCTAAAATTTTTTCATGCTTTTAGATATATTACTCTCTATTTTTTCTCATGAAAAATCACATAAAAGATGGAGAAGAAGGGTTTTCAAAGAAATCCTAAGAGAAGACTTTCTTCTCTTCTTCTTCTCTCATCAAGACATGATCGGATCATATCCAAAGAGGACCATCATGCCCCAACTCCTTGGAGCACTCATCCTCCATGCCCTCTCCCTCTCTCTCTCATATTTTTTTTATAAAAAAATTATATAAAAGAAGAAGAAAAAAAACTTGAAAGAAAACTGCAAGAGAAGACAATCTTCTCTCTTACCTTTTTCTCTTCAAGATATCAACTTTTGATGTCTTATTGAAGTCTCTTCTCCAAGAAAATTTACATCGAAAGCCTCTCATGCCTCCTCCTCTTTTTTCTCTATTTTTTTATAAATTTTTAAAATTTTTCACATCCAAAATATTAAAGAAAGCATCCTCCTTTTTATATCTAATAGACTAGGTCAAAATCTAGTCTAATTAGGATTTCATGGAAGAGTTTTGGTGGTGTTCAACTCTTGGACGCCACCTCCTATATTTTTGGCATAGAATACCTGAAACCAAAGCACAAAAATCAAGAAGAATGGGTTACACAAAAATAAGAAGGCATGGAGAAAAATTCTAAAGGGAGAGGAGCAGAGTTTTAGGTTTTAAGGACTCTATCAAATAAAATCCAACTCAAAACATATTTCCAAATTTGCCAAGTCAAATTTATTTGAAACTCTTCAAAAATTGAGCATGGAATACCTTTCTTAGATATAAAAAAAGTTACATAAAAGATCTAAAATAAAAAATGGGCGTGGGCTTTCTCAGGTGGTGCAAGGAAGGAGTCCTAGTCTAACTAGGACTCTCTTATTTTGACTAGGTATTCAATTCAAAATAGTTTTGAGTCAACCTAATTAATAGATAATTTTAATTTAATTAAAAATTTAATTAAATTAAATTTAATTAAATTTAAATTTAATTTAATTTTTAATTAAATTAAAAATTAGGTGTACTCAAGTTCTAATTGAACAAAGACATGTTCTTCCTTGTAATTGGCTTATCCAATAAACCAATTGAACTTAATCTAATTAAGTCTAAATCAATTCTAATTAAATCTAATTCAATTAGACATGATCTTAGTCTGATTTCTCAATAAAATTAAGCTAATTAATAATCTAATTGTTAATCGATCCTCCTACAATACTTGCATTAGGTCAAACATCAATTATATCGATTGTTTGATCTTAGAATGATTCTAAATCATCGATCAACCATCTGATCGGATAACAACCTCTAATGTGTATGACCTCATAGATTCAAATCTAAGTCGGTAGTATAGAAATTAATTTTTATATCAGTCGAAGTGACCATCTAGCAATGGTATCCGACGTTCGGATAAGTCGAATGTATGCAAAATAGCATGCTTAGAACCCTGGCCTACGATTATCATATAATTTATTCCTTTGACTAATAATACTCAAGATGACTTTGAGTTACTTATCAACACTCATATGAGTCATCCATATTATATTTCAAAATTTTACAAATTTCGTGACTCCTCACGAGATTTATACTGGTCTAGGTTTTGCTAAATTAAAATACAGTGAGATATTTACTTTCTGAATTTAATCAAGAGTATTCAATCCGACCTTGACTTACATACTGACTCTACAAGTACTTCACTGTATCCAAAAATTTTTCGATTTTGTATTAAAAATATAGGTAGGTTAGCACCAAAGTACAGTGAGTTGCTTGCAAGTCACCATGGTGATCTCAAATCAGAGGGACACTTATACCCATTGGCCTTAGCTAGCTATTCTTGATAGTCGAGTGCTATATTGATCACGTTTAGTGTAGATGTACTTTTATATCTCATCTGGATGCCATACCAGTATCTTTATACTACTTAGTTATGAGGACAACCAATGAATATGGCATACAATGATCTATACTCGATAAGTTATCGTCCTAATTAATAAGTTATCATTTAGTCATGAATAATTTAAGAACCATCCAAAAAATCTTTCTTTATCGATTGATTGTGGTTCTAAGGACTTCATCATAGCTTAGAAGTTTATTTAAGAAAGATAGAACTTTTATGATGAATAAGCTAAATAACTATTATTATTTGATAATTTATATACTAATTTCAATCATCTACAACTTATGATGAATAAGCTAAATAATTATTATTATTTGATAATTTATATACTAATTTCAATCATCTACAACTTAGATGATTGACTTTAGGATATATTTGTTAATAACTCTCACTTAGACTAAAGTCAATTAGAATAATATCAAATATCATATCTTTCACTTGAGCTCGTAGAACTCCTTAATTCCAAGACTTTAGCAAATGGATCGATCAAGTTCTCCTTTTTCGTCGATCTTCTTAAGATCGATGTTATCCCGATCTAAAATTAAAGATGATAGCGATGCAGAGTATGGTATCTTTTTAGTTTTTTAGTCTAAGCTATGGCTCCAGTGCTATGATAGGATTGAACCATCATTGGATGATGCCACTTCCAATCGGCTAATGAATCTTAGCAACTGCATAGCCACTTGGCAGCATTAGATGTCATAATGTACTCTTCATCATTAATAGAATAGACTATGGTATTCTGCTTAGAACCTTTCCATCAGATTACTGCTCTAATTATGATAAATTCATGATCCGATACTCTCTTACTATCATCTTTATCTGACTAAAAATTGAAATCAAAATATTCACAAGTTTTAAGTTAGTATCTCCATATTTGAGTCACTGAATCTTAGTATTTCTCAAATACTTAAGGATTATCTATACAATCTTTCAGTGGTTCTTACCTAGATCAGACTGATATCTACTCACTACCTCTAGTGAGTATACTATGTTTGATCTAGTACATGAAGAAATAACATGATAGCTAAATCTTTATTCCTTATAATGTTGGAATATCATTTTCGATTAAGAGAATTTCATCCACAGACAACATAAGAAATAACACTACAGAACATTTTGCCCACTTATAAATGCAGGGTTCCTCTTTATTCATAACAAAGACATACGTTCAAAATGCATGTTCCAACTTTGAGATACTAGCCAAATGGGCTTTATGGGTCTCTACCTTTCTGTCTGCGCTACTCTAATTCTTTGAAAATTCATTTACACCCAATGAATTTTATCCCTTCAAGTGAATCAACTAGTGTCCACACATTATTAATTTTCATGAAATCCAATTTGGATTTTATGGCTCTAAGCCACTTCTCAGAGTCAGACCTCTGTATAGCATCCATATAGGTGTTCAGATTCTTGTTGTTCTCATCATGCTCAACAAGATCGAAGTCTCGAATCTAGATACCAAAGTATCTATCTAGCTAACGTGGTACTTTACCGGATCTCTTTAAAGATGCTAAATTAATGGGCTTCGAGTTTGATCTAATCAAATCCGATTCTGTAGATTTATTAGATCAAGTCAATTCTTTCTACCAGTCGAACTTCCTCAAGTTCAACTTAACAGGCATTAATTCCTCCAAGAATTTTTTTTCCAAAATGAATGTCTTAGTGCTGATGAACATTTTATATTCTTCAGCTTGGAAGAATTAATAATCCCTTATAAACATATACCTTTAGGATCAATTTCCAAATTTATCTATATGCAAATATTTGATGTAGACCGAACAACCCCAAACCCAAAGGTGAGAGAGTCTAGGTCTATATCCTGTCCATATTCCATATGGAGTCTTTGCGATAGATTTACTTAAAATAATTTTCAGAATAAAATAATTAGTCTCAAGAGCTTAATCTTGAAATAGACAGACTAGTAAACCCCATCATGGATCGAACCATATTTAATAAAGTTTGATTTCTTCTTTTCGATACACTGTATTCGAAAAGAAGTCTATTGAGAGAGAATCCTATTCTCTCCTAGACATGTCAAAGACTCGTTGGATAAGTATTCATCTTTTTTATCTAATCGAAGAGTTCTAATATCTTTTTTAGTTTATTTTTTTATTTTATTATAAAATTATTTGAATATTTTAAATGATTCAAGCTAGACGTACTGATATCTAGATAGGTCATCTACATTCATAATGAAATATTGATATCCTTGACATTATCTAACTTAGATGTTGTATACATTATACTTAACAGACTGTGTATATATCATTTCTTTATTATCCACATATTATTGTAATATCATTTATAATGATATTATGATAATCTTTTTTTATTAATCAATGATGATCATCTTTGACTAAAAGGCCAATAAGATCTTATTCATCATAAACGATGGACAATAGTGACAGTCACTCTAAATGATAATATATATACGAAGAAAAATTCGGATTTTCTGGATCAGGTTCGTTCAGATCTGATTAGATCGAGAGATATATTTCAAAAAATTTTTCTTAGATCTTGATCAGATTTGATACTTTTTCAGATTTAATTTATAATCTAATAATTAATAAAATAAACTAAATTAATTTTAAATTAATTTTTATCTTGATCTTGGGTAATCTGATTATCCGTTGATGATCCTACGAAAGTTCTGAGGTTCTGGATCTAGCCACGCAAGCGTCTGGCCTCTATCGATATCCACTCGAATTAGATCTAGAGATCTTCTCCTTCTCTTTTTTTTTTTTCAAAAATTAGATCTAGATCTGATTTGGTGGATCTTTAAAACACCTTCTGAAGATCATCCATCATCTCTGTAGCAGTGTTGCCTTCTTCCTTTTTCGTTAGCCTTTCCTTGCTTGACTCGCACTAATCTGAGGACCCAACTTACTTGGGCGTGGAGAGGAGGGAGAGGGCCAGATGGTGGAGTGGAGAAGGGAGAGGGGCAGCCTTAGGGCATGGCTTGGATGAACTCATGATAAAAGTGGTTGTAGATAGGGTCTATTTATAGACTCAATCATGTGTTAGCACGATTTTCTTGAACCTAATTGAATCTTATTTAAATCAATTGAACTAGATTAGTCCAATTGATGATATTCAGATCCAAATTTTTATTTGTGTGATCCAGTTAGGTTCAGTTCTGTATGATAATGGGATATATCATGATCTCCATCATCGAAATCATCGAAACTTCTTTCGATGGATCAGAACTTTTTTGATTCAGACAACTAGAATGATCGATCATCAAAATTATTCTAGTTGCTCCCAAAATCCACCAATGACATCTAGCAGCATATGGTGGCTGTTGATGCAGAATCTGGCCATCGTCGGAGTTCGCTGGAGTGGAGACCGATGAGGTCGCCGTCGGGGACCTACAAAATGAAGTCCCATCCGAAGCCGGTGGAGGGTGGCTCTGGTAGGACCCTCCAACGATCAAGTTAGCTCCAGTCAACAGAATTGGAGTGCTCAGTATAGAGTTCGATAGAGTTTAGAGGAGGAGAGAAGGGTTTTCAAAATCTGGCGTAAGTGTATTCGAAGGGTCCTTTTTATAGAGGGAGCTTGTTGTAACCGTCCTGATTAATGATTGTCGTAACTGTCCTGATCAATGCTGATCGTTATTGACTCGATAAATATCGATCGTTATTGTCGTGTAACCATAGCGGGATCGCCTGCAGGAATCCATCATAAGAAGTTCGGCTTTCATGAAAGTTCGGCCATTGAGAAGCCTGTCCACTGAAGAAGTCCATAGGGAGTCCGACTTTCGTAGAAGCTCGACCGCTGGAGAAGTCCACAGGAAGTCCGACTTTCATAGAAGCTCGATCGTTGGAGAAGTCCGTAGGGAGTCTGACTTTCGTAGAAGCTCGATCGTTGGAGAAGTTCGGTCGAGGGACTATTACTGCGGAGTTTGGCCGGCTGAAGGGTCGGCCACTTGAAAAGTTCGACCGCTGGGAGATCGAAGGAGCTCGACCGTTTAGCAGTTCGATCGGCTGTAATAGTTCAACTAAGATCCATCCGTCGAAATTCTTCTGTGGCTACTGGCCGCATCAAGCTGGGCACCGAACTTGACTTCGGTAGGAGCGGGGTTTATCCCCAACACTAACCCCCCACTTTCGAGTTCGAAACTTGAAGAAAGGGAGTGTAGACAAGATGACTGCCGAAGTCTTCTTTCGGGCTCCGTGCTGATTTAGGTCAAAGCTCGGGGGAGATCTCATTTGACCGAGGTTGACAGGGTCGCTTGGGAGAGATCTTATCTCTGGCCGAAGTCGCTTCTCGGGAGAGATCTTATCTCTAGCCGAGGTGGTTGCTTGGGAGAGATCTTATCTCTGACCGAACTTCTCTACTTTTTGGGAGAGATCTTATCTCTGGCTGAACTTCTGGTTGCTTTTCGAGAGAGATCTTATCTCTAGCCAAACTTCTCGGAAGAGATCTTATCTCTAGCCGAGGTGGTTGCTCGGGAGAGATCTTATCTCTGGCCGAACTTCTCTGCTTTTTGGGAGAGATCTTATCTTTGGCCGAACTTCTGGTTGCTTTTCAAGAGAGATCTTATCTCTGGCCGAACTTCTCAAAAGAGATCTTATATCTCTAGCCGAGGTGGTCACTCGGGAGAGATCTTATCTCTGGTCGAGGTTGCTTTTTGGAAGAGATCTTATCTCTGACCGAACTTCTCAGAAGAGATCTTATCTCTAGCCGAGGTGGTCGTTCGAGAGAGATCTTATCTTTAGTCGAGGTTGCTTTTTGGGAGAGATCTTATCTCTGACCGAACTTCTCAACTTTTTGGAAGAGATCTTATCTCTGACCGAACCTCTCGGAAGAGATCTTATCTCTAGCCGAGGTGGTCGCTCAAGAGAGATCTTATCTCTGACCGTGGTTGCTTTTCGGAAGAGATCTTATCTCTAGCCGAACTTCTTGGAAGAGATCTTATCTCTAGCCGAGGTGGTCGCTCGGGAGAGATCTTATCTCTGATCGAGATTGCTTTTTGGAAGGTTGATGGTCTTTGACCTGCTCGTGTTAGGATGAGATCTTTCTCCTGTTCCTAATACGGCGACTATTGATTGCTTCTTTTTCTGTTATTACATAGTTTTGGCACCTAAAAATAATACACTATTGAAAGGGAAGAACTTTATTGAAAGGAAGTCACTGACATTATATTCTCGAATTCTTTGTGACTCAGGGTCATGGTAGCGTTGTTCCTTCACCCTTCTTCATGCGGACGACCTTTTTTTTCTCATGCTGGCCTCCTTACTTTAGAGCATGCTTCTCTTAGCTTCGACGCTGGAACCTGGGGTAATGTTGACGATGTCGTGAGGCGGCCGACCTTATCATTTCTTGTTACGGCAGCACCCTTCATCGATCTTCAGGCTGGCGTCGAACGAATTTACCTAGCCGTCCCTTTCTGATGAGCTCCTCGATTTTGTCTCGGAGCTGGATGCACTCCTCAGTGTCGTGGCCATGATCGTGATGGTAGAGGTAGTACTTGCTTCGATCATGCTTGTTTAGGAGAGACCGCAACCCTTCTGGTCTTGGCAGTTGGTTCTTAACTTTGGTGAGGATCTGAGTTCGAGGAGCGTTAAGGGGGGCGTAGTCGCGAAATCTTATGGGAGGAGGGCTTCTTCGTACTTCTCTATGAGCTCAAGGAGTTCGGGCCCGTCTGCTACCAGAGGGAGTTCGTGAGCGTGGCCGAACTTCATTTGGTTCTCCATTGCCTGCCAGCCACTCCCTTAAGGCTTCTTCGTCCTTCAACTTGAAGGCTTCTTCCGCACGGGCATATCTCTCGGCCCGAGCCAGCAGATCAGCGAAGTCCCTGGGATACCTTTTCTCCAAGGAGAACAGCAAGTTATTTTTCTGAAGGCCGCCCTTGAGTACGGCCATCGCGACAGACTGATCCAAGTTTCGGACTTCCAATGCAGCAGTATTAAATCGGGTAATGTAAGCTCGGATGGATTCCCCCTCCTTTTGCCTGATGGCCATTAAGGACTCTGAACCTCGACGTGGATGCCGACTACTGACAAAGTGGGCTGCAAACTATTGACTCATCTGGTCAAATGATAAGATGGTATTTGGCTTGAGCGCCGAGTACCAATTCCTAGCGGCCCCTTTAAGGGTAGAGGGGAAAGCCTGACACAAGATAGCGTCTGGCACGCCATGGAGCAGCATCATTGTCCGGAAGACTTCTAGGTGGTCGATCGGATCGATGGTCCCATCGTAGCTCTCGAATTGTGGAAGCTTGAAGTTCGACGGGACCGATTTCTGCATGATTTTCTACGAAAAAGGAGGGTCAGTGCAGATGTCATTACCGCATGAGGAGGGAGTGTGATAGAGTTCTTTGATTCGTCGGCTCATTTCTAAGAGCCTTTGATCCAGGAGATCTTCGCGGTCTTTGATCTCCAAGGTTTTCTTGCTGAATGGGTGCAAAGCTTCACCCTGGGTCGAGCCGCGGTCCGAGCAAGGGCTCTCCCTCTGTTGCTTTCCTCTTCTGAGGATTGGAGGTTGGGTAGCCCATGTCGATTGCCCCTGGACTAGACCACACGGCTTTGGAGAATTCCACGTCGGTTGAGCTGATACTGGGGCCTGCTGGTGCATAGCCTGCACCACCTGAACTGCCTCAGTGAGGCTACGAACCTACTGGATGAGCAGGTTGAACTGCTCAGCGTCTACCGCGGCTACAGAGTGAGCCTGGGTCACCGAGGCTGGAGTGGGAGTGGACGGACCGAAACGGAATCGGGCCACGGAAGTCGTCGATCGTCGGGTGGAGGCTCTCCTGGAGGGCATCTTTTCTTTTTGGAAGAAAATTTGAAAAAAGAGGAAGAGAGATTTTCTGAGCACTCCTTTAAGAACAAGGGAACCTCGGCTTCCTTTAAGAGAGAAATCATTGCCGGGGCCCTTCCTCTAGTGTCAATCTGTTGTTGCAGAATCTGACCGTCGTCGGAGTCCGTTGGAGTGTAGGTCGATGAGGTCGCCACTGGGGACCTGCAAAATGAAGTTCCGTTCGAAGCCGGTGGAGGGTGGCTTTGGTAGGACCCTCCGACGATCAAGTCAGCTCCAGTCAACAGGATTGGAGTGCTCGGTATGGAGTTCGGTAGAGTTTAGAGGAGGAGAGAAGGGTTTCAGAACCTGATGTAAGTGTATCTGGAGGGTCCTTTTTATATAGGAAGTTCGGCTTCCGTAGAAGCTCGGCCGTTGGAGAAGTCCATAGGGAGTCCGGCTTCCATAGAAGCTCGGTTGTTGGAGAAGTCCGCAAGGAGTCCGGCTTCCATAAAAGCTCGATCATTGGAGAAGTTCGGTCGAGGGACTATTGCTGTGGAGTTCGATCGGCTGAAGAATCGGCCACTTAAAAAGTTCGACCACTGGGAGTTCGAAGGAGCTCGACCGCTTAGCAGTTCGGTCGCTAATAGTTCGTCAAGACCCATCACCGAAGTTTTCAGTGGCTATGCCGCATCAACTGCACCACTGCTCGCAGGACGAGTATCCCACATGGCAATCCATCAAAACTAAAAATGAATCTCAGTGCAGCTACTTATGTGATTAAGTTCTTCTATCTTGAGCCCCGATCAGATTAGGGTTAAGGTGAACTCGTCAAACCCTAGTCTCTGTCATATGATGTAATCATTCGATTCAAGTCCAATGTGAAAATCTAAATAGAAACTCTTTCTATTATTTCACTCTGCCATGGCCATGGGCTTCTGGACTTGATTCTCATGATCATCATAGGGCTGCTCCTCTACCACCGAGGTAGATAGATTCCATCTTGATGCAATCCAGTTTCCTACAATGAACATGCTATAGCCAACATACACCTCAGGGTTCCATATGGCTAGGAGACCGAGTAATGGTGTAGTCAAACTATAACACCCCTCAAGGTGAACTGCCGATGCACCTCAGGTCAAAGAACCAGACACACTACTGCAGCATCGAGTCAGTCATTGACGAGAAGGTAGACTTCCTAATGACTACTCGAGGTGGTCACGCTCAGTGCCCTCGTTCTCTAACGAGTACCTGTACTCTCGCTCCGGTGTCTCCACACCGTAGACTCAAGACTCATCTACTAAAGAGAAGCGATTGTACACCAACCTTCCGGATCAATCACCATCCTCGTGATGATCCTATGGTCGGAGCATTTTATGAGTTAATAATGATTATTCATGTCTTAAATTTTCAACTCTTGAAAATATGAATTATCATTACCATTAACTCAAAGGATGTATCACAGACACTAAATACACATATGTGATAGAAAATAACCCATTTTATTGATTTATAGTCAAAATTATAATTTTGCCCCTAGAAGTGTATTACAAGTGTCAGCCAATTCTGGCTTCTAGGGCACATATATCTAACAATCTCCACTTGTCCTAAAGCCAATTGGCTACAAGTCTAAGTCCCATCTTCTCAAGGTGGGCTTCGATCTTCTGCTGGCCCAACGGCTTTGTAAGTGGGTCTGCACATTATCTGTGGAGTTGACTCTCTTGACCTCGACGTAACCCTTCTCGAGGTAATCGCGGATGAGGTGGTATCGCCGCTCAATATGCTTGGATTTCTGGTGAGACCTCGGCTCCTTAGCAAGGGCTATGGCGCCATTGTTGTCGCAGTATAGAGGAATGGCATCTGATGGCATTACTCCGATTTCTATGCAGCAAACTTCTTGTACCAGAATGCTTCCTTCACAGCTTCTGATGCAGCTATATATTCTGCTTCCATGGTGGAATCTGCTATCACTGTTTGCTTGAAACTCTTCCAGCTGATAGCTCCACCATTGCACACAAAACAGACTTCCAGATGTCGACTTTCGATCATCTATATCGGACATGAAAGTCCGAGTCTGTGTATCCCTGGACTTGGAGTTCTCCATTACCAAAGACCAACATCATATCCTTAGTTCTTCTCAAGTACTTAAGGATACATTTCACAGAAGTCCAGTGTTCTTCACCTGGATTTGACTGATATCTGCTTGTGACACTCACAGCATGGGCTATATCAGGTCGTGTACATAGCATGGCATACATGAGGCTCCCTATTGCAGAAGCATAAGGGATCTTGCTCATGCGTTCTATTTCCTCAGGTGTGCTAGGGGCACATCTTCTTGGAAAGATGAATACCATGTCTGAAGGGTATTAATCCCCTCTTAGAGAGTTTTTCCATACTAAACCTCTTTAGTACTTTCCTCTATGTACATCTTCTGTGAAAGTCCTAGCATCCTATTCGGTCTATCCCTATAGACCTTAATTCCTAGAATAAAGGATGCTTCACCTAGGTCTTTCATGGAGAATTCCTTTTAGACAACCACATTTTGACTGATGTCAACATGGAAAATATCATTCCCAATAAGGAGGATGTCATCCACGTACAATACGAGGAAGACAACAGCGCTCCCACTGACCTTTTTGAAAACACATGGTTCCTCATTTTTTGATGAAACCAAATAATTTTGATCACATCATTGAAAATGAGTGTTCCAGCTCCGAGATGCTTGCTTAAGTCCATATATGGACCTTTGCAGCTTGCAAACCTTGTGATCAGTATCACTGGATGTGAAACCTAGCGGCTGTTCCATATATAGATATCTTCCTCAAGATATCCATTTAGGAATGCCATTTTTCACGTCCATTTGCCATATTTCATAATCGAAATAGGCTGCAACAGCAAGCAATGTGCGGATGGATTTTAGCATAGCTACTGGGGAAAAGGTATCCTGATAGTCAATGCCTTCGCGTTGACTATAACCTTTTGCCACTAGTCTAGCCTTGAATGTCTCCACATTCCCATCTGCACCAATCTTTCTCTTGAAGATCCATTTACACCCAATAGGTACTATACCTTCTGGTGGATCTACCAAGGTCCAGACTTGGTTTGAGTGCATCGAGTCAATTTCTGACTTCATTGCCTCTAAGCCATTTCTCGGAGTCGATATCTGATATCGCCTCGTTGTAGGTTTTGGGATCATCACCATGAGCACCCATTACCTATGAGGAACATTTTCTCTACATCCTCTGAAATAATACCTAAGTATCTTTCAGGGGGACGGAAAAACTCTTTCCGATCTACGAGGTGGAGGAGGTAGTGTTCTTATTGGCTCAACCTGATTTGGTTCCATTTGGTCCTTAGCTCGTTGCTCTTGTGAGACTTTCTCATCAAGCTTGATCTGCTTTCCAATGCCGCTATCTTGAATAAACTATTTTTCAAGAAAGATGGCATGTCGACTCACAATCACATTGTGGTCTTCTGGAATGTAGAAATAGTATCCTAATGACTCTTTAGGATATCCTATGAATCGAGCTCTAAAGGACCTAAACTCTAACTTGTCCGCTTGTTGTCTTTTGACATGAGCCGGACAACCCCAAATTCTGAGATGACTCAGACTTGGTTTCTTACCATGCCATATCTCATACGGTGTGGTAGGAACGGTTTTAGAAGGAACCCTATTCAGTAGATAAATTGAAGTTAACAAATGAGTATCCCCAAAGAAAATCAGGAAGGTCTGTGAAGCTCATCATGGATCGAACCATATCTAATAGAGTCCGATTTCTTCCATTCTGAAAATTTTGTTGAGTTGAGGTGTTCCTGGTGGAGTCCATTGAGAGACTATGCCATTTTTCTTGAGATAGTCTAGGAATTTTTGACTAAGGTATTCACCTCCTCGATCTGATCGAAGAACCTTAATGGGTTTTTCAGTTTGCTTTTTCTACTTCATGTCTGAATTCTTTGAACTTTTCAAAAGCTTCAGACTTGTGTCTCATAAGATACACATACCCATACCTAGATAAATCATCGGTAAAGGTTAATGAAGTAGACAAAATTGCCTCTAGCCGGCACATCAAATGGGCCGCACACATCAGTATGTACTAGGGCAAGAAGATCTGTGGCCCTTTCTCCCATGTCCTAACAAAAGGGAGTTTAGTCATTTTGCCATTGAAGACAGGATTCACAAATTGGATATGACTCAGAAGTCAATGGACTCAATAGCCCAATTTTTCTCCAATTTGTTAATCCTATCTTCTGCTATATGACCTAATCTTAGGTGCCATAGATACTTATCATTTGGACTATCCCTAGGTCGTTTTGATTTTATGGCATTCACATTTTGCTCGATAGTTAAAAATAGATACATCAATATGTAACTGATAAAGACCATGTTAATAAGAAAACCACTTTGCAATTTTATTTCTTTCATAAAGAATGTTACAATGGTCCTTAAGAAAACTAATTACATAGCCTTCTAATGCTAAGGCATGAAATAGAAATCAAATTCCTGCTTGCTGCAGGCACATAATAACAGTCTTTTAATAACTAAGTCTAAACCAGATGGTAATCGAAGAGGGTATGTTCCCATGACTACTGACAGCAACTCTTGCTCCATTTTTGATGCACAGGATCATCTCACCATCCCTCAGCCTCCTGCTATCCTCAAGATCCCTGCATAGAAGTGCACAAATGAGCACTAGAACCAGAGTCAAGCACCCAACTGGATGCAGAAGAAACCGTAAGGTTAGACTCAATAACGAGCATACCTCCAGAAGGACCTTCCTCCTTCTTCTTTAGGGTGGCCAGGTAAGTAGGGCAGTTTCACTTTCCAATGGCCGTCATTGTTGCAATGGAAAAATACTTTCCTTTGTCATCGGCCTTCTTCTTCGGTTCTGCCTTTTTCTTCTTTCCTCCTTTCCACCTTTTGCTTTTTTGCAGACTTCTTTTCTTTTCCAAAAGACTTTCTCTTTGGAAGAAGTCCGTTCCATAGCAAGAACTGAGCCTTTAGAACCTTTCATAGAAAGCTCAGCGGTAACCAGCATATTCATTAAGTTCGGCCAAGGAATTTTGAAGTTTATGCATGTGGTAATTCATGATGAATTGCCCATATGCATCAGTCAAGGATTGCAGAATTAATATCATTCTGCAGATCCAAGTCCAACTCACACCGAGCTTCTCAAGCTCTTCCATGTCCTTGATCATCATCAGACAGTGATCTTGGACTGACTGCCCATCACGCATCTTAGCCTTAAAAAGTCATTTAGTGACTTGATACTTTGGCTGCGCGACTCTGTTCACCAAACATCTCCTGTAGGTGAGCCAACATTTGGCGAGCAGTCCCGATATCTTCATGTTGGCGCTGGAGCTCATCAGACATCGAGCCCAACATGTAGTATCTGGCCTTATTATCTTCGTCAATCCATTTTTCCAGAGATGCTCTCTGTTCAGTGATGGACGGGCTGGTAAGGTGGGAGGGTCCTGGTCCAATACATGGTTAACTTCTCAAAACCCAAAACGAATTTTGTAGTTCCTGAAGCCAATCTTTATAATTTAGGTTCCAGTCAGTCTATGTGTGTCCAGGATACGTGCCAGTGGGTTGGACGCAGACATTTTCCTGTAGAGAGTCAAAGATTTCTAGTTAGATATTGTAATTTTGACTTGACCAATTTATTTAGGAAAATTTTATTTTTAAATAAATTAGCTTTCCACTATTTTCTTCGGATCCCTACACTCCCTCTGTAGAGATGCAAAAATCTCCACGATTAATGAATTTCTAGTGGGTGGTGCGGTCTCACCAACTGACTCATCACCTCACCTAACAGTTATTGGTGATGGGTTAGCCAATGAGTGAACAACTCTTGTTCAATGATTCTCTAATCATGGTGCACCCAAACTTGGTCTCTAATTCATGAATCTCACCGTATCCGGAATATTGATCCACTCCTTAGTTAAGTCAGACCCACCATTTGCATAGACTGGATTTCCTAATTGAGTCTCTCACCGTATCCAGAATATTGAGCCCAACTCATCCTCCAGCCCATATAGCATCCAATGCCTAATAGACATGGTTGCATCTTTTCCGGTGCAACTGAGCCACTGTATCCAGTCCGAGAACAATCAACCCCGGAAAAAGGGCCCGCACATCTACAATGGTGGAAGACCTCAGACTTAATCTTTTCTTAGGGAGAATTGATTCAGGTCTCATTAAACTAGACTTGGCATTAGTCATAACAATTATGACTAACCTAGTGGCATGGGTTAGCTCGGATTATTGACCACCTCAGATCAGAACTGTGTCAACAGATATGGCCAGGTAAGTGAGACCGGTGGAAGGGAATATGCCATTAACTCGTACAAGAATGCATTCAGAGTCGAGTAGCTTCCAATTAAAAATCAGTCGGTCGTATGTGCCAAACTTACCTTAGACACCAAATTATTGAGTCAGAACCAATTGGGTTAGCCTACAATCCAGACTCTAACCTCTGAGCCTAATTAGGTCTTGCTTGATCGATCACTTACGTGACTCGATCTTGACCCAGACTTAATCCTATTAGGCTGGTCAATTTAAGCATTGTTGATCCCATCTAACCAACTCTTGATTCGGTTTGATCAACCGCTTAGACCTAATTGAGCTACCCAAGCCCGAACCCAGTATTTATGAATATGTCTTAGATCTGAAATTCTCAATTTTAGACCTAATTAATATTTCCATAAACTTAATTCTTAATTAAGTAGGGTTCATAAATAAAATATGCACAATAAATCCTAGGGTTTCAGGATCTAGGGTTTTGCAGAAAGTAAGTTTTGGGTTTCTGATTAAGGACGAACATGCACAGCACCCCTACACATCATAAGAACACCCCATCGAATGGAAGGAGAGGGCCTTTAAACCCTTCTTCATTCTTATGACCGGACGGCCAAGAGGAATGCCTTAATCAGGAAAATACAACTAATCTACAAAAATAAATTAGATCTATATCATATATCTCATATAAAAAATTAGATCTAATTAAAATATATTTTGCATACATCTCATGTATCATAATCATGCATATTTTTCAGATCTAAATTATCTCATAATAATCTAAAAAATTAGATTTAAATTGATCATATCAAAATAAAATTCTAATCTAGATCTAATTATGTAGAACTATTCTACAACTAGTCTAGACATGCATCTATCATATCTCATATGATAATAATTAATTTTATTTTATTTTTAAATTTAATTATAATATTTATAATATTAAAAAATAAAAAATAAATAGATCTAAAAATTATTTTTAATCAAATAAAAATTATGATCAAACTAGACTACACATAGAATAATTCTATTCCTAGTCTAGTTATGTATCTTATACATATTAGATCTAAATTAATTTATTTTAAATTTTTTTTATTTTTTTAATTTTAGATCTAATTGCATCTCATGTGATATCTAAAACCACTAATTAATTAGATTAAATTAGATCTAAAAAAAATTTATAAGAACTTATAAGAACCTAACTCTGATACCAGTTGAAGAGAAATTCTAATTTTTTGGATCAGATTTGTTCAGATCTGATTGGATCGAGAGGCATATTTCAAAAATTTTCTCTCAGATCTTAATCAGATCTGACACTTTTTTAGATCTAATTTATAATTTAATAATTAATAAATTAAATTAAATTAATTTTAAATTAATTTTTACCTTGATCTTGGATAATCTGATTATCCGTCGATAATCCTATGGAAGCTCTAAGATTCTGGATCTAGCCATGCAAGCACCTGGCCTCTATCAATATCCACTCGAACTGAATCTAGGAGATCTTCTTCTTCTCTTTTTTTTTTCCAAAAATTAGATCTAGGATCTGATCTGGAGGATCTTCAAAACTACCTTTTGAAGATCATCCAGTCGTCCTCTTGCAGCAGTGCAGCCTTCTTCCTTTTTCGATCGCCTTTCTTGCTCTGAATCGCACCAATCTGAAGGACCCAAACTTACTTTGGACATGGAGAGGAGGGAGAGGGCTAGATAGTGGCATGGAGAAGGGAGAAGAGGCAGCCTTGGGGCGTGGCTTGGATGAACTCATGATAAAAATGGGCGCAGACAGGGTCTTATTTATAGACTCTACTGCATCCAACTGCCTCTTCATTCACTCAATGGCCAATCACAACTTGCCTTCATGTGAAATCAGATCTAAATCTGATTGGTGGGAAATAGAGACCTACTGGATTCCTCCTTAGAGGTGCACCTAAGACCAGTCAAAGTTCTATAGATGAGGGTCACTCTAGTTTGGAATCCAAAAGGAACCTGGAGTCCCATCTGTCCATGAAGGACTCCTAGGCATCCCTATTCTTGGGCGCACGCCATCCTAGGTGTGCACCCCTTTCCTTTCCAGGTTTTCAGAGAGGAAACAAGCCCCTATCCAGCTCTCCAATAGGTGCATGACATGGGTCAGATGTCCAAAGGGTTAAAGGTCAATATTTGACCAAAGTCAAAGTACAAAAATTAGCAGGTGACGAAAAATGGCAGGTATTGTCTCAAATTTATCTCATAAATTAAGACAACTCCTTTTTGACTTGGACAAGCCTCCAGTCAGACCATTAGGTAAAGGTACCTGAGTTGAGCACAAACTCCTTTGGCTCAGTCGAGATAACTTATTTATGATAGAAAAAGAAGAACGTTAGGTTCAATCGAGTGCTAGCACGATTTTCTTGAACCTAATTGAATCTCATTCAGATCAATTGAACTGGATTAGTTCTAATTGATGATCATCCAGATTCAAATCCCTTGTTTGTGTGTGATTTAGTTAGGTTCAGTTCTGTATGGTAATGGGATATGTCATGATCTCTATCATCGACATCATCGAAACTCCTTTCGATGGATCAGAACTCTTCTGATTCAGACAGCTAGAATGATCGATCATCTAAATCATTCTAATTGCTCCCAAAATCCACCAGTGACACCTAGCAGTACATATGGTGGCAACCCATCAGAGCTGAAAATGAACCTCTTGGTGCAGCTACCTGTGTGATTAAGTTCTTCTATCTTGAGCCCCGATCAGATTAGGGTTAAGGTGAACTCGTCAAACCCTAGTTTCTATCATATGATGTAATCATTCGATTCAAGTCCAATGTGAAAATCTTAAATAGAAACTCTTTCTATTATTTCACACTCTCTGCCATGGCCATGGGCTTATGGACTTGATTCTCATGATCATCATAGGGCTGCTCCTCATCCACCGAGGTAGATAGATTTCCATCTTGATGCAATCCAATTTCCTACAATGAACATGCTATAGCCAACATACACCTCAGGGTTCCATATGGCTAGGAAAACCGAGTCAATGGTGTAGTCAAACTATAACACCCTCAAGGTGAAACTATCCGATGCACCTCAGGTCAAAGAATCCAGACACACTACTGCAGCATCGAGTCAGTCATTGATGAGAAGGTAGACTTCCTTATAACTGCTTGAGGTAGTCACGCTCAGTGCCCTTGTTCTCTAATGAGTACCTATACTTTCACTCCGATGTCTCTGCATCATAGACTTAAGACTCATCTACTACAAAGAAGCGATTGTACACTAATCTTTTGGATCAATCATCATCTTCATGATGATCCTACGGTCAGGAGTATTTTATGAGTTAATAAATAAAAATTCATGTCTTAAATTTTTAACTCTTGAAAATATGGATTATCATTACCACTAACTCAAGGGATGTATCATAGACACTAAATACACTTATGTGATAGAAAATAATCCACTTTATTATTAATAGTCAAAATTATAATTTTGCCCTTAGAAGTGTATTACAAGTGTCAGCCAATTTTGGCTTCTAGGGCACTCATATCTAATAGTATATTAAAAATTAGCTTGACGATTTCATAAGCTAGGATTAGAACAGGACTTTCTTCCTTAATGTTCCAGAATCTATCATCGTTTTCAAATATTTCACTTATCTGAAGTCCTTGTAATGAATTGCATAAGACTACGGTATCTAATACCCAGGTAGTAGAATTAATTATAGAGAAATTATAAGGTGTTATCATATAATATCCTTGATGAGCAACTCCTTACTCTTTTCTCTTGATTAACCTATTGAGGTTAAGGAAAGCAAGATAATTCTTCTTCCTATGATCCTACTTCTTACATTAGAAGCACTCTATCTGATTCTAGTCAGTCTTAGATCTTTTATTTTGATAGGACTCATAAGCCATAGCATGAACCCGTTCATGCTGCTGAACTAAATTTAACTTTTGATACTAATTATCGAAGTTAGGTCCATAAGTCTATCACTATGTAACAATAATCGGAGCAATTAAGGTTTAGCCTTAATCTGAATAGAAAAGAGAATATAGACCGAATGTATATGAATTATTTTAAGTTTTGAGATTTGAACTTTAGTCTAAAGGTTCTTTTACTATTTTGTATGAATTGGTAGTCTCTACCTTCAATTCGAGGAATTACTTTAATTTTTTAGTAGGTATTAGAATTCGCATAGACTGCACACAAGTCCGACTATTGCCGGTCAATCCATAGACATATATGGGTGGGTTCTTTAACCAATTATTTCTCCAAATAATTTATAGTAATTTAGGTTTTGCCCTTGGCTCCTAATCAATAGGCTAGGGCCTCCACTATAAGGATCCGATTAAGTTCAACCATTAACATGATTATACTTGGTGCATCTAACCAACAAATAATTAAGCCCAACTATGATTGATCAACCTAACCATCATTAGAGAGACACTTTCAAGTTATCATATTATGAATGATAATTCCATTATCAATAAGCACCAGACCTATGGACTTTCAATGATTATTGAGTTAATGGACCCATTATCATCCAACTTAATGAGAGGCTATGACTCAATTATCTTCAAAACTTTATTCTTTTAAAGATCTAATAATTTAAAAAATTTAAATTTATTTATGATTTAAGGATAGAAAAGATATAGACCAAATTACTCACACTAACTTCATCAAGTCAAATCCTCCCACTGACTTCTCAAGTCATTGATAAAGACTATGATCAATTTCAGTCCATGGCACCTAAATCAGTCTCACTTAATAAAATTAATCTCACTAATTTTCTATGTGACATGGATTAGCTCAAATCAATGAGCAACCTAATCAAAATGTGATTAACTATATTGGTCAGGTAAGTGAGATCGGTGGGAGGGTCTACCAAGACTTGCCTTAGATACCATCAAAAATAGCCAGATAAGTGAGCTATCAATTAAAAACCATCGATCTAAAATTGCCAGACTTATCTTAGATACCAATCAATTTATTAGTTTTAATTTAGTCTATCTAAAGACTCGGGCTCGACCATTGAGCCACGATCAGTATCCATTTGTTAGATGTATGGATTTTAATCAACTACAACTATTGAATTAATCTATAGAAAAAAAATGATCTAATTCTAATTAATTATTAATTAAGCTTAATCAATTTCTTAACTTAGTCCATATTTACTCTAACTTTAAGTCTAATCCAGTTAATGACCTGATCAAAGCTAACCTTTTATCCTTTAACTCATATTTTATGAATTGTATTAGGATCTTCAAATCACAAACCTAGATCCTAAATAATCACTTAATTCTTAATTAAGTTCAAGGCTTATGGGTTGGGATCTGATACCTCAGAATTAGTTTCTAATTTCATCATTTGAAATAGTTTCAAATTTTGTAAATAATTTAGATTGAATCATATTCAATTTTTGGTTTTAGATCTAATTTATTTCAATATTTAGATAATATCCTAAGATTTTGAATCTAAAATTTTGTAAAAAATAAATTTTTAATTTAAATTTTATAAAATAAATATATTAAATATATAAATTTTAGATTCAAAAATAAAGCTACATATCAACATATGCAACTACAGAATTAAGATCAAAACATGAAACACATCATATGGATCTCATCTAAATGATCAAAATCAGATCATAAACTATTTAACTTTATATTTAAAATCTAAAATAAATCATGAATTATTTTAGATCTGATCTAACTTATTTATAATTTAGAAAGCACATACTAGGATAATCTCTCTACTGTAAGGGATAAACCTTACAGTAGGACAATCTTATAATCAGTATGTATGCAATCCGATATTATTTAGATCTAATCTAAAATAGATCTAACATCTATTTAATTTTAAATTTAAAATAAAAAAATAAAAAAATAAATCATAAAATTATTTAGATCATATCTAACTTATTCATGATTTAAAAAATTAGATCAGCACATACTAGGATAATCTTTTTATTGTAGGGGGTTAACCTTACAATAGGACAACCTTATGTCAGTATGTGTGATCTTTTAATTTTTATTTTTAGATTTATTTCAAAGCATGTATGATCATGTTATAAAAGAATCTAGATGCTCTGATACCACTATTGAAAAACATGCAGAATTTCATGCTTGTATTTCAAAAAATTTTTGAAAATTGACGTAGCGGAAGATATAGATTAAACTATTTAATCTAATAATGCATGTGATCTAATCACTAAATCCTACATTCAGGATCTATAACATATCATGATGTAAATATAAATCTAAAAATTTAAAATAAGAATAATTGGTATTGATCAAATCAATACCTAGATCTAGAACTATTCTAAAAAAATTAGATCATATCTAGGTTAGATAAAAGATCAAATCTTATATCTTTGCATAGATCGAGAACACCGTGGCTGAATCTCAACATTGTCTTTTGTTGCTTGGAGCTGCATAGTACGTCCAGCCTCTATGGATAGTCCATATAAGACTGTAACATAGATCGAAGGTTCGTCGAATAAAGATCCGCTCAAAGTGTTAGCTTCTCGCGAATCCCTTCTGATGGTTAATCTAAAAAATATTCTTCGAATCTCTTGGACAAGCACTCCAAGAGGCGAAGAAGAAGAGAAGGAATAAGAAAGAAATCCAACACTTGAATCTTCCAAAAATCAAAAATTAAAATATAAGAGAAAAGTCCTAAGAGAAGACATATCTTCTCTTTCAGGACATTAACCATTGATGTCCTGAATACATCTCCATGTCAAAACAAGAGGAGACCTTCTCCTCTAAAATTTTCTCACACTTTCAGATCTTTTACTCTCTGATTTTTCTCATGAAAAATCACATAAAAGATGGAGAAAAAGGGTTCTTAAAGAAACCTTAAGAGAAGACTTTCTTCTCTTATTAAGACATGATTAGATCATGTTTAAATAAGACCACCATGCCCCAACTTCTTGGAGCACTCATCCTCCATGCCCTCTCCCTCTCTCTCTCTCTCTCTCAGATTTTTCTCATAAAAAAATCACATAAAAGAAGAAGGAAAAAAAACTTGAAAGAAAACATAAGAGAAGACAATCTTCTCTCTTACATTTTTCTCTTCAAGACATCAACTTTTGATGTCTTATTGAAGTCTCTTCTCCAAGAAAATTTGCATCCAAAGCCTCTCATGCCTCCTCTTTTTTCTCTATTTTTTCATGAATTTTCTAAAATTTTTTACGTCCAAAATATGAAAGAAGGCATCCTCCTTTTTATATCTAATGGACTAGGTCAAAACGTAGTCTAATTATGATTTCATGGAGGAGTTTTGGTGGCGTCCAACTCTTGGATGCCACCTCTGACATTTTTGGTGTAGAACACCTAAAACCAATACACAAAAATCAAGAAGACTGGATTACACAAAAATAAGAAGGCATGAAGAAAAATTTCAAAGGGAGAGGAGATGAGTTTTAGGTTTTAAGGACTCCATCAAATAGAATCCAACTCAAAACCTATTTCCAAATTTGACCAAGTCAAATTTATTTCAAACTCTTTAGAAATTAGGCATGGAATACCTTTCTTAAGCATAAAAAAAAAGGTTACAAAAAAGATCTAAAATAAAAAATGGGCATGGGCTCTCTTAGGTGGCACAAGGAAAGAGTCTTGATCTAACTAGGACTCTCCTATTTTGACTAGATCAAAATTTTTTGAATCCAATTCAAAATAATTTTAAGTCAACCTAATTAATAGATAATTTTAATCTAATTAAAATTTTAATTAAATTAGATTTAATTAAATTTAAATCTAATTTAATTTTTAATTAAATTAAAAATTAGGTGCACTCAAGTTCTAATTGAATAAGAACTTATTCTTTCTTGCAATTGGCTTATCCAATAAATCAGTTAAACTTAATCCAATTAAGTCCAAACTAATTCTAATTGAATCTAGTTCAATTAAACTTGATCTCAACCTAATTACTAAATTAAATTAAGCTAATTAGCAATCTATTTACTAATCAATCCTCCTGCAATACTTGCATTAGGTCAAATATCAATTGTATTGATTGTTTGACCTTTGAATGATTCTAAATCATCGATCAACCATCTGATCAAATAATAATCTCTAATGTGTGTGATCTCATAGGTTTGAACCTAAGTCAATAGCATAAGAACCAATTCCTGTACTAGTCGAAGTGACCATCTAACAATGGTATCCGACGTTCGGATAGGTCGAATATATGCAAAGCAACATTCTTAGAATCTTGACCTATGGTTACCATATAATTTATCCCTTTGATCAATAATACTCAAAATGACTTCGAGTTATCTGTCAACACTCATATGAGTCATTCATATTATGTTTTAAAATTTTACAAATTTCATGACTTCTCACGAGAATTATTCAGGCCTAGATTTTGCTAAATTAACTCACACACTGATTCTACAAGTATTTGACTATATCTAAAAATCTTTTGATCTTGTATTAGAAATACAGATAGGTTGGCACCAAAGTATAGTGAGTTGCTTGCAAGTCACCATGGTGATCTCAGATCGGAAGGACACTTATATCCATCAACCTTCACTAGCTACTCTTGATGGTAGAGTACTACATTGATCACGCTCAGTGTAGATATACTCATACATCTCACCTAGATGCCATACCAATATCTTCACACCACTTGGTTACGAGGATAATCAATGAATATGGCATACAATGATCTATACTAGGTAAGTTATCATTCTAATTAATAACTTATCATTTGGTCATGAATAATTTAAGAACCATCCAATAAATTCTTCTTTATCGATTGATTGTGGTTCTAAAGACTTCATCATAGCTTAGGAGTTCATTTAAGGAAGATAGAACTTTTATGATGAATAAGCTAAATAACTATTATTATTTGATAAATTATATACTAATTTTAATCATTTACAACTTAGATAATTGGCTTTAGGATATATTTTCTAATAATTTTTTTAATCGAGAATAACATTCCAGCATTATAAGGAATAAAAATTTAGCTATCATCTTATTTCTCTATATATGAGATCAGACATGGTATACTCACTAGAGATAGTAAGCAGGTACTAGTCTGATCCAAGTGAGAATCACTGAAAGATTGTATAGATAATCCTTAAGTATTTAAAAAATACTAAGATCCAGTGACTCAAACATGAAGAACTGACTTAAAACTTATGGATATTTTGATAGCAGTAGAGTATTAGATCATAAATTTATCCTAATAGAAGGAGCAATCTACTGAAAAAGTTTAATTTGAGCAGAATACTGTAGCCTATTCTATTAGTGATGTAGAGTACATCATGGCATGTTATGCTGTCGAGTTGGCTATGTGGTGACATAGTTCATTAGCACGCTAGATGAGGCACCCTCCATCGATGGTCTAGTCCCAATGTAGCATTAGAGCCATAGCTCAAGCTAAAGAACCGAAGGTGCGCCACTGGACCAGCATACTCTACATCGCTATCATCTTAGATTTTGATCAGGATGACATTGATCTTTAGAAGATCGATGGAAAAGGAGAACATGACCAACCTATTTGCTAAAGCCTCGAAACTCAAGAGTTCTACAAGCTTAAGTGGAAGATAGGATATTTGATATTATTCTGATTGGCTTTAGTTCAAGTAAGAGTTGTTAGAAAATATATCCTAAAATCAATCATCTAAGTTGTAGATGATTGAAATTAATATATGAATTATCAGATAATAATAATTATTTAGCTTATTCATCATAAAAATTCTATCTTTCTTAAATCAACTCCTAAATTATGATGAAGTCCTTAGAACCATACTCAATTGATAAAAAAAAAATTATCAGATGATTTTTAAATTATTCATGATCAAATAATAAGTTATTAATTAGGATGATAACTTATTAAGTGTAGATCACTGTATGTCATATGCATTGGTTGTCCTCATAACCAAGTGATGTGAAGATACTGCACTATAAGAAATAGTCATAATTGTAATAAAAATTGATATAGATTTTATCCATTTCTAATCTGTAATGGATTTGAAATAGAAAAGAAACAAAATATATTAAAAGATATTAGAAACTATTTAGAAACAGATTTGTAATAGAATTTAGAAACGAAAAAGTTTTCGTTTCTAAATTAAGCGTCAATATTTGGTGGGATATTTTAAAATAGATTAAAAATAAAATTGCAATAGAGATTAGAAACAAAAAGCTTTGGATTGCTAAATTTAGAAATAGATAATAATTTCATTTCTAATTCTTAAATAGATAAAGTTTTTATTTTAAATTTAGAAATCGAAGTATGAACTGTTATAAAATTTAGAAATAAAATCATCGTTTGTTGCTAAAATAGAAACAAAATTCTTTTCTATTATAGATTTTAGCAATAGATATTACTTTCATTTCTATTTTAGTTATGAAAAAACCATCCATTTCTAAATTTAGCAATGAAAAAAAATTCTGTTGCTAATATTAGCAACGAAAAAATTTTCTATTTCTAATTTCAAAAATGGAACGAGATTCCATTTCTAATTTACTAATGGATAATTAATATACATTTCTAATCTTAGCAACAAAATTTTTTTATTTATAATGTGTTTCAAAATTAAAAATTATTTTAATATTATTTTATATTTTATAATAAATTAAAATAAAATTTTTAAGTATAGCATAAATTAACTTAACATATTATTAATTAGTATATGTATAACCAATTCAATTATCTATTATATATATATATAAATAATACTCTATGGAGGAGTATTCTGGTGTTGCCATCTCAGCATCTCAGATGATTTTAGTTATACCATATGAATTATTATTTTTTTATTAATAATAATTTAAAATATTATTTTTTAAAAAAATAAAATATTATAAAAATAATAATAATTTTTTTAAAAAATATTAATATATTTTTATTTTAAAAAATAATATATATTTTTTAATTTTAAAAATAATAACATAATAATTTAATTTTTAAAAATAATATTTTTATTTTTTAAAAAATAATATATTTTGAGATCTGAATCGATTCATCGGACAAGATTGGATTAAATCTAATAAATTATCTATAAATAAAGTATGGTACTCCATCAATTAAAAGTCAAATCTTCATATTTAATAGCCTCCAAAAGTTTGAAGATGTTATGAAATAGAGTGAGAGGGCGGAGGTACGATCGAGATCGATATTTATAGAAAGAGAAGAAGAGTCATGATGGAACGGCACCAGCGGACGCAAAAAATGTATGAGAAGAAGATAAAATAATAATAATAATAAAATATTATTTTATAAAAAAAGAAAGAAAAAGAAGAGAGGGTTTTTCTCTCTTTCTTTAGTGGTGGTGTCGGAGGTAGCGATACTGATAGATCGGGAGGTACGATCGAGATCAATATTTATCGAAAGAGAAGAAGAGTGGTGGTGGGTCGGCAGGGGGTGGTGTAGAAAAGGTATGAGAAGAAGAAAGATATCAGGGGTGCAATCGAAATTGACATTTATTGAGAGAGAAGGATCGTGGTAAGGGATAAGGGGTGCACCTACACCAACGGACGCGTAGAAGGTATGAGAATAGAAAAAAAATATATAAAATAAAATATTATTTTATAAAATAATAAACATATATTAGATATACATAATTAATAAATAAATAAAATATTAAAAAAACTAAAAAATATTTATTATTAAAAATTTTAATAATTACATACCGTAATTATCTATCCTGCACATTGCACGGATCTTCGACTAGTTTTAACTATGAAAATATTTGATGATGATCATCTTTTAATTATTCTCATATCGATAATTTCATCTAGTTCATGTATCCACTAAAATTAATTTAGTAGTTTTTTTATTTACACCAAAATGTAGAAGTGGGTTGAATTTTTTTCTTTTTAAATTAGAAATGGAATGGTAATTCGAATTATTTTCATTGCTAATGTTTTTTTTATACCATA
Organism: Cocos nucifera; assembly: GCA_006176705.1. Classification (NCBI taxonomy): domain Eukaryota; kingdom Viridiplantae; phylum Streptophyta; class Magnoliopsida; order Arecales; family Arecaceae; genus Cocos; species Cocos nucifera. Next base: position 235,763 of record QRFJ01000897.1, on the reverse strand, counting down.
ATTCATGTAATTTTTTTTACTGTTCATGCCCTTCCTGACTTTCTTTTCCTTCCCGACTTTTCGATTTCCTTGAAGACCTCATCCGATCGATAGCGACAACGGCAGTGGTGGGATCGATGGCAGCGAATGGCAGCGGTGGGATCAATGACAACGAATGGCGGTGATGGGATCGGCGGCAGCCTCTTCTCCAGTGAGTAATCATAAATCCTTTTTTCCCCTCCAAATCTTCGATGAATGTGGATCGACCTCCGCCTCCTCCTCCTCCATCCACGACCTCCGCCTCCTCCTCCTCCTTCGATCGACCCCCTCCCCCCTCCACCTCTTTCTCCATCATCCGAGACCTCGGCTCCCTCCTCCCTCTGCCTCCTCCTTCGAGTGGTGGGACATCCTCCTCCTCCTCCTTCAATCGACCCCTCCCCCCTCTGCCTCCTTCTCCGTCGTCTAGGACCTCCTGCTCTCTGCTCGGCTCCCTCCTCCCTCCTCCTCCACCATTCGGGATGGTAAGGATAATTTTCTTTTTTTAAGAATGTTGTTTACTGATTGGGAGCAGTGGATTAGTAATTCGGAGAACTAATAAAACCCAACTAGCCACCATGTGATTTGACTTTCTTTATTTTTTATTTGTTTTACTATTAAATTATAGACAGCTTGCTAATAATAATAATAATATTTATTTTATTTTTATTTTTTAATGATGTTTGATTTTTATATTTTTATATTTTTTATTATTAAATTATAGGCAGCTTGCTAATAATAATAATAATAATTTTTTTTTTATTTTTATAATAATGTTTGATTTTTATATTAATTTTTTTGATGATGTTTGAAATTTTATAAAAAATCTCTACTAGATTTTTGGTAGAGGTTTTCTTAAACTTAGAAATCCGTTGTATTAATTTTTGAATGGACATACATTATCCATTTTTATTGGAAGTGACATTGCATTTTCGAATGGGCTAGGTCCTTACCTTTCAATATAAAAATGGAACTATAAGGGATTTAGGTACATGTTATATATTTAATAATTACATAAAAAACTAATATTCTCTGATAATAATACAGATTGACAACATGAGTTCGGATCAAAGGTGGATGTATTCTAGGCTTAAGGATGGCCTATTAAATCAAGATTTCTTGCAAGGTTTAGAAAAATTTATTGATTTTGCTAAAAGGCATCCAGAATATATAGACAAGGACAAATTCAAGTGTCCATGTAATTTTTGTAAGTATTAGAATTGTAGCTTTATTGACGAGAATATGATTTGATATCATTTAATGAAGTATGGCTTTGTACCGAATTATTATCAATGAATTCTGTACAGAAGAGTGAATGTTGAAGTTAATCAAAACATGCAATTTAGGACAGAAGTGTCTGTTCCAGATGTTAAGACTATATTATCCAATGCATACCATCAGATGGCTGGAGTGCGATACAGTGCCCTCATGCATTCCATGAGAAAGTTAAAGGAGAAGCCTATATATGTCTCTAATACTGCATGGCAAAGATGGAAGGAGGAATGGGCCAAAAAAGATTTCAAAACTTGTAGCGATCAATTTAAAGCAAATTAATCATCTCAACGAGACCGATGGACCAGGATCTAGGATATCTTGCCATATAGAGAGCTCTGTTTTTCATACATGACATGCTCAGAGATTTGTGAGTTATTTTTTTTATGTTTATTCATGTGTCCATTGATTTTAATGCAACTTATTTAAATTGATGAATTTTTTTTGCGAGAGAAGTATGGTAGAGAACCTCTCCCACATGAGCTATTCGAGGTGATCCATACTAGGAAGGCCAATGGTGAACTTGTTAATGGACGAGCAAAGATTGTTTATGTAAGTGAATAAGCATTTGAATTGATTATCTTTCAATATTTGCATTGTAAGATAAATTTTGAGGATAATATTTGATAATTGATATGATGCAGGATTGCTATAATATGCTTAAGGAGCAGATGTCTCAGCCACAAGAGAGATGCAGTGAACCTCCTGCTGTAGATGAAAGACAGCTTTGGTATGAGATTGTTGGGAGAGAGAAGAAGCATAGAGTATATGGAGTGAGTTCTCAGGCATCTGCTTTCTATCCTAAGTCATCTTGCGGATCATCCTCAACTACATCATCTCTCATGCATTCAGAGGCATTGGAGGATGAGCTTCAAATGCTGAGAGAAAAATTGATAGAGCAGAATCAACAGCTCCAGGAGACCATTGCTATAAATCAGGAGCTCCAGTAGATTATTGCTACATTGAAGGAGCAAAATGAAGAGCAAAATGATAGAAAGCAGAGGTTGCAAGATCGGATACACCAGATGGAGGAGATAATGCAATGGATGATGAGCCACTTAAAGTTTATATCCCTAATCTAGATACTCCACCAGATGATGTTGATGAAGATGATGACGATGACAGTTAGATTTTAGATTTTTTTTTTGTTAGACTATTTGATGTATTTGAATTTTAATGCTATATTATATCTATTGACAGTTAGTAAAATATACTTTTTATTGACAATTAGTAAAATATACTTTTTATCATATTTAGTTTTTTAAATTGAACATTGGACATAAAATACAGGATTAAAAAAAAAATTATAAATAAAAAATTTTTTTATTTTTTTTTAAATTTAGAAAGGGAATTGAAATGAAATTTCATTTTTGATTAGAAATGGATTAGCAACTGAACATGTTTTCATTTCTAAATAGAAACACAAATAAATTTCATTTTAAATTAAAAATAAAAATATTTTCCATTGCTAATTTGAAATGGATAACATTTTTGTTTCTATATAGAAACAAAATTTCCATTTCTAACTAGAAATAAAATAAAAATAAAATATTTTGTATCTATTTAGCAACAGAATCTTGATCTGTTTCAAATTAGCAATAGTAATACTTTTGTTTCAAATTAGCAATGAAAAAGTATTTCATTGTTAATTTGAAATAGAAATATTTTTGTTGCTAATTTTAAATGGAAAGAATTCCATTGCTAATCTATTTGTAAATTTAGAAACAAACATAAAAAAATCCATTTCTGATGATTTAGCAACGAGATAAATAGAAACAAAATTTTTTCATTTCTATTTTGTTGCTAAATATATTTAGCAATGAAATTCACTTATTTAAAAATATTTTTTTTTTATTTTTAATTTTATTTTTTCTTGTAATGCTGGTATGACATATAGATGAGATATATACATCTGCACTGAACGTGACCAATGTAGCATTTTACTGTCAAGAGTAGCTAACTAAGACTGATAAATATAAGTATCCCTTCGATCTGAGATCACCATGGTGACTTGCAAGCAACTCACGGTACTTTAATGCTAGATTACCTATATTTTTTATATAAAAATTGAAAGATTTTTGGGTATAATTAAGTACTTATAGAGTCGGTATATGAGTTAAGATGGGACTGACCACTCTTGATTAAGTTCAAAAAGTAAATGTCTTGCTGTGTTTTAATTTATCCAAACCTAGGCCTGGATAAACCTTGTGAGGAGTCATGAGATTTGCAAAATTTTGAAACACAATATGGATGACTTGTATAAGTATTGACAGCTAACTCAAAGTCTTCTTGAATATTATTGATCAAAGAGATGAATTATACAGTAACCATAGGCCAGGATTTTAAGAATATTGTTTTGCATACATTCGATCTATCCGGACATGGATACCATTGCTAGATGGTTATTTTGATTGGTATAGAAATTAGTTTCTATGCTACTAACTTAGGTTCGAATCCATGGAATCACACACATAAGAGATTGTTAGCTAATCGAATGGTTGATCAATGATTGAGAATCCTTCAATGATCGAATCATCAATGCGATTAATGATCGATCAAGTATAAGTATTGCAGGAGGATCGACTAGCAATTGGATTGCTAATTGACTCAATTTGATTGATCAATTAGACTGAGATCAAATTTAATTAAATTTAATTTAATTAGAATTGATTTAAGCTTAATTGGATTAAGTCTAACTAGTTTATTGGATAAGCCAGTTGTAAGAAAGAACAAGTCCATGTTCAATTGAAACTTAAGTGCACCTAATTTTGATTTTAATTCAAAATTAAATTAAATTTAAATATAATTTAATCTAATTTAATTAGGCTTCTAATTAGACTAAGATTATCTTTTAATAAGGTTGACTCAAATCTAATTAGAATAGGATTTAATTTGATTTGACTTAGCCTAAAGAGAAGAGTCTTAGTTAGACTAGGACTCCTCCCTTCTTCCTTGCATCACCTAAGAAATATCCCATGCCCTTTTTGATTTTATTTTCTGATGTCTACATGAATTATTCCTTGCCTAGAAAAGGTCTCCATGCCCAAATATCTGGTGATTTTGGAAAATGTTTGAATTGGTCAAACATGGAAAGATAAGATAGAGTTTTAGATTTCTAAAACTCTTTCCCTCTCTTATGGAATTTTTTCTCCGCGCCTCCCTAATTTTTTCACACCAAATTTTGTAGGATTTCTCATGCCCTTGCTCTCCTTTTGCATGAATTGTTACGTAAAAAAGATGAGGAGGCGTCTAAAATTTTGTAGGATTTCTCATGCCCTTGCTCTCCTTTTGCATGAATTGTTCACGTAAAAAAGATGAGGAGGCATCCAAGGGTGCTTGGACGCCTCCATAGAGTCCTTCTAAGACTAGGATTTGACCTAGTCTTAGTTGGTTTTGGGATGCCTCCTTTTAAGGAGGTTGTTAGCATGAAAAGGTCTGGGATTTTCAATGAAAATTCTGAAGAGGGAGAGGAAGAAAGGCATGGAGGATGGGTGCTCAAGTGGTTGGGCGTTGGTGGTTTCTTTTGGACAAACTTATCTCATGTCCTGCTGAAGGAAAGGTAAGAGAAGATTATCTTCTCTTAGAAGTTTCTTTCAAGGTTCTTTCTTCTTAATTTTTGTGAGATTTTTTCACTAAAAAAATTAGAGAAGAAAGAAAAGAGGGTGTGGGAGGATTAGTGCTCCAAGTTGTTGGGGCGTTGGCTTTTTTTTTGGACATGATTTGATCATGTCCTGATGAGAGAAGAAGAAGAGAAGAAAGTCTTCTCTTAAGGTTTCTTTGAGAGCCTTTCTTCATCATCCTTTTGAGAGATTTTTCCATCAAGAAAATCAGAGAGAAAGAGAGGAAAGGGCATGGGAAAATTCTAAAGAAGTATGTCTCCTCTTGTCCAGGTATGGCAATCTATTTTGGACATCAAAGGTTGATATCTGAAAGAGAAAATGTGTCTTCTCTTAAAATTTTTCTAAATCCTTTTCTCTTCTAATTTTTGGAAGATCCAAAGGTTGATCTTCTTCCTTAATCCTTTTATTCTTCATCTCTTGGAGTGTCCAAGAGATCCGAAGATAATTCTTATAGATCGACCATTAAGAGAGATCCGCAAGAAGCTAGCACTTGGAGCAGATCTTCGTTCGACAAACCTCCGATCAGAGTGACATCTTCATATGGACAACCTGTAGAGGCTGGACGCGCTATGTGACTCCAAGTAATAAAGAACAATATCGATTATCAGCTATGGGGTTCTCGACCCAGGAAAAGGTATGAGATATGATCTCTTTTCTGATCTAGATTAGGTCTAGAATTTTCTAAAACTATTCCAGATCTAGGATATTGATATGATCAATACCAACCTAATTTATTTTTGAGATTTATGCTTGTATCATGATATGTCATAGATCCTAGATGTAGGGTTTAGTGATTAGATTATATGCATTATTAGATTAAATAGTTTAATCTATATCTTCCACTGCATCTTGTTTTGAAAATTTTTTTGAAATATATGCATAAAATCCTGTCTGTTTTTCAATATGAGAAACATCCTAACATGTCTAAAGAGGCTCAAGGGCTAATAGAAAAATTTATGCATGTAGATTTTAGTAGAGATATGGACACTCGATATTCGATGATAGATTTTGTATTTAACCTATATGAAGATCCAGTCTCATGGAGATCTTGCTTACAATCTATTATGGCTTTGTCCATTACTGAAGCAAAGTACATCGACATCATTGAGGTAGCAAAGAAGGCCCTATGGCTGAAGGGCTTGGCACTGGAGATGGGCTTTCTATAGGATGCAGTTAGAATACATTGTGATAGCTAGAGTACTTTATTCCTTACATAGAACTCTATTTATCATACGAGGACCAAGCACATTGATATTAGATACCACTAGTTAAGAGAGCTAGTGGAAGATGGTGAAGTGGAGCTGGTAAAGGTTCACACCAAAGAAAATCTAACTGATATACTCACAAAAGTACTTTCATGGTATAGCTTTCATAATTGTATGGTGCTGATGGGGCTAATGGATACATCTGAGTTCACAAGGATTTAGAAGCACTAAGGTGGAGATTGTAAGCTCAGGTGTAATGCTCTCAAGCCTTAAAAATAGATAGAAAAAGATCAAAGAATGAATGAAACCAACCATTAGGAAGTTTCAGCCAATGCTCTTATCGAACCGACTGGCTCGAGCAGAAGGTCAGAAAATAGCGTATCAGGTATATCGGGCTGGTATGTTGGTTGAACCAGTTGGATTCCTGAGAAAGCCAGCTCGAGCTACAGAATAGAGGACTAACATGTCCATTGAGCTGGCTCGGATCTTAAGAGAGCCAGCTCAGGCAGTAGAATAAAGAGCTACAAATCAGGCTCTCGTGATAAGCATTACAGTCGAGCTGACTCAACTTCTAATAGAGCTGGCTCGAGTGCCGAATAGAATAGGACGTATTTTTTATTCTAGCCTGGGATTGGGTTTAATCCTAAAGACCTAGGACCTCAGTTTATGAGATTCTAAGGGGTTAACCTATGGATTGGATTGGATTTAGTCTAATGGATGTATGCATGTGAGACATGGGTGTACATAGGCTTGGGGAGTGCATCATATTAGGTTAGCTAGAAAAGTTCTGGGGTGGGATCACTTTGACCAGATATATATGTACTCTGTATTGAGTTTGTAATTAACACGAATTGAATGCAAGCCATTTTCTTCCTTAAAATTCTCTCTCTTTCTCTCTTGTTCTCCCTCTCTTCTATTCTCTATGCCCTAGAGTTTGCTAGGGTTTGACAGAATGCCACCATCACTTTTCTTAGATCCTTGTTGCTGTTTCCATAATTATCAAATAGCAAGGATAGAGCCATAACAATTGGTATCAAAGCTGCCAATTATTCTAACATTGACATGGTTATATATCATTCTGCGTCGGTGACTGCATCACCTAATATGATAATCAACATGAGATAATGCAAAATCTATTTATAATTTATTTTAATATTTTTAATTAGATTAAATCACCTAATATGATAATTAACATGATATCATCTTTTTACATTACAGGGATAGTGGTCCATCCTAAAATGCTGAACCTGTATGTTGTTCCAAAAAGCAATTCATCTTATTTTTCATCATTTGGTAGCTCAAGTAATTTTATTCGAGTAGTTCAAGAAATAATTAAGAGCTACCATTGAAGATGAACCAACTCCAAGAAACACATCGGATGCTTAAAAGCACTCTATAGAGAATGTAGGTCAAGAATTCAAAGATTTAGAAATCCTTCGTGATACAATTCTTAATTTCTACATTGTAAATTGCAAAGATTTTATATTTCTAAAGAATGATCATCAGCGTGTGACTGTTGAGTGTGCATGTAAAGGATGTGGGTGGTGCATTCATGCATCTCATCTTAAAAATCAAGATAGATTTATAATTAAAATAATGAACAATGCACATACATACAAAGTAAGGTTGCAAAGTCAATCTCATCCTAAGGCTTTGAAGCATTGGGTTTCAAATATTGTGAAAGACAAAATTCAAGATATGCCTTTGTATATGCCAACTAAAATTGTAAAAGATATTCATTGTGAATTTAGTGTAGAATTGTCATATCATCAAGTTTAGTATGAAAAAGAAAGAGCTATCAAAGATACTACTACAAAAAAGGACTATGACATCGATTTGTAACCACTGTCGTAGCCTAAAAAATCGCTGCCATAGGCTATGGCGGTGGTTCTTTAACCACCGCTACTGCAGCCATCGCCGTAGCTCTATGACAGCAATTATTACAATGGTTGTTTGAACTACTACCATAGATAGCCTATTATAATAGTTTATAAATCGCTGTAATAGATCGACTTATATCAGCGGTTATGTAACCGCCGTCATAGGTTATCTATGCAGCAGTTACATAATCGCTGTCATAGGTAATCTATGGCAGTGGTTTCTTAATCGCTGTCATAAGTTTAATGCAGCGATTGATACCGTTTGCACTAGAAACCTATGACAGGAGTTGGTACGGATATGGCAGCGATTATAAAACCACTATCGTAGATTTTGAATAATTAAAAAAATTAAAATTTTTATTTTTTTATATATTTTATCTGATAAATATAAATATATAATATAAAAAAATATAATAATCATAAAAATTATTTTAAAATGCTAAAATTTTATTATCAAATAAAATTTATTATAATATTTTTTTAAAAAAATAAAATACATCAAAAGTCTCCTAAATCTACATCATTGTCATCGTCATCGGAAGCCGGAGCTGGAGCTAGAGCTGAAATATGGGCCAACATATCCTCACAGTCTGTGACTCTAAAATGCATGCTGAGCATCAACATCATGTCTCTCATGATGCCCTCTAAATGAGATGCACGCTTCTTAACCTAATCTGCCTGCGTCACAGCGTGATCTACCCGTGCCAATGCCTTCTCAAGCTTTTTTCGACTGACGACACTAGAAGTCTGTGAGGAGACGCTCATCTCGGACCAGTAGCTCATCGACGTGTGTTCGAGCTTGCATCGGATCCTCCCAGAGTGCTCAAGCCCCAAGACCTGAGATAGATGGTTATGAGGCTCAAAGATATTCGAGCCATCGTGACCTGCAATGTTAATAAATATTAATCAATATAATATATTGAACAATAACATTAGTATAGCATCAATAAATAGTCTCTAATATGTACACTAATCAATTGACGAGTCTATCATTATGCAATACAATAAATAAAAGCAACAAGATATAAACATTCAGAAAATATTATGCAATAAATTCTACAACATGAATTACATTCATAAATAATTAAGGATGAGCAACAGTCATAGATCCGATCTCTTGCACGAACCTTGGTGTTAATTCAAAAATCTGAAAGAAGAACAAAGTAGATGATGGTGGCACCTTAGGGCTTAAAGTTGAAATCTTAAAGAGATATATCAAATTCTATTTGCTCAGAAGTCGAGCCAGCTCCATGCCTGAGACAGTCGACTCCATGCCTGAAATATCTAGCTTGGATCCTCTTCCAACCGACTTGATCACGGCCCAAGCTGGCTTGGCTGCGTATCCGAGCCGGCTCGACTGTGTGCCATCGCTTCAATCACTCCCTCTTTTCTTCTCTCGATCTCTCTCGTCGGTGACGGCAGCGAGGCCGAATCCCTTCCTTCCAGCTTTTCTATCCTCGATCTTCCTCTCTCCCTCTCTCGATCTTCCTTGTCGGTGAGGCCAAACTCCATCCCTCCCTCTCTCACTCTCTCGATCTTTCTCATCGGCAAGGCCAGACCCCATCCCTTCCAGTGATGCTAGCGAGGTCGAACCCCCTCCCTCCCTCTCTCGCTCTCTCGATCTCCCTCACCGACGAGGCTGGACCCCCTCCCTCCCAATGATGGTGGCGAGGCTAGATCCCTCCCTTCCTTTCTCCCTCTCTCGATCTCCCTCGCTGGCAACGACAACGAGGCCGGACCCCCTCCCTCCCTCCCTCCCACTCTCAGTCTTCCTTATCGACAGCCAGCGAGCGATCGATCCTCCATCTCTCAATCTATCGGTCTTCCTCTCAGTTCCTCCGTTTCTTAGTTTCGGATCCTAAAATCGGATCCGACCTTCCGAGATCCACTAGGATCCAGATCTGGTACTTCAAGTACAGACCAATCGAATATTTAAATTCAGATCCGATACCAATAATTAAAATTGAGTCTAAATTTGAATATCTAAGTTTCTATCCGAACTCAATCCATTGATAGATCTAGTCCATGGCCGTCAATATGGTACAACCTAAGGCTACCGTCATGGCATGGTCCAAAAACTACGGCATGCAGATAATTATAATATTTATAATAAATATTTATAATATTTATTATAAATATTTTATAAATTATTATAAATATATATAATTAATAAATAATATAATAAAATTAAAAAAATATATCTACGGCTATTAAGAGCAGGTTGCACTGAAAGCTCCGAGGGTCGTCGGTGATGATGCTAGAAGAGGACGATGGCACTAGAGGTAACCTATGAAACACAAGCAAGATAGTGAAATATAGAAGAAAGAGAAAGAGGAAAGAGAGAGAGTAGGGGTAGCTAGGGATGGGGGGCCAAGGGGAGGGGGCACAGTGACGAGGAGGCCCGAGAGGCACAGTGATGGAGGGGTCGACGATCGGAAGGAGGTGTGTGGGGGGTGGCTGGAAGGGGCGGCCAGGGATGGAGGGGAAGGAGGAGCGATCGGAGGGAGGATAGGGGGGTCGGAGGGAAGGAGGGGCGATCGAGGGGAGGGTGGGGGGTGGGGGGCCGGGTGGAGGGTGGCGGGGAGGAGCGGCTGGGGATGGAGGGGAGGAGGAGCGATCGAGATGAGGGTGGGGGGTTGGGTGGGGGGTGGCGGGAAGGGGTGGTCGGAGATGGGGGGCTGGGGGATGGCAGGGTGGCGGGGAGGGGCAGTCGGGGATGGAGGAGAAGGAGGGGCGGCCGGGGGGAGGGTGGGGGCCAGGTGTGGGATGGCAGGTGGCAGGGAGGACCGACCAGGGATGGGGGGAAGGAGGGGCGACCGGAGGGAGGGTGGGGGCTGGGGGGTCGGTGGGGGTGGCGGCGAGGAGGGGCGTCGGGGATGGGAGATCGGAGGGGGAGGGGGAAGGTGGGGTGGCGCCGGTCGAGGGGGAAGGAGGGGCGGCGCCGGCCAACGGGGAAGAAGCACACTGGCGATGGATAAGAGGGGAAGAGATAGAGAGAGGAGATCGAGCACGCACAGAAGAAAAGTAAAAAAAATTTAAAGATTTTTAACCTAACCTAAGGCAGCGATTATCGAACTACTGCCATAGATCTACGGTAGCGATTATCCAAAGTTACTGCTACAGATCTATGGCAGCGGTTCTATAACCGCTGCTGTAGATCGATGGCAGCGGTTATTGATAACTACTGTCATGGGTTGAAAATAATTTTTTCTTATTTTTTTTAAATATTATATAATTTTAAAATTTAATGTCCATCTTCACCATTCATTATCTAAATAATTATCATTAGAGTGTCATCGCAAAAGATTGCCTCGATCCGATGGCCCTAGCTTCATCCATTAAAAAATTTGATTTCGATGATCACGAACGATGATGCGATGTTCTAATAGATAAAAATCTTCGATGGATCCAAAAATTTACAATGATGATTTTGATGATGTTTGTAGCATACTATCAAAATTTTACTTCAATCGGATATCGTTATCATAGTCAATTTAGTATGGAATGATTTCGACCGTTAAATTAGAAATAAGCGATTAAAAGATTAAACGGCATCTGATTATGAGATAATTTTTTAGTTAAATAATTTTTATTATAATTTTAAATATTTTATATGATGATGATAGTAAAATTTAAATTATTTATATATAAATTATTTATGTTAAGCAAATATTGCAAAAGCACGAGCATAACAACTAGTGAAGTTTCAAAATGGTTATCAGAAGATATATAGTTTTAGATTATTCTTCATCTCATGAATTGAATTTTATAATTACCATCATAAAAAATGATTAAAGTAGTAGTCAAGATTATTTATAAAAAAAATTATCTCCTAATCGAACACCATTTGGTCCTTTGATCACTCATTTATCATTTAACGATCGAAACTAACCTATACTAAATTGACCAAAATAATGATATTCGATTAAAGTAAAACTTTGATAGTATGCTACAAACATCATCGAGATCATCGTTGCAAATTTTTGGATCCATCGGAGGTCTCAATCTATTAGATCATCGTATCATCGTTCGTGGTCATCGAAATCAAATTTTTCTGATTGACGAAGCTAGGGCCATCAGATCGAGGCGACCTTTTGTGATGACACTCTAATGATAATTATTTAGATAATGAATGATGAAGATGGATATTAAATTTTAAAATTATATAATATTTAAAATATATATATATATGGTAGCGGTTATAATTAACCGCTGCCATAAATAAATTTATAACAGTGGTTCCTACTAACCACTACGATAGGTCCAACTTATGGCAATGGTTTCACTAACCACTGCGATAGGTCTAGCAGCAGTTAATAAAAATCACTGTCGTAAGATCTATAGTAGTGATTTCAAAAATCGCTGCCATAGTATGCACTGCCATAGACCATTTTTATAGTAGTAAGAGTTCTATGGTTGGAGGTCAGTATCTTATGAATGGATAGGATAGTATTATGATGCTATTCTTAAGATCAACCCTAGCAGCATAGTGCAGTATGAAACCCTTGAAGATGATTCAGACATCTATTCATTTCATTTAAAGCCTCAATCAATGATTTTATAAAAGGTTGTGGACCTTTAATATTTATAGATGCAACCTTTATTAAGCATAAGGATGGAGGAATTTTATTTGGTACTATAGACAAATATGCGAATGATGATATAATTTTCATAGCATATGCTATTGTTGATACAAAGAACGATGACAATTGGGACTGATTTTGTCAAATTTTGAAAGAAGTCTTAGAGTATTGTGTCGACTATCATAAACAACTATTTATGATTATGATAGATAAACATTAGGCATTTATAAAAGCAGTACTGAAATACTTTACTAATAGTTACCATTCCTACTATATTTGTTATGTTATAGATAATTTTAAAAATCAAGTATGCAGCATCCTTTTCTAATTTTTTAAGTTGCATCTTTAAAATACCTGAGTATGTTAACATACAAGTGCTGTATATATTAACATTTTATTGTTTTACATATAGGTGCTTATCCATTATTGTGCAGTTGAAAGGAAGAGGTTGGTTAATTTATTAAATGCTACTGTATATACTCAAAGGTTGAATATTTTTCAAAAGTTAATGAGCAAACTTATAATAGAAGTTCCAAGTGCAAGTAATATTATAATGCATGCAAAGCTAGAGCACTAGGCAAATTTAGTCTTTTTAGGTCCATGCTAGAGTCTCATGACATCTAAGTATTTTAATAACTGGATCCTGGAGGCTTGACATCTTCCTATTCCTTAGATGGTTGATCATATAAGGCTTCAAATTATACAATTAATGCATGACAGACAGACTCGAGATTACAGCATCCAAACCCATCTTTGTACTGATCCTAAAAAGTGTTGCAAAAAAATGCAAAAGAGGGTTGGAGGTTATCTGTCTTTACGTCAAGTATCCTAATTTATGACGTAAAGGATACAAAGTACTCCTATAAAGTTGATCTATAGGAATGCACTTGCACTTGTGGTGAATAGCAAATCTTTTGGATACTACATAAGCATGCATGTGTGTCATTAAGAAGGCCGGCAAATTATTATATCACTGCACTAATAATTATTTTCAGGCTAAAATGTATAGAGCAACATATACACAAAATCTATTAATCCAATTTCTAATATCGAGTTAAGTCAAAGTACATCAGATGAGATACATATTTTACCTTCTATCATGAAGACTCATCCTAGCAAGTCTAAAAAGAAGAGAAGAAAATTTTATAGATGGATTCATCAAGAAATACAAAATATGGATGATGCGGGAAAGAAAGACGTAATAGAAGGACTTATAATGAGGCTATTGAGTAACATGTAGGATTAAAGTTATTTTATGAGAAGTAAAATAGTTGAATATTGCAAAAGTGCTATTTATTATAAACTTGTAAAACCTAATAATATGTATCTTTTTCAGTTATTCAATTACTTTTGACTTGAACTTATATATATATTTCTTGTTGTAAATTTTATATTTTATCTTACTAAATTCTGAATCAAACAATGATAGCAGAGAATTAATATAGTATATAATTAAATAAATACTGCATATAGTTAAATTAATATGGTACATAGTTAAATAAATATTGCATATAGTTAAATAAATATGGTATACAGTTAACTAAATATCATATATAATTAAATAAATATTATGCATAGTTAAATGAATACTGTATATAGTTAAATTAATATAGTATATAGTTAAATGAATACTATACATAGTTAAATTTATACTACACACAGTTAAATTAATATCATATATAATTAAATTAACATCATATACAGTTAAATAAATACTACATATAATTAAATTAATATGGTATATAGTTAAATTAACATAGTATACAATTAAATAAATACTGCATACGGTTAAATTAATATGGTACAAAGTTAAATATATACTATATATACTTAAATTTATATTTTACATAGTTAAATTAACATTATACATTGTTAAATTAAATATGTACCAATATAGATTAACCATATACCAATATAGATTAATTATGTACTATAATAAATTAACTATGTACCAATATTGATTAACTATGTACCAATATAGATTAATTATATATCATAATATATTAACTTTATACCAATATAGATTAATTGTGTATCATAGTAAATTAGCTATGTACCAATATAGATTAACTGTATCCTATAATAGATTAACTATATATCAATATTAATTAATTATGTACTATAATAAATCAATCATGTATCAATATAGATTAATTGTGTACTAATATAGATTAATTATATATCATAATAGATTAATTGTGTATCAATATAGATTAACTATATACCAATATATATTAACTATGTACCATGATAGATTAACTATATATCAATATAGATTAAATGTATACTAATATATATTACATATATACCATAATAGATTAACTATGTACCAATAAAGAATAACTATATACCAATATATATTAACTATATAATATAATAAATTAAATATATCAATATAAATTAATAGATTAAATGTATACTAATATATATTACATGTATACCATAATAGATTAACTGTGTACCAATAAAGAATAATTGTATACCAATATATATTAACTATGTAATATCATAAATTAAATATATATCAATATAAATTAACTGTATACCATAATAGATTAACATGTACCATAATAAATTAACTATATACCATTCTATATTAATTACATAGCATGCTAGACTAATTGTGTACCATATTAAAATAACTGATACCATATTAGATTGACTATCAAATAATTTAATTGAAAGTAAGTATAGACAATCTTACCACTAGAGCCATCTTGCATCCATCCATATACCTAGTAGAGCCTCTTCTGAAAGTGTTCCTTATGCAGACACTCTTTACTAGTTTAGGGATTTGCTATCGAAGGAAAGAAAAAATTACAAGATCCCAACTATATGATCCTAGCTAGATGGTCTAAATCATTAAGATATGGACATAATACTTTAGGAACATGGTAGCGTATAGTTGGAGAAAGAATAGTTACAAAAAGATAAAGAACTCAACACTTAGTAAAGTCCTCCATATCCTACAACCCAGACTTCCCAACAAGAGACATCAATTTATTTTTAACTAAGTTTCTAGTAGTCTTTTTGTAGTCATCATCAAAACATCAGGTGATGAGGTCCGACTAAATCCTTTCCTCTCTATACAATTCAACCTCATTACTCGTAGCTCTCAAACCAATGATGAGCAGTCCCCATAAAAAGAACTATAGTCCTATCCAACCTAAAGCCCTTCTTCTTATTATCCCACAAGGAGATCAATGCATCTAATAATGGCCTGCTCTGCTTGATGTATGGAAGTTGGTGCAAATGGCCAAATGGAGTCATAGCCATCCTTACCTTATGCTCTTTGGACATGGACTCCATAAGTATGTCCATAACCTCGACGTAGTGACTGAAATAGCACCTTTCATTCATCATATTCATTGGGCCAATACAAAATTCTTTAGCTCTTCTTGAACTAGCCATCCATCGTAATACTGCATTACAAATCAAATTCAAATGATATATATTAAATTACATTATTATAGAAACTAATTTTGACTAACAAAACCAGATTACATATGAATATGGTTGAAACTCAAGTTGTGTGTGTGGGATCTTGGGCTAAGCTCAAGCAAATCAGAGCTTGCTCATGTTTGGCATGTTTACTCCCCTACTGGGCTGTGCTTAGGTTAAAGCTTCAAATAATTTTTTAGATAGTTTTCATGAGCATTACTCTTTTCAATATGGTTTGATCTCTTTCTGAAATAATGGTTTGATATTTTTCTTTACCAACAAAGACTCGCTTACAAAGGAGCATTCATGCAGTTCCATTCATAAGTGAGAGAACCTCTGCTCTAATAACACATCGATTCAAATTGCTAAATTCCATGAAGAGAGAAGAGAGGGAAAAAAAGAGAGAAGATAGAAGAGACAAGAAAGGGAGAGAGAAAATTACTGACGGACTTTACCTACAACCGCATCCACCACCTCCATTGTCGATGTTGCCGTTGAAGAGATGTCACAGAATAGCGCCGCAGCCCCTGCCGCTGGTAGCATGAGTAAAATCACGTTGAAAATAGGACGTCGAAGGACTCGTCGGGAAGAAGGGAAGTGGGTTTTGCTCCTCCCTCATCCACGATCTCCATCGTCGTTGCCATCGAAGAGGTCACAGAATAGCGCCACAGCCCGCCCCTGATAGCGTGAGTAAAATCATGTTAAAACTAGTTCGCCAGAGGTACTCATTGGAAAGAAAGGAAGTAGGGAGATGGAAATTTGGGGGGACTACGGTATTCAAATTGGGGGTATTTTTGTCTCATGAGAGGCTTAAATTAAATCCCAATTTTTAATAGATCGGGAGTTATAGTTTTAGTTAATGGGGTTTAAAAGTTGAAGTCCGGTATAAATGGAAGTTAATGGGGTTTAAAAGTGGAAGTCCGGTCCACAAATGGACCGGGCGTTAAAATCTCCTAAAACTTATGGGAGTAGGATAGTCTAGAACTATTTTCTTTCTCAATGAATTAAGACTTTATGAGTAGAGTTTCCTTTATTTTTATTTTGCTGGTTGTCTCCTTCCTTTTGGAGTGTTAAAGAAATTTTATCTCTATTGATTCTTTCTCTATCACTAAACTTTTTGAAATGAAGCAGGGAGAGATCTTCCCATTCCTGGGAGAGAAGGAATCGATCCAATCTAGCCATAGAGAGTTGATCAGGACTATTTGTCCAAGTGAAATTTCTCCACCTAAACTCCATTCAATTAGACCAAGAGAAACTATAAAATCCAAGGAAAAGTGGTCTCTTGCCGATTGGGGTTGACCTTTAAGCTCGTTAGGAGAGATTTGGTGACATCGAAGTCACCCCCAATTAGCCAGGATCCACTAAATTCATTTCTAATATTCAAGAGCTCTTGAAAAGACTTGAGAGGCTTGTCATGGGGACCATACGCCAAAGTAATGGTGGTTGAGAGAGACATAGTGCATTGGGACGATCAATGTAAAAGAAGAGATCTTCTTCTTCACAAGAGAAAAGAGTTAAGAATTCCAACCAATCAGCATTCCACCAGAGGAACCACAAGCATCTTGCATAGCCTATTCATCAAGTCATCTGGCTTCACATCATTACGAGAGAATGAATTTTAGGCAAATCCATGAGTTTGTATAAAATTAATCTGTCACCGTTTTGGTCTATCAATTTTTATCTTTTCCCTTAAGGTAAATATTAACCTTTTTTCTCCTTTTTGTCGGAACACTACCACATATAGCCCAGATTATGCCAGGCATTTTTACAATATAGCCAGATAGACTTCGTATCGTCATTTCGACCTTTAGGGTAGATCATTCCCTCCCCCTTCAAAAAAGAAATAAATCAATCAATTGAACCTCTTTCCTTGGTTTGCAAACGGACTACTTATATATTATGAAACCCCCCTTCCGTCAAGTCCTTTAACCCCACCCCTGAACCCTCTCTCTCTCTCTCTCTCTCTCTCTCTCTCTCTCTCTCTCTCTCTCTCTCTCTCTGCGTCTTATTGCCGATCTTGACAACCATGGGCAAGGTCACCCCCCACCTCATCTTCGTTCTCCCTCTTCTCTTGACCACCCTCGCTGTGAAAGGTGATCCTTCCCACTCCCTCCATCACCCAATGGATCCTTTATAATTTTCATCCCATCACCTACCCACTAATCTTTTTTACGACCCACATGCATGCAGGGGACGTTGCTGCCTTCGAGCCGCAGCCGACCGTCCAATTCGTACCGGCAGGTACGGTCGAGTACCACCCCATCCACAGTGTCGCCGGCGCGGGTGTTGATGCTGGCAGCGCCCCCTTCCAACAATGCGCGTCGTGCAAGTGCTGTGCATCCAACGACAAGACGAAATGCCTGGTGATGCAGTGCTGCTACCGCATCAAATGCAATCTTCCAGGCAAGCCCTTCGGCTACTGCGCCCTCGTCCCCGAGGCCTGCAACTGTAACTCATGCAGTTGATCCTTCTAATAAATGCGTTGGATAGAATAAAGATCTAAATGCGTTGGGATAGATCAAATTTGGTCATTGCCAAGGGTGAATAAATTCAGTGTCGTTCAATGGATTCTCTTGGGAATTGTAGGAGTCGGAATTTTCTTATGCGTTCGATCACCTTCGGCTATTCCTATTTGC
Source organism: Cocos nucifera (assembly GCA_006176705.1). NCBI lineage: Eukaryota > Viridiplantae > Streptophyta > Magnoliopsida > Arecales > Arecaceae > Cocos > Cocos nucifera. The sequence goes on along the minus strand of QRFJ01000897.1, from coordinate 217,111 downwards.
CTTTTTTTGCATGGTTTGATGTCATGCATGTGCGCATGTTCTCGACTGTACTCTGAGTAGTATATGCGCACGGTTGGCTTAGATTCTTGTCAAAGGAAGTAGATAAATTTGTCCATAGACATCGTGATCCATGTGTGATATATATAGAGAAAGGAGGGAGGAGGAGGAGGAGCAATATTTACTATATTTACAGCGAAATTTTCATTGATTGGCGCGCGTTTTTCTATTCTGCGCAACAGAACGGTAACTGTACTTTAATTTATAAGTTCATATTCAACCTATGGATTTGAAAAATGTTTCAGAAGGTATGTCTGAAGTAGATTGTGATTGGTGGGACAATCCTCAATGTGATTCCAGTATAAATACAGCATAAAAAATATAAAGCTTGCGGTTATGATGAAAGAATTAGGTGCAGTGGAGTAAGATTAAAATATCTCGCATTTCATTCTTATTGAATGAAGGCAATTTTTGAATGTGCATGAAAGACACTATAACTTCTACTAGTAAAATTTTTACACTCTCTGTAAGTTTAATTACTTTCACCTCTTAGGTGTTCTTTGACCTTGCTTTCATACGTTCTAATTTTTAATTAAAAAAATAAAAATTTAGTTTCTATTTTTTCAAATTTTAAAATATAAATATGCTTGGTATATAGGTATAGTCAATTAGTTTTAAAAATATCACTAAACATGATGTTCTTTACCGGAGGTTGTAGTAGTTCGCATTGGAGAATATACAATTGGCAACAATGGTGACAATAGTGTAGTGGAGACAGTAATTACGATGATGGTACATACAGTGAGATGGAGACAACAAAAATAATGACAGTAATGGTATATAGGTGGTAGTTTGTATTGTAGTTGTATCTTATGTTTAAAATAATAAAAATAATGATTTCTTAGTTTTATTTTTATGAATATTAAAAAATTAAATTAGACAATAATAATAACAAACATATATTTTGCCTTGGTTTTTACGATTTTGTTTTTAAAAATAAAAAATATGAAACAAATTTGATATTAAATAGGACCTAAATTCTATCAAATTCTGTATTTACTTCAAATGATAAATTATTCACCTTACGATATTTATTGATATGCTGCCACAAAAAACCTTATACACTTTCTTCTTATGATTTTTTTCAGGGTTTATTTGGTTAGGGAATGTTAAACTATGTTAGACTATAGGATAATTTGCCATTTCTTGAGAATCATTTATTTAGAAAAATGATTGAAAGAAAAATATATATTTTACCATATTTAGTTAGTGAAAAATTACTATGAAAAATGGCATCCAAAAAAATTTGCTATCTTTGGTTGGAGGTAATCTTAATATAAGAATATTGCCAAATTCTCAACAAAGCTCTTAAATAATTATTATTTTTGGTTGAAGGTAATTGTAATATAGTAATATTGCCATATTTCTAATAAAGCTATTAAATAAATAATTTAAGTAATAACATTTTTTTTTCAAACTATTTGTTAGCCATTTATTACCCACTCACGTAAACATTATCAATATTAACTATTTTAAATAATGAAATATATTTATATGAGTTCATAAATATTTTTAAATTAATTATACATATATTTAAAATATATTTATTCTTATAAATAAATTTGGTATATTTAGTTTATAAATAAAAATAATAAATCTTATGTTATATTTCATTAATAAATATCTATTAATTATTTACTAATAATTATTATTTATTATTAACATATTAATATAATATATACTATTATAATTAATATTAGTTGTATTAATATAATATAAAATAAGGGCATTTTCATCAATAAATGCTATTTTCAAACTGCTGTCACTTAGTAATCCAGCAAGAAAAAATAAATACCACTCTTTAATGATATTTTTTTTACCTTCTCTCTCAAGAAAATAGATATTGAATCCACCATTTATTTTAATATCTCTTCCATCCATTTTTCATACCAAATATAGAAATCTAATATAGGATTTATTTCACTATTCTAAATTACATCTAACCAAATAGGCCCGTACAAGTAGTGATCGAGTATAAAAAAAAACTTCTCAATTGTTAGAAGTGCTTTTACCAAAACATGCAAAAATACCAAGAATAGAACAAAAGCACAAAATGAGATATGAGATGCAAAGAAATAACCAAAGATGCACAAGAAAACTTCAAATTATAAAATTATATATTTATATGATCAATGAAAAGCTATAAGAAATTGAATATATAATTATGGGTATTAAATTTGGAAAAACTACAATCATATAAAAATAAAAATAAAAAGGATATACATAACAAATGAATGAAAATCAATCAACCAAAAGTATTATAAAAAATAAAAATAAAACGTAAACTTTAAAATAAATTCAAAAAAATATATCCAATGAAAAAATAAAACATACATAAAATATAAGATTTAAAAAATTATTAAAAAATTTATATTTTAAGAAAAGATACAGATGAACTCAAGCCAAATAAAAAATAAACATAGATTTAAGAAATAAAATTAAAGAAAAGATAGGCAAGCTACGCAAGGCATCGAGGGAGAGGTTTAAGAGGAGCATGGTTGCTATCCATAACAACTTAGGATCTCGCTCAAAAAAGTTAACCATAATGTATTATTTGCATTCCTTAATTTTATATAAATATTTAAAATTTTTTCAATAAATGATCGATATGATATTAGAGACACGCTCGTATGAATCCTCACATGCTCTCCCGTTGAAGTATGGATGTCCTTGTGCAGCTAAGGGTCCAAATTCTATACAAATATTCATAAATATCATAATCAGCCTGCCTTAATGAACTTGTGCTACAATATTTTTTAATCCATATGGGCTATAGGTACGTTGGATTGGCTTTGATATACTATTTGTAACGATCTCATTTGAAAATTTTAATTAAAAAATATTATTTTGATTTTTAGATTCTATATAAATATATAAGATCTTCTTAAAAAATAATCAATGTGGAACTAAATATAGATTCATTCATGTCCTTACACGGCCAAAGGCAGGAGGGTTGAGGTGGGACCAAAGATAGGACTCATAGGATCCGTTGTGGGAGGGGGAGAAGAGGAGAGAGAGAGAGAGAGAGAGAGGAGTGCAGTAGGATATTATATATCCTTGCTTTTCTGCACATTTTGCAATTTGGGATGAGTGCAATAGCCATCTTAAACAACAAGAGCAGAAACTTGCAAGGCACCGTCTTCTTCTGGTAAGCTTATTCCATCATGGGTTAGCATCGCAGCTCGAAAGGGCACCCTGTTGACAAGATTTGACGAAGAACCCTGTTGAGAAGATTATCTCTTCTATTTCCCGTTTTTCTTTTCCTTTAGTTTACCGCTCTGCTCCAACCTTGCACATTGTTCTCATTTGCTTAATGAAATCCTGGTTGAGTTTCTACATTCCCAAAAACTTTTGGTCTACCATCATTCTCTAAAAATAATATTTGGTCTATCATCAAGGTTCAATTGAAGCTAAAAAGATAGCCTAAAAATTTTCATGACTTATAAACTTAATAACGAATAGAAAATAGAAATTTGTTATGTCGAAGAGCAGATCATCAACTCATTCCAGCCGTTTATTGTAAAAAATGAGGGAATTTTTCTTTGAAGAACATCCTACGAATGGCACTCCATAGTTTCTATAGTTGGAAGTACTTATGCTCAATGAAAAAGAAAGAGAACAACTTATAACCATAAAGAAATTTTGATTTATTATTGTCAGTTATGTAACTCTTCTTTTTTTTTCTCTTTTTTTTTTTTTTCTCTTTTTTTTTTTTTCCTTCTACTTCATCTTATTCTTTACTTTTATAAATATTTTTTGTCCTAATAAAACTCTATGGATGGTACCTTCATTCTCCTTACAAAGAGTTCCTACATTCGATTTTCAAAACAAGAAAGAAATTAGGACTACCTACTTTTGTAGGCATCAAATTTAGTGCTTGCTGAATGAGTTGTTAGATACCCATAAAAACTTGGCCGAGTGGTTGCTATCTTCACTCCTTTTGAGAAAATGCCTCGAGCCGAAAGAGTGTTAGGCATAATTTGACAATGGCATCAAATGTCAATCTCTCTTCCGAAAGGAAGCGAAATGGCATCAACAGTTCAGTCCAGCACGCAACCATCGGAAGAGTCGTACTCAACGGCCCATTGGGCCAGGTGGGGGGCCTGTCTATCCCCCATTGCTTGGCTCCAGGGAATGAATTTAGAAAAGTTTTTGCTGCATGATTTGATTTACAAACCTTAAAATAAATAATAATAATAATAAACAGTACTTCAATTGATTGTCATCATTGTTTCTGTTTTAAAAACAATCCACTGGATCCAGCTAAGCCGTGGACCATCGTCCACGTACTGTCGAACACATCTTGTTCTCCGCCAGATCTTAATCATTAGCTCGCAGACCCGGGCTTGACGTGGCTTCGAAGTAGATAAGGAGGAATCGTTCCAATACTCTCTTGGGAACCCAAACTTGGCTAACGTGGACAGTGAAGCTACCGCCACAATAAGCACACACACTTTTGTTCCATCCCAGAAATGAAAATGTCACGCAACCTAGACCGCTCTATTCTTTATCTTAATGTGAATAATTAAAATTATAGGACCAAAGTTTGAATCTAACCATCTGCCGTCATACTTCTTATAAATCAATAAATAGAAAGAAATCCTTAATAATTCTTAAATTAACAAATAGTTTCATCAAGTCCACCGTCCTTTCAATAACAATCAAGCTTTATCCATCCATGTTTACTGGTTACGACAAAATGTTTACCTGGTTCATGGTACGATCTGGTGTGCACTTTTTTTTGAGTCTACGGATTTCATTAAAAAGTTGGACCCATTTCTTTACATAGCTAGAACACTCTACAGCGTCGACGAGTGCAGAAGGGGAAGAAAGGAGGGAGCAGGAGAGAGGGGGGCGCGCCGAGGTGCCGTGCAACCCCCATCTCTCCCCATTCTTTCTCTCCCATACTGCCTTTATGATAAATCCATCGAATCCTGCAGGGTTTCCTCAAACAAGCTCTACGTGAAGTTAAGTACACAATCGGGGGCCTCTTTAGTTCGCACCTAGATTGGAAAGGGTTAATTGTGCAATCACAACCATTCATATTTGGCATGATAGCCACAATTGGATGGGCTACGCCTACCTACTGTCGGTGTAGCTCCGTACGATAGATCTAATCATGTTTCCCGTGTCGATCATGAATGACCGTGATTGGAGAACAATTGCCCTCCAATTTGGATATGACCGTATGGGATTCAAACTCATTAGCAGCACCTTGATGTTTATATTAATAATTATCATATATTCACAGTTGAAGGTACAAAAGTAATAAATAAAATTCATATTTTCAAATAAATTTTTAACAAAATAAATATTTATCAATAAATTTATAAAGCCAGTAATTTAACATAAAAGAAAATATAAAATCGATAGATCAATACGGTGGAAAATGGGATTAACATGAGCATCTTGCTAACCATACGTCCGGTAATCTTATTCTTGACATTATTCTCCTGACCTTCACTTTAAGATTGTCTTGATCCTCTTAAAAAATAAAGTAACATATTTTTATTCCATTGCTGGTAGCGTAAATTATTTTCTTAAAATCATAACTTATCGCGGTGTCCGATGTAGCATTCAAATTGGAAACTAGGTCCAAAAATTGCTCCATCAATCATTATCCACTTCAGACATGCTTTATGGAGTTTCATTTTTGGTGAATTTTAAATTTTTTTCAAATCCAAAAATTCAGTATCTTTCCGAATTAGTGAATCAAGTTGTGTTTTTTCATTTTTTTTGTTTTAAGATGAAAAATGGGACGCAGTGCGTCAATTTTTAAAAATTTCATTGCAAATGGAGTAAATATAGAGTACTATTAACTGGCTCGCTTTTTCCCCTTCGTTTGCTTAATGAAACGGGTGGAACCGGTCTTCTCACTCTTTCTTTAAAAAAAAAAAAAAAGAAAAAAAAGAAAAGAAAAGAAAATTTATTAAATACCGTTAGCTTTCTTTTTCTTCCTCTCTCTCTCTCTCTCTCTCTCTCTCTCTCTCTACAGTCACCACACATGGTGCATAGCGTTTCTAAGCAAATATACAAACTTCCAGGGACAAGAATCCCAGCCATCCATGCGCACATATTGCTCAGAATGCAGTCAAGAACATGCCTACCATGACATATTGAAACCAAAAAAAAAAAGAAAAGAAAAGAAAATTTCAAAGTAACATTCCAGTTCCAACGCATGCATGACAAAGAATCCAGCAGCGCAAACACACCAAACTTTTATTCACCCCCATCCCGGCAACCAGTTTTATTCTACACCATTAATATCATCCAAAATCATATCTTTTCTATCTATCATATAACTCTGCATCCATCCGTCCAGATGAGTCTCGCGAGACACCATCCCGAGGATTTAAGTCCTACATGAATCTTCTGTATACCTTCACCATTAAGAAGAATCAACTGCATGAGGTACAGTTGCAGGTCTTTGGCACGAAGGCGCAGACGCCGAAGGGCTTCTCCGGGAGGTTGCAGTCGATGCCGAAGCAGCACGGCATCGACGAGCAGTTGTTCGGGTCGTTGGCGGCGCAGCAGCGGCAATCCAGGCAGAGTTGGAAGGGGGCCAACTCCCGGCGGTTGCCACCATCTCCATCCACGGCGACGGCCCTGTCGATGGGCCGGTACTCGACCGTGTTGGCCGGTAGCAGGTATTGGGTGGCAGCAAAGGCTCCTGCATGCATGTGGCTTATAAAAAGGTTAGTGAATTGGTGAGTAGAGAAAATTTGGGATGGAGAGTGATCAGATGGAGGGAGGGAACACCTTTGGTGGGGAGAGGGGTGGTGAAGAGAACAGTGAGTGTTAGAATAAGATGAGGGGTGAGCTTGAGCTTGCCCTTGCCCATGGTTAATGTCAAGATGGGTAGGGGAAGAGAGAGGTGTAGGGGTTGTGATGTATATGAGAAGGGCAACAGCTTCTTCTTCTTCTTGGATTCTCTAACAAGCGATTCTGTTGGGGAAATTAAGGAAGTTTGAATTCATAGATTTTTTTTTTTTTTTTTTTTTTAAATAGAAAGGGAGGAGGAGCAAGGATCAATCATGGAGGTGAAGTGACAGAATTAGCCATTGGTGTGGCACAAACGGGTGGATGAATGCGGTGCCCTTCGACAAGGGCAATTGGCACATGCCACGCAACCCCTTCCTTTGTGACCCACCCCTTAATTTTGTGTTGTTCTGGTAAAAGGATCTGTCCCGTCCATTTGGTTGCAAGGGAAAGAGCCAAGTAGCCAAAATGAGCCGTAGGCCTGCAGCTCAGCGGTGGCAGTCATCGGAAGAGGACATCAGGTCAAGTCCGGCCAAGAATATCCGCGGACTGGAAGCAGCTGTTTTCGGATGGCAAAGAGTACTGTGGTTGGCTTTGGTTCAGAGTGGCAGGATTTTTTTTTATTTTAGGATCAGGGGAGGAAGAAACCTACCCGAAATCGGTTGAGGATGAGATAGGGTTTTATGTTAGGCGAGATCCTAGTTCGGAGCACCGCCGGGCGCTTGTTTTGTAGCAATGGTGGGCACCGAAGAACGAGATTGACATAGGAATTTAGCTCTTATACATTATAAAGGAAAGATGTCATTAGATTTTGGATATTACAATAAGATATTTACGTTACGATTGGAAGATGACAAAATACGTACATAATATCATTGATTGATGGATGTAATATATAATTATATTAATTTTAATCCATTATAATTGAAAATCAGACGACCATCCTGCCTTACGATATCGCATGAGATGAATTAATATATTACAAAATATATTTATAAATCAGTAATTTAATTTAAAAGAGAAGTTGGTGTTGATTCAGGACTTATTTCGCCGAGCTATAAAAATTAATTTATTTTAAAATTATTTTATTAAATAAAATTTTAGAAAAAATATTGTGAGATGAAAATAGTTTGTGTTTGATAAAATCATTTCATAAGCATTTTTATCGATATTTGAGAAGTAATTTATGTTTGGTAAATCTTTCAAAAAAAAATATTTTTAACTGTCAAATTATGAAAAAAAAAAGGTATATATAGATTTACTTTATAATTAATATTATTTAAATAAATAAATAATTTTAAATATTTATAATAATTTATTTTAATTTAATTTTTTATTTAATTAAAATAAAAAAAATAAAATAATAAAAAATATATTAAAATTTTAATCAATATAAATATAATTGAATCAAAAATAATATATATTGAATATTTTACATAATTTTTATCCAATAATATACATGTATCAAAATACATTATTTACTAAATAATGAGAGAGTTGGGTGAAAATAAATAGAGATAGTTATGATAAATAATAATTTTGAGTAAGGATATTTTTATCTTAAAAAATTTAATTTTTTGCTTCTACTTCCATTTCGAAGAAAAAGTTCTAATTTTCTGCTTCCTCTCTGCAGTAGAAAAATTATTTTTGCTGTCACTCAAAAGTAGATTATTTTTTAAAATAAGTTTGATCGAATATTTTATTTTTTAAAAATAAATATTTTTTCAAAAAATATATATTTTTTTTTTCTTTCCAAAAACTTGACCCTCAATCAATATATACTATTCTTTTTACAAATATAAAGATCTCAAAACATATCTGCTCTTTATATTCGTAATCTTCCATTGGGATTCAACATAAATTGGGATTTCGGTTCATCTCATATCTACCATCTATTACGATGGTCGGTTTTTCGAGCTTTAGAAACCTTAGGTGGCCGAGATAACAAACTTTAAAAATACTAGTTGGCGCCATATTGGTCTAACCCTTTGTGAAAATTAGTCTTTTCTCAATTCTTTTTTAATTTAACCGAACCAGCTTAAGATTTCTCCAAAGGATATACTGACTCAGCTGTCCCAATCCTAGGACACCGGACAGGCAAGATACTGCAGTAGAAGCCACTCGCAGGTGGTTTGCTTTATCACTTCGATCGGACTCTACCCCAAGTCGTTTCCCGTAATTTGCTACCAGGGACTGATGTGCGACAAAAAACTCACCAAACCCCATTAGGGAACAACCTGCCTCCTGGTGTTTCTCAGTGCAGAATGGCTTCTAAATTCTGGTGACACATGGAAACCACTACTTGGAGAATTTGGACACGCACTTTGAGTAAGAAATGGGCAATATTTAATTAAAGGAGGATCCATCGCTGTTCCCGCACTGTTGCTAACAAACATAAACTGTAGACTTTTTTCTCCAAAAAGAAGATAACATAAACTAATATTTAATGTATATAATGACAAAAGAAAACTTTCATATAAATGTAGAATAAAAAACTGACCAAGCAAGCAGCTTGATAATGTGTAAATAAATATTTCACTGCACTTGCATAACTCTTGTTGATACCATGAAGAAAAAACCTTGTAGGATGCGCACCAGTTTCCAGCCTTAAAATCCAAAGATGGACAAAGAAGCCCAAAAGAGGAGGCTGCCAAACTCCAGTCAAGCAACTCTGCTAGATCTTGCGTTCTCTTGCCAACGGACCAATGACTACAGAAAGTAAAATCAACTACTCATAGATGATAAAGTTGCAAGGTCAGTAGCCATCAAAGTTAATGAAACGTAAGGATTAAATAGGAGAAGGGGCATGTTGACATCACTGCATGTCATTTTTAAGAAGTTGGTCCATTTTTTGCTAATTTACTGGGTAGGTAAAAAGCCATGCCTTTCGAACAAGCTATTATATAAAGGTTTGAAATTGAAAACGATCCTACGAGCTTTTTCATGTTGGGATATCATGGAGACCAAGATTCCTTGCCAGTCCAAAGCAAAAATTCTGGCACAAATGTTTGCCAAGACATCCATTTCACTCCCCTGGCTCTTCCTATCAGCCTCTATTCTTAGTACTGATGGTGGCTCGGATAGTGCGCACCATGAGAGAATATTTAATCACACAAAAGCCATGCAGCTGTTGATGCAATAAGGAATCTCTTTTCTAGCTATCCATTTCAGAAGTATTTCAAACGTTTCTTTATGTAGGTTGATCAAGAAAGTGACGATGCTTTCCCCACATATAAAACTAGCTTTGCACTCGGAAGTCTTGTGGCAGCTCCACCATAGACGGCGGATAAGATTCCAGCGGTCTCGTGTTGTGTTTGGGTATGAGCAGCCCACAGGATTATCTCGGAAGCCACTTATCTTGTCTTCACTTTTTTCTAGATAGATCTGGTTGAACTCTGATTTTGTTCGGGAAAAGACAAAGCGGCCCTTCAAATGGCTCGCTTTTGGCATAAGAAGCTTGAATTCTGCCAAAACTATCAAAACCATTCACAGCTGGGATCCAGTGATTTGATTCTCCTCTGTTTTCTTCTTGGTGAGTGGGAGCAGAGGTAGACTACTTCAATATATTCCTTATCAAAGGGAAGAAAAGCATAATAATTCTATTCCATTATAATATTTGGTTGCAATAAAATGTACCACGTGGCTTCTCGTTAAGGGTCTCTTTTGTGAACCTACAAGGAGAGAGCACAAAGACTACTTGGAATACCCAAGGCATGGCCGCAGAATTTCTTGGCACAGAATCCAGCTCAAACCAGGCCCTGTGCGCCAGAAATGACCTTAACACAGCCATGCAGCAAAATTTGAACATCCCGGCGCATCTCAAGTTGGATATATCAGCCACGTCTAGAGCTAACCATACAGCAATGGCCAAGATGAAGTACATGTTCCCTGACCTTTAAACATGCAAGTTAGCCAAGGATGGCAATCACAGAAACTATGAATACTTTGGTAAAAGCATTCAACATTCTGCAAGTTGTAGTTTTAAACTCCAAATAAGCGAACTTGAAGGCCAAAAAAAAAATGAGATGATGAAACAGAACTAACATCGTTGCCTTTGGGAAGTCAGTCAAGTCATGGATGAGGTTTGATATAGATGCGAAGATGATGGTGAGAGGTGAAATTTGTGGACTGATAAATGTGGACAGCCAAAACTACCATTTTCAACAGTTTGAAGAGGTGAAGATTTTATGAAGAAGGAAGCTAACCGAACAGTGGACAGGAGTACAACATGTACCTCCAACACACGCAGATGAAGCAACAGAAATGCAACCCCACTGACTTCATCAATCTTTCTCCACATCTGATTTTAATATGTCCCTCCAAAATAAGAAACTACTTAAATGGAGCATAAAGACTTCCAAATATTGTTTCCTTACAGATTTAAGATCAGTTCTTTTCAGTCCAACTAGCTTTCATTAGTAAATAAAACCCAGCCCATTTGGCAAGGGTTGCCTCAGTTAAGATGCATAAAGACCGGAGTGAAAATAAACGGCCTTACAAACAGCAACAGTGGGTGGATCGCACTTACATCACAAGAATAGCATAGAAGCAAAAACCCACACAAACAAGCACAGCTAGATTGTCGATATACAACAAGTGAACCTATTCCAGACAGGAGAATATAGGACTCACCTCACCCTGCATGCTGCCACAGGACTTGGGGAACATTTCGGGCTCGGACTTGCTCTACATCCAGCACCATTCCCCGTGAACCTGCGGTGCATCCGGTGGTCAGGCAGGCCAGCACTCACTAGGGCATGACCTGAAACCTCACTCCCACTTCTGCTCTGAAGAGGCTCGAGAGTCTCCACAACATCACTCATAAGGGGCCTTGCTTTCGGGTTTTGGCTCAAGCAGTAGCATGCCAGGCTACAGGCCTTCTGCGCAGCTCGCACTGAATACTGACCCTCCAACCTCGGATCAATGATCTGAAGCATCTTTCTCTTGTCATTAAGCTTGGGGCGAGCCCAGTCTACCAAGCTCTGCTCCTTGCTGGGACGGGTCTTGTCCACAGACCGCCGTCCTGTTAAGAGCTCAAGAAGGACAACCCCGAAGCTGTAGACATCACTCCGAGCTGTCAAGTGACCTGCTCATAGAACAAAACATGATTCAAAATGAACTCAGACCAATAAATCTTAGAAGCAAATGAAGCAATGGTATATTCCATTTTAACAATCAAGGGAAACTGAAGAAAACACATAGGTTTGATACATTCTACTTACCATTTTGCTCAAAAAGATCTCATGATCATTATACAAGATTAACAATCAAAGGAATCTCCAAAGTATATGCAGACAACAAATAAAAGGCCATATGGAGGGGGATAAAAAAATGAAGAGGCAATACCAGTCATTACATATTCAGGTGCAGCATATCCATAGGTTCCCATTACCCGTGTTGACACATGGGTCTCATCACCTTGTGGTCCAGCTTTTGCAAGGCCAAAATCAGAAAGCTTCGCTGTATAATCCTGTGAAGACATGCAGGAGATGCGGCAGCAAACCATGTCAAAAGAGTTATTTATTTTAGGTGATACATGTAAAATATATAGATCAAAAAGAAAATAAGTGCAACAAAATAGACTGCCACTTAACAGAGTCCAACAAAATATTTGATGTCTTAAAATCTCGGTAGATGACAGGCCTTTCTGCACGGTGAAGGAAAGCTAGCCCTTTAGCAGCACCAAGTGCAATTGACATTCTCGTTGCCCAAGATAATGGAGCAGCTGTCTCTATACACATCAAGCAAGAAAAGCCACATTCAGATAACAATTTTTCATGAGAATAATGAAAGACCTTGATTTAATAAAGTTGTCGTACAGAAGACAGACCAAAGGAAGAAAGTCGGTGAACTTCTTGCAGTCAAAATATGATATTAATTGTCAAAATGTTGTTGGCAATGTAACAATGCAAATCAATCTACAATTATATGATTCGAGCTGCAAGAAAAATAAACAAAGAATCCGAGCATGATGACTAAGTAGAAGTTTTCATGAAGCCATGTGCAAGAACTTCATGAAGATGGCACACTGGATTGGACCATAGTATCTTATCATGAATTTCATTATTACAACTCAACATGCCATGAGAATCAAAAATCTGACCATCTTCAACATGCACACATGCGCATGCACGCGCATATATATAGTCACTAAAGCAACTACACTACCATATGCAGATTCATGGGCAAAACACTATCTTTACCATGAACTTCATTATTACAGCCCAACATGCATGGGAGTTAAAAGTCTGACCCTCTTCATCAGCTAAAAGATTCATTATGTTATACACTCTCCACACAACTTGCTGCAAAGTAGCTCCATTAAGCAATTTTCTTCACAATATGTATAAAAAAGCAATTTCTTAACACATCTTCAAGCGTTTGGCAACTTTTTAATTGCCTCAATCAGTGTTTCAGTGACACATAACCTGTTCATTTGGGATTATCTGGTTCTTCAAGCATCTTATTTTGACTTTTCAACAGATCGTTGTGCTCATCTTACAGCAGATTTTGCCTTCATTGAGCTCTCTCAAACTGATCAGCCATGAATATTTTCCCTTGCTTGAAGCTGTCAAAGGCTTCCTCTAACTTGTCAGCAAAGAATATCATACCAGACTACTGTATGATCTTCCATCTCTTTATTGTTAGAAAAGACCTAGTTTTACTTCAATCAATTATGGGCTTGTTTGGATAGCCATGAATTACAACACATTCGTCTAAAATAGAGAATATTAAAACTTTGTAGTCAAAATTCTAAAAGTGTTTGGATAAAGATTTTGGAGTGTAAAGAAGCATGGAGTGTAGCCCCAAAACTCTGTAATTACAGCATAATTTTAACATCCACAATAAGCTTTGGAATTTCGGCCACTCATGGCCAAGAGCTTCCCCCTTCCTTTATTGAACTCTAATAACCAATCCAATTATTCCCTTCCTCTCTTGCCAATCAGTTCAAGGCAATTAAGCATCCACCAGCAATCGCAACAGGAGCAACCATGAACCGGCACTGGATGAATATGGGAAGGCCAAGAATGATGAAGACAACAAGGATGTTAATGGTGACCCATGTCCAATTGAGATGGCAATCAAGACCCACCCCCCAACCAACATTCCTGCCCCCATCGTTGTTGACACCCCACCTCCCTTCACAACTCCCAAAACATCACCACCACACCATTGTGGCTGACACCCACCTCCCTTTCCAACTTGGGTGGAACCCAAACACCAGCACTACCCTAACTGTTGCCAACCCCCACCTACCTACCCCAGCGCTAGTCAGCCAGGTAATGTTGCTGCCCCCAACATGGCTAAAACCCCAAACCCCTTCTCCCACTCTGACCACCTCAACCTCCATTCCACCTCCTGCATCACCACCTTCACCATCACCATCACAACCACCACCCCCACCCCCACCCAACCATCATCACTGCCACCAACATGTTCACCATCACCACCACTGCCAAAACCTTCACCAGTACCCCAACTTCTCCAACAACCATCACCACCACCAATACAACAACCATCATCACCTTACCACCACCTCCACCATAACCGCCACCACCAAATACACCATCTTTGCCATCAACAACATCACATTCACCATCACCATCCTAACCATCACCGTAAGATAATACTTGAAAACATGGGAGAGAGAGGAGGTGGTTGTGATAAGGGTAGTGGAGTGAGGTTTGAGGATTGGGGTTGGCTAGAATGGGGGAATATAATGGAGAATAATAATTGGATGAGTAGAAAATTTTTCTTACTATTTTTTTTATAGATCATGTCCAAATAGTTTAGAATTCTAGAGTAAAACTTTTGTGGAGTGCCACTTGATGCATCACTCCATAAGCTAGTAGTTTTGCCATGCATCCAAACAGGGCTTGATACTTTTTGATTCTTTTAAGATATGTCTAATTAAATCACAGTAGGCTCCAATGAACTTACCACCTACCACATCACTTTTGCTCCCTTGGTCACTTTCTGTATGCCTCGTCTTGTGCAGCCTCAGAACTCTTTCTAAACCCATGCCCATTGTAAGTCCATTTCTTGTAATTCTAACCTACTAAGAGGTTTTATCCTTCTTTTAGCCTCTTTAAGGGCCCATCTGGATGTCTTCCAACAAGGTCTTTCTTTTTCAGAAAACCAACTGGAAGTATGCCAAAATGAGTTTGGGGCTGCTGCAGTTGCTAAGTAACTCCTTTTTCTTTGGGATAACCAATCATGTCTATGAGGTGATTTATCTAATTCATGAAATTTAGGAATTATTTTGTCCTCCAGCCTCCCTAATCACCTTCAATTACCAAACTTCTATCATAATTTCAAATGCGATGCTCTGCCAGAAGACCGGCATCCAAAAGGCCCTAAATTGACAAGGTGTTCCCATGCATGTTATTGATATCATTTCTTCTTGCATTTATGTTTGTCTCTTCCACTTCAGCAAGCTCCTTTATCGAATCCTTTCTTCCAATTGTTGACACCATTTGGACACCTCCTTTACTTTTCTGACTTTATTGCTTAGTCTGGTCTCTCAATACATCTCAAGATCACCTTAGCTTTCACATTTATTTTTATAGTTTTATTTGAATTTTAGGCCCTGCTCCTTGTTAGCTTGTTTTTCATCACCTTATTGAAGTTTTTAGCTGTTACACCATTTTATATGCCAGCCAACTTCATGGTCTGGTTTATGCTCAGGATATGTGGCACCATTGCCATATGCACCCATAATTGATAGTGTTGCATCATTGCTCTTGGAATTTGGCAGGAAAGTTAACGTGCTCATGTGCATACTACCATCCAAAAATAGAATGGTCTTGATTAACTAACAATAAAACCCACATCAGTTTTCTTCTTTTCTTTTTCCTTTCCTCTGTGGTGGTAACAGAATCTGAATTGAAGTAATTGAGGAGAAAGGGCTAAATCAACAAGATCAACCAAATGAGCCCTAGACGAAAAGGGATTAATGCCTATTGTGAAGCTTTTTAGTTCTTTTAGCAGTTAATATTAAATACGCTTTTCATGACAAAAGATAGAGGCAGTGCTGTACAAAAAGTCATCTTAGATAGTTTCATGATGAGATCAGGTCTCATTTTAATCCTCTAATGTCACTGAGAAAGCTACCTAATAAAGTTGATAAGCTTAAGGCAAAGTCAACTACAAGCTCCAACAGCTCATTCAAAAGTAAACAGAAGAGCACCTTGAAATGTAATGATAAAGCACAAATCATGTATACAATAATGAGTCAAAGCACAAATATTATTCAACACTACTGGTGCATTAGCCCATCTGGTTAAAGAGTTCATTAAAAATTATTGTTTTTCTCTATAGTAAACTCAGAACAACTTCCACACACAATTTCATAACTTTCTCCAAATGAAACCTATTAGGGATAAACCCCGCTCCTGCCGAAATCCAGTTCGATGCGCAGCCTAACACGGCCGGTAGCCACAGAAGAGCTTCAGCGGACGGGTCTTAGCTGAACTCCTTCCTCCGACCGAACTCCTCAGCAGCCGAGCTTCAGTTGAACTCCCGCGAGAACCGAACTCCCTCCGCGCTCTTCCAGCCAGACGCCTGCGGGAGCTGAACTCCCTCCAAGCTTCTCCTTCGGCCGGACTTCTTCAGGAGCCGGACTCCTCCCAGACATCCTCTTCGGCCGTCCGAACTTCTCAGCGGCCGAGCTCCTTCCGAACTCCCCAGCAACCGAGCCTTAGCCGCACTCCTCCAGCCAGACGCCTACGGGAGCCGAACTCCTTTCGAGCTTCCCTTTCAGGAGTCCGAACTCCTTTGGAATTGATACATGCCGAAGTCTACCAACCGACGTCCGCTTTCTCAGAGCTATGGCAATTAAATCTCGAACGGTCGCCATCAGTCTGCTGTGCGACAGCGATCCGCTACCAGACGACGATGGCTATCACCATCAATTTGTGGCAGACAGCGCTGCAGATGGCGCCTTCCCCCGTGACTGACCCCGTCAGACCTCGAGCGGCGCACTATCAGGTAGCTGCAGCTGTCACCATCAAGCTTCGCCTATAAAAAGGTCCCTCCAGATGTGCTAACTCTAAGCTCTAAGCTCTCCTCTTCTCCTCTAAACTCTGCCAAACCCATTTCAGAGCACTCCATTTCTGTTGGCCAGAGCTGACTTGATCGTCGGAGGGTCCTGCCGGAGCCACCCCCCACCGGCTCCGGATGGGACTTTATTTCGCAGGTCCCCGGCGGCGACCTCATCCTCCTCCGCTCTAGCTGAATCCGACAACGACCAATTTCTGTACCAACAGTTTGGCGCTAGGAGGGTTTGAACCTCCGAGGTTTCCTTATTCTTAAAGGAGTGCTCAACGATGATCTCTCTCCAGAGATCTCCCTCCTTCCTCTCCAGAGTTCTTTTCCAAGAGAAAATGCCACCAAGGAGAGCTTTGACTCGGCGATCGGCGGCCTCCGTGCCAGATCCATCTGCTCCCGTTTCAACCCCAGCAACCCAGGCTCTACTTGAAGCCGCGGTAGATGAGGAGCAATTCAACCGACTTGTCCAGCAAATCCGCAGTCTCACCGAGGCAATGCGGGCCATACAGCAGCCCCTGGCAGTGACTCCACCAGGAAATCCGCCATCAGGATGTCGAAAATCGGCCCCAACGAAGAGTACCTGGGCCAACGTACCCGTCGCCCCTGAGAAGGGGGAACAGAGAATCGAGGATCCGAGTTCGAATCATGGTTCTCCTCTGGAGGGAACCTTTTCCATCTATAGTCGGAAGTCCCTCAAGATCTGCAACCAAGACGACGCCCTCAATCACAGATTGCGGAAAATGGACCGACGGATTGAAGAGCTCGGCCACGTCGCCCCGGCTCATCGTGCCAACGTCCGCACCGATCTTCCTTTCTCCCTCTAGATTATGCAAGGGCCCATTCCACCGAACTTCAAGCTCCCTCAACTTGAAAGCTATGATGGAACCTCTAATCCAGTTGATCATCTGGAGGCCTTCCGAACCATGATGCTACTCCACGGTGCTTCAGATGCCATACTGTGCCGAGCCTTCCCATCTACCTTAAAGGAAGCAGCGAGAAACTGGTACTCGACGTTGAAATCGGGTACGATCTTCTCTTTTGATCAGATGAGCTGTCAGTTCGTGGCTCACTTCATCAGCAGCTGACGTCCACGCCGAGGTTCGGATTTCCGGATGAACATCAAACAGAAGCAGGGGGAATCTATCCGAACTTACGTCACCCCAGCTTAAGGCCGCGGCATTGGAGGTTCGGGACCTAGACCAGTCTGTTGCGATGGCCGCACTCAAGGGCAGCTTTCAGAAGAATGACTTGCTGTTCTTCCTGAAAATAAAGTATCCCAGGGACTTCGCCGATCTGCTGGCTCGGGCCGAGGAATATACCCATGCGGAAGAAGCCTTCAAGTTGAAGGACGAAGAAGCCTTAAGAAAGCAGTGGGTAGACGAGTATAATAGATCCACCGCCGATGGAGAGCCGAGCGAAGTTCGGCCGCGCTCACGGACTCCCTCCGGGCGCAGGTGAGTCCGAACTCCTCGAGCTCGCCACCAAAGAAGCCCCGATAGAAGGGCGCAAAGAAATCCTCATTCCGAAAGGTTCTGCGACTACGCCCTCCTCAACGCTCCTCGAACTCAAATTCTCACGAAAGTTAAGAACCAGCTATCAAGACCAGAAGGATTACGATCTCTCCCGAACAAGCGCGATCAAAGCAAGTACTACCTCTACCATCGCGACCACGGCCACAACACTGAGGAATGCATTCAGCTCCAAGACGAAATTGAGGAGCTCGTCAGAAAGAGATGGCTGGGTAAATTCCTTCAATGCCAGCCTGAAGCAGGAGAAGATCGACCAAGAGTGCTACCGTAGCCAGAAACGACAAGGAGGTCGACCGCCTCACGGCGTCATCAACGTTACCCCTAGGAGGAGCTTGGTACTTCAACGATTCGTCATCTTCCAGCGTCAAAGCTAAGAGAAGCTTGCTCCAAATTGAGGAGGTCAGTATGAGATAGAGGAGGTCGTCCGGTCCGGAGCTTATCGCCTGAAGAAATGCGGAGGAACAACGCTACCACGACCCTGAAATATAAAGAATTCGGGGATGCGCTGCCAGTAACTTTCTTTCAATAAAATTCTTCCGATTAAATAATATTGTTCCTTGCTGCAAAAACTACGTGATGATAAGGAAGAAGCAGTCAATAGTAGCCGTGCAGGAACAGGAGGAGAACCTCGTCCTAACATGAGCCGGACAAGGTCCTTCAACCTCAGCCAGAGATAAGATCTCTCCCAAGCGACCGAGACAACCTCGACTAGAGATAAGATCTCTCCCGAGCGTCCGAGCCAACCTCGGCCAGAGATAAGATCTCTCCCGAGCGATCGAGACAACCTGACTAGAGATAAGATCTCTAGAGATAAGATCTCTCGAGCGACACACCTCGGCTAGAGATCTCTCCGAGCGCCCGAGATCGATCAGAGATAAGATCTCGAGCGAACCAACCTCGAGATAAGATCTCTCCCGAGCACCCGAGCCAACCTCGGCTAGAGATAAGATCTCTCTCGAGCGCCGAGCCAACCTCGGCCAAAGATAAAATATCTCCCGCGAGAATAACTCGAGAGATAAGATCTCTCCCGAGCGACCGAACAACCTCGGCTAGAGATAAGATCTCTTTCCGAGCGACCGAGCCAACCTCGGCCAGAGATAAGATCTCTTCCGAGCAACCGAGACAATCTCGACCAGAGATAAGATCTCTTTCCGAGCGCCCGGACCAACCTCGGCCAGAGATAAGATCTCTCTCGAGCGCCCGAGCCAACCTCGACAGAGATAAGATCTCTTCCCGAGCGATCGGACAACCTCGACCGTAGGAGATAAGATCTCTTTCGAGCGCCGAGCCAACCTCGGCTGCAGGAGATAAGATCTCCTCCGAGTGCCTGTGTCAACCTCGGCCGTAGGAGATAAGATCTCCCCCGAAGGATCCGACTGACATCTCGACTGCATGAGATAACATATCCCCCGAACGATCCGCGACAACCTCGGCTAGGAGATAAGATCTCTCCCGAGGGTCGAGCCGACCGCGACAACCTCAGCTAGAGATAAGATCTCTCCCGAGCGACGAGCCAACCTCGGTCACAAGAACTGGACCAACCTCGGCTAGAGATAAGATCTCTCCCGAGTGACCTTTAATAGAAGACAACCTCGATCAGAGATAAGATCTCTCCGAAGCGATCGCGCCAACCTCGGCCAGAGATAAGATCTCTCCCGAGCGACCGGGACAATCAGTCAACCTCGGCTAGAGATAAGATCTCTTTCGAGCGACCGCGCCAACCTCAGATAGAGATAAGATCTCTCCCGAGCGATCGAGCCAACCTCGGCCAGAGATAAGATCTCTCCGAGCGACCAGGACAACCTTAGTCAGAGATAAGATCTCTCCGAGCGACCGGGCCAAGCTCGGCCAGAGATAAGATCTCTTCCGAGCGTCCGAGCCAACCTCGGCTAGAGATAAAGATCTCTCCCGAGCGCCCGGGACAACCTCGGCTAGAGATAAGATCTCTCCCGAGCGACCGGGCCAACCTTGACCAGAGTAAGATCTCTTCCAAGCGCCCGAGCCAACCTCGGCTACAGGAGATAAGATCTTCCCCGAGGCAACCTCGACTGCAGGAGATAAGATCTCTTCCGAGCACCCGCATCAACCTCGACCGCAGAGAGAATAAGATTTCCTCGGAGGCAACCTCAGCTGCAGGAGATAAGATCTCCACCGAGGCAACCTCGACCGCAGGAGATAAGATCTCCTCCGAGCGTCCAGGCCGACCTCGACTGTAGGAGATCTCTCCCGAGCGCCCGCAGCAACCTCGACCGCAGGAGATAAGATCTCCCCCGAGCGTCCGCAACAACCTCGGCCGTAGGAGATAAGATCTTCTCGGAGGGTCCGAACCGACCTCGACTGTAGGAGATAAGATCTCCCCCGAGCGTCAGCAGCAACCTTAACCGCAGGAGATAAGATCTCTCCCGAGGCAACCTTGACTGCAGGAGATAAGATCTCGTTCGAGGGTCCGGGCCAACCTCGACTGCAGGAGATAAGATCTCTCCTGAGTGCCCACGTCAACCTCGGCTGTAAAGAGATAAGATCTCCCCCGAGGCAACATCGGCCGCAGGAGATAAAATCTCTTCCGAGGCAATCTCGACCATAAGAGATAAGATCTCCTCCGAGGATCCGGACCAACCTCGGCTGCATGAGATAACATCTCTCCCAAGCGTCCGGGCCGATCTCGACTACAGGAGATAAGATCTCCCCCGAGCGTCCGCAACAACCTCGACCGTAGGAGATAAGATCTCCCCGAGCGTCCGAACCGACCTCGGCTGCAGGAGATAAGATCTCCCCCGAGCGCTCGCAAACAATCTTGGCCGTAGGAGATAAGATCTCCCCAAGGGTCCGGGCCGACCTCGGCTGCAGGAGATAAGATCTCCTCCGAGCGTTCGCAGCAACCTCGACCGCAAAAGATAAGATCTCCCCCGAGGTAACCTCGGCTGCAGGAGATAAGATCTCACCCGAGGGTCTAGGCCAACCTCGACTGCAGGAGATAAGATCTCTCCTGAGCGCCCGCATCGATCTCGGCTGTAGGAGATAAGATCTCCCCGAGATAACCTCGGCCGCGAGATAAGATCTCCCCGAGCACCCGCATCGATCTCGACCGCAGGAGATAAGATCTCCCTCGAGGGTCCGGGCCGATCTCGGCTGCATGAGATAACATCTCCCCCAAGCGCCCGCGTCGACCTCGACTGCAGGAGATAAGATCTCCCCCGAGGGTCCGAGCGACCGCGACAATCTCGGCTAGAGATAAGATCTCTCCCGAGCGATCGAGCCAACCTCGGCTAGAGATAAGATCTCTTCCGAGCGACCGACCAACCTCGGCTAGAGATAAGATCTCTTCCGAGCGACCGAGCAACCTCGGCTAGAGATAAGATCTCTCCCGAGCGACCGTGACAACCTCGGCTAGAGTTAAGATCTCTCCCGAGCAACCGCGGCAATCTCGGCTAGAGATCTCTCCCGAGCAACCGAGCCAACCTTAGCTAGAGATAAGATCTCTCCCGAGCGACCGCGACAACCTCGGCTAGAGATAAGATCTCTCCCGAGCGTCGAGCCAACCTCGGCCAGAGATAAGATCAGAGACAACCTCATCCTGAGATAAGATCTCTTTCAAGCGACCGCGTCAACCTCGGCCAGAGATCAAATCTCTCCCGAGCGTCCGTATTAACCACGGCTGCAGGAGAGGAGATCCCCCCGAGTCAGCCTCGACTGCTGGAGACAATATCGCCCCCGAGGAGCTCAACTTCCGACCTCGACCGCAGGAGATGAGACCTACTTCAACTTTGGCTGGAGATGAGATCTCCCCCCTGAGCTTCGACCTGAACCAGTACGAAGCTCAGAAGAGGACTTCAGCAGTCGCCTTTTCTGCACTCCCTTCGTTCGAATTTCGAACTCGGAAGTGGGGGGGACTATTGTTGGGGATAAACCCCGCTCCTGCCGAAGTCCAGTTCGATGCGCAGCCTAATGCGGCCGGTAGCCACGAAAGAGCTTCAGCGGACGGATCTTAGCTGAACTCCTTCCTCCGGCCGAACTCCTCAACAGCCGAGCTTCAGTCGGACTCCCGTGAGAGCCGAACTCCCTCCGCGCTCTTCCAGCCAGATGCCTGCGGAAGCTGAACTCCCTCCAAGCTTCCCCTTCGGCCGGACTTCTTCAGGAGCCGAACTCCTCCCAGACATCCCCTTCGATCGTCCGAACTTCTCAGCGGTCGAGCTCCTTCCAAACTCTCCAGCAATCGAGCCTTAGCCGCACTCCTCCAACCAGACGCCTATGGAAGCCAAACTCCTTCCGAGCTTTTCTTTCAGAAGTCCGAACTCCTTTGGAATTGATATATGCCGAAGTCCACCAGCCGACGTCCACTTTCTCAGAGCTACGACAATTAAATCTCGAACGGTCGCCATCAGTCTGCTGTGCGACAGCGACCCGCTACCAGGTGGTGATGGCTGTCACCATCAATTTATGGCAGGCAGCGCTGCAGATAGCGCCTTCTCCCGTGACTGATCCCGTCAGACCTCGAACAGCCCACTATCAGGCAGCTGCAGCTGTCACCATCAAGCTCCGCTTATAAAAAAGACCCTCCAGATACGCTAACTCTAAGCTCTAAGCTCTCCTCTCCTCCTCTAAACTCTGCCAAACTCATTCCAGAGCACTCCATTTCTGTTGGCCAGAGCTGACTTGATCGTCGAAGGGTCCTGCCGGAGCCACCCCCCACCGGCTCCAAACGGGACTTTGTTTTGCAGGTCCCCGGCGGCGACCTCGTCCTCCTCTGCTCCAATTGGATCTGGCGACGACCAGTTTCTGCACCAACAAAACCTATATAGATAATTAAAAGGATTATGAATAATTTGCAGTACCCTCTCTTGTTAGAGGGTAGTTTCCAGAAGAAACTTGTGCACACAGATAGAAGGATTACTGATCACTTGCAGTATCCTCTCTTATCACAAGGTAATATCCAAATGAAACCTACGTACACAATTTAAGGATTATGGACAAGTGTTGCAAAATGTGATATATTTTTAGAGTGTCTCAACCATCTGCAAGGAACTAGTTCTTTAAAGGCTTAATCTTGAAAAAAACTACACCCTTTTCCTTTTTCATGCATATATGTCAACCTTACAATTGAACTGAAAGCCATGGAAACATCATAATGCAGCAGCAGAGGATTGAAAAAGATCTTGAAGAAACCACTGCATTTATAAGTTTATCAAGCAACAATAAATAAAAACTTCTCTAAAAAGCAGAATGTGGAGTTATGTACTTCGAAATAAATGATTCTCAAGGCTCCCTCGGAACATAAACTCATAGACAAGCAGCCTGTGATCATCCTCGCAGCAATATCCAATCAACTTCACTAGATTAGGATGCCTGAGCTGTCCTAAAAAATTAACCTCTGTCTGGTAAAACAAGGATAAGAGTCAAACTCAAGAAACATCTCAAACTGCCAAATAATAGAGCCAACTATCCTAATGTTGGCATTAACATTATTATCTTGCTTGTTCAAACAAAGCACACCTCTTTGATGGGACCAGGATAATTGTAAAAACTTAAACTGGGTTTCATGATTCAAATGTTTACAGAGTCCATTTGCTGGGCTTCATATTTTAATGCCCTTAACAGAAAGTGATGTTATGTTCAAGGAATGCAAGCAATAAAAAGTTAAGGATTTGCTAGTACCTATCATAATGTATGTATTCCTCCTGTATCAGTTGATGCATATAATTATCTGGTAGAGATCTATACTAAACAAGCACAGAAAGCCAATGCATGCACATCTTTTAAGACCAATAATTACTGATTCACATTTTCTCCTGTTTGTCAGAAGAAAAAAAGGACTAGCAGGATGGAGTAATGGGCAGGATTACCCTGGATGCAATAAGCAATACGAACAGTATCATTGGAGGGGATGTCTAGTTCATTTTAGCTGCCCATACATGTCTATTGGTTGTTTAACATTATTTATGTGCACTCAAGAACTGCAAACATGTGTATCTTATGGCATCTGAAAAACTACAGCATCTGTCTTTTTTTTTTTTTTTTTTTTTTTGGTTCTATATAAAGCTAATTATTCAAGACCTTTGCACTGAAATCTAGATTATATATCTTATGTTCGAGCAGCAGGAATTAATTAAAGGTTCCAGTACCAATCATTAATGAAGAGGCACAGTCTTTTCCTTGCTCAGTGACTTAAGTCACAAGCACATTAGATGTGGAGATGGAGGAAGTCAGCTCGTGTGAGCAGGAGACTATCAGAGCATGCATGACAAACATTAGATGAAGAAAAAGCCCACTTACGAGCCATTCTCTATGGCCTTGATGACCATCTTTATTGAGGACCTTGACGGCGACAGGAAGGGATTTGAGACCAACCCTCACATTCTCATCTATGTATCCCTTGTAGACGGTCCCAAACCCTCCTTCACCAAGAACATAGTCTTGACGGAAGCTCTTCGTGATCGTCTCGAGCTCCAACAAAGTGAAGACAATCACATTGGTGTATATTGCAATATTCCTCGAATCTTCAACGTTTCGAGGGGTTGAAGGATCGCTCACGTCCGAGAAAGTGCGGTGGTGCTTCTTCTCAGGAAGTGCATTCTTAACAGGCAATTGGAACATCTGAAGCTGCTGAACTGAAGATAAGAAAGCATGTGAACAATCTTTAGGAAGAAACAAAATTTTTGTATGATAAAGCTAGAAGAAATTTTGATCACTGCATATAAAAGCATGCTGAATTAGAACTTCACATGGTCAAGGGAGTTAGAACAAGGATGATGTAAAACTAGTCAAAGTACCGATCCAATGTAGTGAAGTATTTATAGTAAAACTATGTACAATATTGAGAGATAGCAAAACAACAAGACCTTCGGTTACCCAACCGAAATGGATCATAGTTTTTTCTTTTTTTTCTTTTTGGCTAAAAATGGAACATGGTTATTGAAAAATTAAAAAAATAAAGACCCGAAGACTGCTGCATGAAAATGACAATTTAGGCAAGGAAAAGGTAAAAGAAAAAATAAAAATAAAAAAAAAAAAGGCCTCCTTCATGACAATCAAATGTCAACAACACCCTATCGGTGGGATCCTTGACTCCAAAGATAACTCTAAAAAATAGGAAAATCTCCTCCAAACTCTCCAACTAATTTAAACTGAAATAAAGAAGAAAAACCCAAATTTGACGAACAAGCAAAATCAAGGTCATCCCTTCTTTACTAATTAGTATAATTTTTAAAAAAAGTAATATCAAAAGAAAAAAAGAAATGACCGCTCCTCCATCTTGAAAAGAAGGCAGAGGAACAACAAAGATAAAATTAAAATAATAACAGATCCCAGAATGCACCAATATGAAAAAGGGAACAAAAAAAAAAAAAGACATCCTCAGGAACCAGCATGACGTCCGTTCCCACCCCAAAAAAATCGAACTTTTTAGAAATCCAACGACGATAAAATTCAGTTCCTGATTGATTGATCAATGAAACAAATCAAAAATGGCCCAGGAAAAAAGGGAGCGGAATAAGAGAAGGCTGAGAAGGGGAAAAAGAGGGGGTGCGGAATCCCAAAGATGGGAACTTGGTGGGAGAGAAAGGGGGATTCGGAGGCTTGGATACCTTGGGCGTGAGTAGCGACAACGGCATTCTCCTCCCGGGTTCCGCAGTTGCCCATCCTACACGACCTCTCTCATTCTTCGCCCCTCCACTCTATATCAACCAATCCCCTCTCTCGATTCCAAGCCCTATACGGCTCCCAAATCCCACATAAGAGACAGAAGAGAGCAGAGAACTATTACTCGAAGGAAAGGGGTTAAAGGTGAGGTTTTTTCCTTTCCTCCGTCTCGCTCTCTCACTCTCTAAAAAGTTCAATTTTTTTGACCGCACGAGCAGTCGGAGTAGCACGGCCACGGCGGCGGACACATTCACCACCACCTCCCAAAAGATTCCCTTCCGGAGCGAATTAATTAAGGGAAAAGGAATTCCCCTGGTAGCGTGACCACGAGGGACAGACAGGTGGGGAGAGAGAGAGAGAGAGAGAGAGAGAGAGAGAGAGCGCTTGGGAGGAGGGAGGAAGGCATTCCATTTACCAAACTAGCCTTACACTTTATTTCTGAAAAAACAATAATAAAAGCTATTTATTTGTCAACTCATCAAAGTTGTGATTCAAGCATTAAACAATTAGATTAGCAACCAATAAATTAGTTGCACTAGATTTTGTTGAAGAATTTTATAGTTTTATTTGATGTTTTTATATGAGATGACCAGTATTTTTTTTTTTTGTTTTATATAATTTTTTATGATGGGGCTATGAAAATTACTTTTTTTATATATATATTGTATATTTCGTGGGTTTATTGCAACTACGGGCCCACCACCTGACAAAAATAGAACTTATAAGTAAGGCTTTAAACTGTTGGATTCATGTTTGTACCAAAAAAATTGAAAAAAAAAAAATAATCGTCGGATTCTATCACCAAGATCTACATTTTATGTTAGTTTTGTAAGGCTGCAAAAAAGTTGAGCACAGCTAATGGTTAGGATATTCAAGTTGGGTCTGGAGGGCGCGGCAACGGAATTTGAGCTCAACTTTTGAGGAGTGTCTCATTTGGACAATCCTATGAGCTTTTTCTTAATCGGCTTCACAAAGAGTGCAACTTTACACGAAAAATCCTTATAGAACTTTTACTTTTGATGAAAACTAGGTTAGCAGGTGATTCTTGGAAAATATATCAGTGGGGACGCTTGCACAAATCTTGAAAACCTAAACAGGTGGAGAGGAATACCAATTAGCTGAGACCAATCGGTACGATGTAAATAATATTTGAATCAAATTTTTCTCCCGGTCCTAACATCTTAGAATCCTCTAAAATTTAGTGCAATAATATTTGAAACCAAATTTAAGATACAACCATCAAAAGAATGTAACCAGAGGCCAAGTCGATAATTTTGAATTTTATTTTTGAGTCGATGAAAATTATATCCACTCTTGCTAGTTGATCATTGTTTTAGACTCTATTTTATTGTTTTGCTCATTCCAATAGCTTTAATTGAAGTTCACATCTTTAATTGCATTTATTTAGCTATCTAATAGATTGTGCTAAGAAACCCATTAAAGCTGCATCATAAAGTTCGCATTGATAATATTTTCTTGCTTATTTAATTTTTGTCCACGGTTCTCGTTGGAGTAGCTTCCAATCACATCAAAACCAACATTTTAAAATAAAATTCAATGTACCATGTAAATAACATATTTTATGAGTGGCACATTGAATAGCTAGAATTAATGCAAACCCATATTGTTGGGGATAAACCCCGCTTCTGTCAAAATTTAGTTCGATGCTCAGCCTAATGCAATCAGTAGCCACAGAAGAGCTTCAGAGGATGGGTCTTAAACCGAACCTCTTCAGCCCGCCGAACTCCAAGCGGTCGAGCTTTAACGAAATTCCTCAGCAGAGTCGGTCGAGCTTCTTCGGACTCCCAGCGGTCGAACTCCTTGACGGTCGTCCCTCGGTCGAACTTCTTGGCGGTCGTCCCTTGGCCGAACTCCTCAAGTGGCCGGCCGAGCTCCTTCGGACTCCCAGCGGTCGAACTCCTCAGTAACCGTCCGCCGATCGGACTTCTCACCAACCAAGCTCTTACCAAACTTCCCAGCGACCGAGTCTTAGCCGCGCACTTCCAGCCAGACGCGTACGAGAGCCGAACTCCTTCCGAGCTTTCTCTTCAGGAGTCCGAACTCCTCCGAGATGGGCACACGTCGAAGCCCTTCAACTCTTCATTCGGCTCCGAGCGGCTCAACATCAAGACAGCTACAGCCATCACCATCAGTCCACCGCAAGCGACAGCGACCCGCTATCAGACAGCGATGGCTGTCACCCTCAATCCGCTGCAGACGGCACCTTCCCGTGAGACTGACTCCGCCGAACCTCGAGCGGCCCACCAGCACGCGACTACAGCCATCACCATCAAGCTCCGCTATAAAAAGGATCCCCCAGATATGCTAATCTCGGAATCTCTGAATCTCTAAACTCTAATCTCTCTGATCTCTAAGATCTTCTCTTCTTCTCCAAGCTCCAAAACTCATTCTCGAGCACTCCATTCCTGTTGGCCAGAGCTGACTTGATCGTCGGAGGATCCTGTCGGAGCCACCCCCATCGGCTCCGGACGGAACTTTATTTTGCAGATCCCCGATGGCGATCTCATCGACCTCCACTCCAGCGGATTTCGATGACGATCAGATTCTGCATCAACAGATTGGTGCTGGAGGAAGGAAATTCCAAACCTTCGAGGTTCTCTTATTCTTAAAGGAGTGCTCGGCGATGATTTCTCTCTCTTCGAATACCTCTCTTCCTCCTCACCAGAGCCCTCTCCCAAAAAGAAAATGCCTCTCAGGAGAGCTTCGACTCGACAATCGACGGCCTCCGCATCCTGATCCCGTCCAGATCCGTCTGCCCCTACTTCAGCCCCAGAAACTCAGGTTCCACCCATACCCATGGCAAATATGGAGCAGTTCAACCTACTCGTCCGACAAGTCCGTGGCCTCGCGGATGCAATATGGGCCATGCAGCAACCTCTGATGGCGACTCCATCAAAAAATCTGCCATTCGGATGTCGAAAATCGGCCCCAAAAAGGGGTACTCGAGTCGGTGTGCCCGCCGCCCCTTGGAAAGGGAAACAGAGAGTCGGGGATTCATGTTCGGATCATAGATCTCCTTTGGAGGAGACCTTTTTCGTTTGTAGCTAGAAGTCCCCCAAGATCTGCGATCAGGATGATGCCCTTGATCATAGACTGTGGGAGATGGATCGACGGATTGAAGAGCTCGACCACGTCGCTCCGACTCATCATGCTGACTTCCACATCGAACCTTCTTTCTCCCTCCAGATAATGCAAGAGTTCATCCCATTGAACTTCAAGCTCCCTCAGCTTGAAAGCTACGATGGGATCTCTGATCTGGTTGATCATCTAGAGGCCTTTCGGACCATGATGCTGCTTCACGGCGCTTCAGACGCCATGCTGTGCTAAGCCTTCCCATCTACCTTAAAGGAAGCAGTAAGAAACTGGTACTCAACGTTGAAGCCAAGTACGATCTTCTCTTTTAATCAGATGAGCAGTCAGTTCGCGGCCCACTTCATCAGCAGCCGACGACCGTGCCAAGGTTCGGATTTCCTGATGAACGTCAAGCAGAAGCAAGGAAAATCCATCCGGGCTTACGTAACCCAGTTTAACGCCACGGCATTGGAGGTCCGAGACTTGGACCAGTCTGTTGCGATGGCCGCACTCAAGGGCGGCCTTCAGAAAAATGACTTGCTGTTTTCTCTAGAAAAAAGGTATCCCAGGGACTTCGTCGATCTGCTGGCTCTGGCCGAGAGACATGCCCGTGCGGAAGAAGCCTTCAAGTTGAAGGACGAAGAAGCCTTAAGGAAGCGACTGACAGGCAATGGAGAGCCGAACGAAGTTTGGCCGCGCTCACGGACTCCCTCTGGCAGCAGATGGGCCCGAACTCCTCGAGCTCACGAAGAAACGCGAAGAAGCCCTCCTCCCAAAAGATTCTACGACTACGCCCCCCTCAACGCTCCTTAAACTCAGATTCTCACCAAAGTTAAGAACCAACTACCAAGATCAGAAGGGTTACGGTTTTTCCCAAACAAGCGTGATCGAAGCAAGTACTACCTCTACCATCGCGACCACGGTCACGACACTGAGGAGTGCATTCAGCTCCGAGACGAAATTGAGGAGCTCGTTAGAAAGGGATGGCTAGGTAAATTCATTCGACGCCAGCCTGAAGATCGACAAAGGATGCTGCCGTGACAAGAAACGACGAGGTCGGCCGCCTCACGGCGTCATCAGCGTTACCCCAGGTCCCAGCGTCGAAGCCAAGAGAAGCATGCTCCAAAGTGAGGAGGCCAGCATGAGATAGAAAAAGTCGTCCGCATGAAAAAGCACGGAGGAACAATGCTACCACGACTCTGAATCATAAAGAATTCGGGAATACATTGCCAATAACTTTCTTTCAATAAAGTTCTTCCCTTTCAATAATATACTATTTTTGGGCACGAAAACTATGTGATGATCGAGAAAGAAGTAGTTAATAGTCACCGTATTAGGAACAGGAGGAGAACCTCGTCCTACCATGGGCAGGTCAAAGACCATCGACCTCGACCAAAGATAAGATCTCTCTCGAGCGACAACCTCGACTAGAGATAAGATCTCTTCCGAGCGATAACGTCGGCCAGATAAGATCTCTCCCGAGAAGCGACCTCAGCCCTCGGCTAGAAATAAGATCTCTCCTGAGCGACAACCTCGGCCAGAGATAAGATCTCTTCCGAGAATCAACCTCGGCCAGAGATAAGATCTCTCCCGAGAAGCGACCTCGGTCAGAGATAAGATCTCTCCCGAGCGATCGAGTCAACCTCGGCTGGAGAGCTTCAACTTCAACCTCGGTTAGAGATAAGATCTCTTCCGAGTGAATGCCTCATTTACAAAGGACGAGATGGGGGAGAGGTGCGGACGACGGTCCATATGTGCCCCCACAGCCCGTTAGGAACAGGAGGAGAACCTCATCTTAACACGAGCAAAGTCGAAGGCCTTATTCACAAAGAACAAGACGGAAGGAGACGGACGATGGTCCGAATGTGCCCCCACAGCCCGTTAGGAATAGGAGGAGAACCTCGTCCTAACGCGAGCAAAGTTGAAGGCCTCGTTCACAAAGAACGAGATGGAGGGAGAGGCATGGACGATGGTCCGTATGTGCCCCCACGCAGCTCGTTAGGAATAGGAGGAGAATCTCATCCTAACGCGAGCAAAGTCGAAGGCCTCATTCATCTTAGATGAGATGGGGGAGACGGACGACGGTCCGAATGTGCCCCCACAGTCCGTTAGGAATAGAAGGAGAACCTTGTCCTAATACGACCAAAGGCGTCTGCATCAACCTTGACCAAAGGAGATAAGATCTTTTCTGAGCGACCGGACCAACCTTGGCTGGAGAGCTTCAATTTCAACCTCGACTAGAGATAGGATCTCTTCCGAGCGACCGTGTCAATCTCGATCGGAGAGCTTCAACTTCGACCTCGATCAGAGATAAAATCTCTCTCGAGCGATCGTGCCAACCTCGGCTAGAGAGCTTCAACTTCAACCTCGATCAGAGATAGAATCTCTCTCGAGCAATCGAGACAACCTCGACCAGAGATGAGATCGAACACAACCTCATCCTGAGATCAGATCTCTCCCGAGCAACCGCATCGACCTCAATCCGAGATCAGATCTTTTTCGAGTGCTCGTGTTAACCACGGCTGCAGGAGAAGAGATCTCCCGTGAGTCAGTCTCAGCTGCTGAAGATAATGTCGCCCCCGACGAGCTCAACTTCCGACCTCGATCATAGGAGACGAGGCCTACTTCAACTTTAGCCGAAGATGAGATCTCCCCCGGGCTTCAACTTCAACATCAACTTTAGCTAGAGATGAGATCTCCCCCATGCTTCGACCTGAACCAGCACGGAGCCCAGAAAAAGACTTCGGTAGTCGCCTTTTCTGCACTCCCTTCCTTCGAGTTTCGAACTTGAAAGTGGGGAAGCTATTGTTGGGGATAAACCCCGCTCCTGCCGAAGTCTAGTTCGATGCTCAGTCTAATGCAACCAGTAGCCACGAAAGAGCTTCAGGGGATGGGTCTTAAGTCGAACCCCTTCAGCCCACCGAACTCCAAGCGGCCGAGCTTTAACGGAATTCCTCAGCAGAGTCGATCGAGCTCCTTCGGACTCCCAGCGATCGAACTCCTTGGCGATCGTCCCTCGACCGAACTCCTCAAGCGGCCGTCCCTTCAGCCGGCCGAGCTCCTTCGGACTCTCAGTGGCCAAACTTCTCAGCAACTGTCCACCGATCGAGCTCTTACCGAACTTCCCAACGATCGAGCCTTAGCCGCGCACCTCCAGCCAGACGCGTACGGAAGCCGAACTCCTTCCGAGCTTCCTCTTCAGGGGTCCGAACTCCTCCGAGATGGGCACACGTCGAAGCCCTTCAACCCTTCATTCGACTCCGAGCGGCTCAGCATCAAAATAGCTATAGCCATCACCATCAGTCCACCGCAAGCGACAGCGATCCGCTGTCAGGCAGTGATGGCCGTCACCCTCAACCTGCTGCAGATGGCACCTTTCCGTGAGACTGACTCCGCCGAACCTCGAGTGGCCCACCAACACGCGACTACAGCCGTCATCATCAAGTTCCGCTATAAAAAGGACCCTCCAGATACGCTAATCTCGGAATCTCTGAATCTCTAAACTCTAATCTCTCTGATCTCTAAGATCTCCTCTTCTTCTCTAAGCTCCAGAACTCATTCCCGAGCACTCCATTCCTGTTGGCCAGAGCTGACTTGATCGTCGGAGGGTCCTGCCAGAGCCACCCTCCACCGGCTCCGGAAGGGACTTTGTTTTGCAGGTCCCGACGGCGACCTCATCGACCTCCACTCCAGCGAATTCCGGCAACGACCAGATTCTACGTCAATACATATATTAACATAGATAAAAGTCTATTAATTCATTAATTATGTATAAAGACATGCAAAAGATATTTATCTATGTAATCCCTCATGAAGCAATCATTCAGCTGCGACCGATGCATACGTTATATCATTCTCTCACCTCATCAACTTTCTAATAGGACAAATTATTTGGTATTATTTACTCATGTAAAGAGGAGGTATATACATAAGGTACATAGTTTGCTTAATGCAACAACCTCTTACATTTAGCACAAGCATGCATGTCGCCACTCACCACCAAATTAAGCGGCAAACCTATGTGAAGACCTTGCTGTGGCCCTTCAACAGCAATTGTGCGCACGTGCATGGCTGGGGTTTGTGAAGTTTGGTCCTGGTCGGGTTGGGACGGCCATGGACCTCGAAGGGGACAGCTCTTTTCTCAAACATCGTCTCGAGGGAACTCGTGGTGGAGAAAAATGGGTGATGCTATGAATAGAAGAGCCTTTGGCCACCTTGGTCTCATGTCTCCATTGTTTTTGTGTCAGCAGATCACACTACATCAACCTCGATCGGGGCATGGTGGACCGGTCAGCCTCATTGGAAGAGAGACCGTAGCCTTCCGTCGCCATCCTGATGTCTTGATTTTAGGGCAATTTCCAACATGCATTAAGCTTCTTGACCATATGGAAGAGGATATATTTTGGTTGCAGTTTTTATTTTGCGCGAGCTTGGAAGCTTACTTCCACCATATATTGCAGTTTATCTGCCTATTTTTATGATTAACATTGAATCTATTTTTTTAAAAAAAGAAAAGTGCAATCTATGTGGTGTATTTTTCTTATTATTTGTTTGACTCGACAGCATTCACCAATACAAGTCTGGAGAGTGATTGAAGATTGAAAGTTTTGATTTATGTAATTCATCATCGTGGATTTAGTATGATGGATTTCGTGATCTTATTCATGATCTCAGGACTTGATTTTTAAATTTATTTTTATGCTTTTGTAGAAGCGCTCGTAGGCAATGCACTATATAACATGTGTTAGCCTTCCCCATACCTTAGTGAAGATGGCAATCAATCCTAGACCACTTGGTCCAGCTGCCAAGATCTTTATCAGCCTGATAAGCTAGCATCTTCATTCAGTCAATTTCTAAAATATTTTTATTTATAAAAAATAATAATAACTAAGATGCCATAATTTTTATTCACCATCTTCTCCGGTGTGCATATGGCACGGCCACGCTATTGTGCTATTTTTGCCTTGTTATGGAGTCACGAATCTCACATGTATTTTGGCTTAGGTATCTTTTTGTTCGTTATAGTGTCAACCTATAAACGCTACCATTTGAAGTATGCTTATATAATACTTACCTTATGCAATAAAATATTTGAGGCTTGCCTTCTTCTACCAAAAGGTGAAAAAGAAAAAAAAAAACGATCCCTAGCTATAAGAGAAAAATTTTCCACCATTTTTGTACGTCTACAAATTTGATTCCAAGGTAAAACCAACATCTAGTTTAAATATATAACTAATCTATTTCCATGCAGCTTAAGCTAGGTTCATAAGCTAGATAAAAATACACAGCAAACCCTATCACCTCACTGTCATTAGCATGGGCATCCCACTAAATGCAATTCCCTCATCAATCAGATGGTATAACTCTGGTCACTACCAAAAAATGTGATAAGTACAGTTCTACTTAACTGGTTAATATTATACTTTGCTCCAATCGCTTAATCAAGAAATCTGACAAGGATCCATTTTAGCCATATATTATCCAAGAAATCCAACCATGCATCAAGAAATAGTACGCTGATGATGTATTGCAAATAATTAAAGCTTTATTCATCAAAATATCAGCCGTTACCAGGTTGCTCTACGTCATACATCTTCCATTTTCGGATGCTCTATCAAATTTTATTTGGATACATTTCGCAATTTCATAAAAAATAGGATGGTACACTTTATGTTAAACATATATTTGGATGGGATCAATTCCAGTCTGATGATGGCCACAATCTCTTCTCTATTGTATGATATTCTCCACCTCCCATTTGGTGTCATCATCTCTTGTGCTAGGAAAAAAACTTTTTTTTTTTTTTTTTTTTTTTTTTTTCCAAACGAGATTGTGACTTTGAAATCCTCGCTAGCATGAGAGAACATCAAGATGTATCTTGAATTCCTTCAAATGTGCCTCTGGTATTTCCAAGAGTTTCATGGAAGGTAAAATTTATTAAAAACAACTTTTCATGATTCACGATGATGAAATATAATTGTGTAGAGGATCTTTTTTAGAATTGTAATCCTTTAGTTGACCTTTTTTATACTATGTTTTTCTTGTTTCTTTTTCCTAAGATTTATTTTAACTGCTACATGATGGTGTGGGGGGAGCGATCCCACGTTCATGCAAAGGTCTTCTCTCCACCCGTCAAACCATGAAAATATTGTATGATGGAGGAATTGGTCCGGGGAGTTCTTCAAGGTACAAAACTTAAGGATTTTATTAAGAGTGACAGTTGGAGAGAACGTGTGAGGATCAAACCCCCATCATTTGATAATTATACGGACCACGGTTGAGGTTAAACTATTAGATGGGCCATCCAACCTAACGGCATGTGACAGTGGGATGCTCTAAGAAAGTAGTGCCAGAAAAGACGAGCACTCTAATGGCATTTAGCGAAGTCTGAGGCGTGGTGAGAAGATTTGAGGGGGCGCGAGGGCACGATCCACTGGCCTTTTCCCTTTTCTCTGTTTCCTTGAAGAAAGAGGAAAAGACAGTGGTCGGGTAATTGTCTATTTTTGTTTTTGGTAGCATTGTCTAGTTTTTTTGATGGCATGCCACCGAGCCAATTCATGAATCCACACCTTAAGCATTCACATTTCTGACTTCTTTTGAAAATAGGGAGTCCGTGATTTGTCTATAACTTCTGTTGGACGACATCCAAGCCATGACAAGCAGTATTATTAATTTAATTTATGAGCAAACAAAATAGTATTAGTAATTTTAGAAAGATTTATATTCTTCATCTCTAAAAATTAGTTTAAAGTTCAGATATATATATATATAATATAATATAATATCATCTTTGAGGCTATAGTCAATTTTTTTTTCCATCAGAGAAAACCGAAATCAGTGCTGATTAACATCTAACAAAGTATTGATGACCATACATTATTTGTGAGTCGTCAAAAGCAATCTCATAAAAGTCAAGACCTTTCTTGTATGGTAAAAGAACATAAATCATCTCACATTATATTGAAAAGTGAATTATAGAAGCACCATGCAAGGGATCATTCACTTGCTAACCGTAATACTACAACGGCTTATAATTTTACAGTAGCATAACCATCCAACAAGGATTGAAACCATATCCCACGGCAATGATCATGAGGATTAAAATTTTTTAATAAAAATAATTGGTGTAATTGCCCCGTGCTAACAACTTTATAACGTCTCTTCTAACATGATAAGATCAAAAATTATATCATAAAAAGAGATTTAAGAGCTTTAAATAACCAAATTAAATTAGCATCAAGTTTCAATGGGTGGTATTGATTTTGTCTTTTTACCTACAAAAAAAAAAAAAAAACTTATTTTTTAATTCATGCATCAAGTATATGAAATTATAGCAAGAAAATTATAAGATCAATAAGAAAATCTTTCTAGCAATATTTTATTAAACTATGATTACCATTATTAATGCTCATTCACCTGCCAAGTAATAATTAAAATTGAGACACATGTGAGGTAGGCAAGTGTCACGCATACCAGCCATCACATTGAATGAGGGATAGAGCGTGCATCTAAATATTTTTTATTTATTTAATCAATTCATATTTTATTAAAATAATTTTAGAACGTAGAGAATCTGAATGATAAAGGAGTTGTTTTCGTATTTAGAGATTGTCCTCGTTCATTTGATCTGTTGTTGGAAAATAACAGGTGCACGTAGCTTCGTAATATCACAACATCGTTGGAGATGTGACCCGACCACAGCCAGAATCTTTTCAAGTTTCAAAATCTCACATCATTGGATTCCTACATTCCACCAACCATCTCTGGAGTCGTACAAAAGATGACCGATTAATCTACAACAGGCTCAATAAATCTTATAAGATTATTCCTTGCTGATGTGAACGTAACTGACTTAAATCTGAGGAACTCATGGGGTCGCTATCAATTTTGACAGTGTCCGATCAATTTTATCTTCGAAAATAATAGAACATGAGGACCTCACCGAAAAGGTAGGACACCAAAACCCTATGGCATTCAAATCATATCTAAATCTGGGGCGATATGATAAAAGCCGAGGTTAACAACCGTTTCCAATTTTTTTCAAAACAATCTACTCATTTATTTACTAAAAAAGATTTTGAAACTATTTTTGTTTTTTTGCTTGGGAAATTGGCCACAAATCAACAAATCTGAGTTGATATTGACACTATTATCACCAGAACATCAGCCATGTTCTCCCGTCCATTGAATGCCTGACTCCAACACAAGCCAATATCTCGGACTCAAACTCTCCTCAAAAAAAAAAAAAAAAAAAAAAAAAGCACCATCATTTTTGTTCACAATTGAGTGAACCATAGAAATCAAATTTTTTGAAGCAAATCGAGCAGTTGACCACTCAGCATATGATCCAAAAGGATCTTGGATCAATATTTTATATCTTTTTATTTATAAATTATTGGGGCCGTCTGTTTTAGTACGTGCTTTTTCAACATATTATTTCTTATTTTAGTATATGCTTTTTCAGTATATTATTTCTTTTATTTGATAAGTGTATAAGAGAAGAAAGAACTCCAACAACTATTCTTTAATTTGATTTTTCAAAATAAGAGATATGAGATTAATTTATTTTTTCAAAATAAAAGATATGGATTGTAATGGATGGCTCTCTTATTCTATAAAAGAGATACCAAAAGATGAATGGAAGAGAGAATACTCCATTTCTTTCTCATAATATCTCTCCGACATGAAGTCTTCCTCATTGAGCCTAACAACGGATCAAGTGATATCAGAGCATAGATCTCGCCGTGAATGGTGAAGATAAGGAGTCAACGATTCACCGACAAAATACAGTACGAATCAGAGAACGATCAAGCGATTCAGGATGCCATCGACGAGACTGCATCTATGACAGATCCATCTTCTTCCATCGGGGATTTGGCTGCCCAAGTTTCATCCTTAACCCACAAGATGGAGACGATCCTAGAGTGAATCGCTTTCCAAGCGAAAGCAACGTCAAGAGAACAGGATGATTCAGCCTATATTATCCAACAAGATATTCCTAACCATGAAAAAGGAAAAAAGATGGAGGAGAACTCTCGGCCTTTTTGGGTCGAAGCAAAGATTGAGATCCCAATTTTTGATGGCTCGATCAATGCCGAAAAATTAGATGCGTGGATCGACCAAGTAGAGACCTACTTCGACCTCTACGGCTATTTCATCGAAGAAAATGTATCGTTTG
Organism: Cocos nucifera; assembly: GCA_006176705.1. Lineage (NCBI taxonomy): Eukaryota > Viridiplantae > Streptophyta > Magnoliopsida > Arecales > Arecaceae > Cocos > Cocos nucifera. The sequence goes on along the minus strand of QRFJ01000897.1, from coordinate 178,810 downwards.
TACGATTAAAGTTGTCTCACCATGTTCTTATTTGGTAGAATACTTGCTTGAAGGTTTATAGCCTTTAAGATATGACATGAGCACTTTTCAAGCATCTTATTTGATAAGAATTTTATCCGATGGGTTACATGGAGGAATGATGAAAAAAGCAGCACCATCTTCGATAAAGAAAAAATCAAACGGTACAAGAGTACACTACGGAGTTCCGACGACGTGCCATGGCTCTTGGTGTCACCCTTGAAGATAGCTCCTCTCTTACCAAATATATGACCGACCTTCACTACTCAATCAACGCCGAATTGGCCCTATTCAAAGTCACCGATATTTTAGGTGCTAGCAATATGGCGATGGCCATAGAAAGAAAAAATAGGCCCCGAGGAGACAAGTCCACGGGAGAAAATAAGAATTCTTGGAAATCTAAGAAGATGAAGAAGAAGGCACTGGGAGGAGAATCTGGATCTTCTATCCCTCCAAAAAGGACAATGAAAAGTATTGCAACCATTGTAAGATCTCTGGCCATATCCGAGACAAGTGCTGGAAGGTTCACCTCGATCTTTTTTTCAAAAAGTGGCATAAGGATGATGTTGGCAAGCAAACCACCGGCATAGCAATGGAGGACAATGCCACACCCCTTCCCCCGGTCAAGGTGGCAGATCCAAGTCTATCATTGATGGCTAAGTCGAAGGTGATAGGTACGGGCCTGGAATCATCCATCCAAGATCAAGAGGCATTGTTCACCTTGAAGATTCAAGTGAAGCAAGACGTCGTGGATGCCCTTATTGACATTGGAAGCCAAAAAAATCTTATTTCCACGAGCCTTGTGCAAAAACTCGAATTGGAGACAACACCTCGCCCTCATCCTTATCCTCTTGGATGGATCAACAAGGATGTAAAGCTCAAAATTGATCAACAATGCAAGGTGTGTTTTACGATTACCAGTCAATTTATTGATGAGGTCCTTTGTGAAGTTGTACCATTAGATGTATGTCAACTTATTCTCAGAAGCCCGTACTTATGAGAGCGAGATGCTATTTACCATCATCGCTCACACCGGTACCAACTCACCAAAGATGAGAAGAAGTACCTCATCACAAGCAATGAAGTATAAGAACGAGTTGATATGGTGTCAATCGCACAAGCAAAGAGGATGGTCAATTCAAGGTAGCCCTTCTTCCTCATGCTTATCCGACCGATTGAGAAGAGTCGCATATGGACCCTTGTTGTGGTTGAGAAAGGGATGGATAGTGACTTGCTAGCCCTCATCAACAAATATCAGCCTCTATTTGAGGAGAATCAGGGACTTCCACCTCGACGGGCGGTTGAGCACAAGATTCACCTAGTATCCGATGCACCGCTCCCCAACCTAAGCATGTATCGAAATTTGATGATGGAGAATGAAGAAATCCGACGCCAAGTAGCCGAGTTGATCGAGAATGGTGTCATACAACCAAGTTCTTCTCCATGCAGATCTCCGATGGTCATGGTCCCAAAGAAGGATGGTACTTGGCGCATGTGCGTAGACTATCGGACACTCAACAAAATTACCATCAAGAATCGATACCCTCTACCGAGGATTGATGAATTATTGGATCAATTGAAGCATGCTACCATTTTTACAAAGCTTGACTTGAAGTTCGGCTACCACCAAGTTCGAATCAAGGAAGAGGACACATGGAAGAGGGCGTTTAAGACTCGGCAAGGCCTATTTGAGTGGCTTGTGATGCCATTCGATTTATGTAATGCACCAGCAACATTCATGAAGTTGATGAACGATGTCCTACGGCCCTTTATCGATGACTTTGTGATTGCCTACCTCGATGACATTCTCATATATAGCCGGTCGTGGAAGGAACATCTAGAGCACATTAAAAGGATGTTCAAGTTTTTTCTACAGCACCAATTCCGCCTCAACTGTAAGAAATGTAATTTTGGTAGAAATTTTTTTATTTATCTTGACTTTATTGTAGGTAATGGTAACATTCAAATAGATCCGAAGAAAACTAAAACAATCCGGGAGTGGCCTAAACCAAGAACGGTGATGGAGGTACGGAGTTTTATGGGTGCATGTCAATATATCCAAAAATTCATCCAAAATTTTTTCATTTTAGCCGCACCTCTGCATGCAATTACAAGAGCCAATCAAAGATTCGAGTGGATGCCGAAGCATAAAAAGACTTTTTTCCTTTTGAAGAGGAAGATAAGTGAGGCTCCAATCCTAGCCTTGCCAAACCTTCAACGTCCATTTAAGCTCGAAGCTGATGCATCGGGATATGCCATGGGAGTGGTTTCTTTACAAGATGGGAGGCCCATGGCATATCATTTGAAAATGTTCCAAGGCTCTCAGAAGAATTATCCAATATATGATAAAGAACTATTGGCTCTACACCAAGCAATCAAACATTGGCGAGCTTATATTTTCGAAAAGAAGACGATCGTGCATACCGACCACCGACCACCGGCCACCGACCACTTCAATACCTTCAAACACAATCAAGGTTGCAGCAAGCACGGCATATGAAGTGGATGACCTACCTCCAACAATTTAACCTTGTGATCAAATACAAGAGAGGCATTCTCAATAAGCTTGCCGACATGCTATCTCGACCACCGATCACGTCTCTATGTTTGTTAACATTTATAGAGGTTCTACCATCCGAACAAGAGGAATTGACGGCCCTCTATACTACTAACTCGGACCTCAAAACCCTTTTAGAAGGAGTCAAGAAGGGTGTTCCAAGTGAATTTATACAAAAACAGGGTCTACTCTACAAAGGCAAATAACTATGCATATTAAAAGATGATCGGATGCATTGGATGCGAGAAGCCCACACCTTGAAGGTTGCTGGATACTTCGGGATTATCAAAACTATCCAAAATTTATAGAGATATGTCTATTAGCCCAAGATGCAATAGGATGTGATGAAGTTCGTGAGAGAATGTGTGTTGTGTAGCACCTCTAAGTCCTCTAACCGAAAAGTGGGATTATACATTTCTTTGTCTGTACCAATCCGTTCGTGGGAAAGTATTTTTATGGATTTCTTGTGAGGATTGTCGATAACTAAAAGAGGTTACGATTATCTCTTCGTGATTGTGGATCGGTTCTCAAAAATTATGGAACTTATACGTATAAAAAAACCATCACCAGAGAAGAAGCAGCACGATTTTTTTTCTGACATATGTGGACATATTTTGATCTCCCTAGCTTCATTATCTCCGATCGAGATACTCGATTCTTGAGTAGCTTTTAGAAAGCTTTGTGGTCGATGATGGATACACGATTACAAAGAAACATAATGTTTCATCCTCAAACTGATGGGCAAATGAAGGTTTTCAACCAAATAATGATGCATCTTTTAAGAGGCTACAATTCAAAACATTCGAAAATATGGAATGAGAGTCTTCCCTACATTTAATTTGTTTTCAACCATGCCATCCATAGCTTCACTAATAAGTCACCTTTTGAGGTATGTTTGGGGTATTTACCGCAAAGTCCTTTTGATATGCAATTTGCAATAGGCTCTTCTACCGGTCCCAATAATGAATTTAAAGCAAATCGAGCCAAAAAATTTCTTGAAGGCATTCAAAAAATTCATGCTGAGGTGGAGCAACAATTGCAAAAGATCCAACAAAAATACAAACGAAGGCATGACAAGCATCGAGTACAGGGTGACTACCAAGTTGGTGATCTAGTATGGCTACATTTGGACAAAGAAAGACTCAAGAGAGAAGGTAAGAAGCTCAAGCTAATCCATTATGGACCCTTCAAAATTCTCAAGTGGATTGGAAGCAATACATATCAACTCGAGCTTCCACCTTATATGGAGATATACTCCGTCATCAACGTGGAGTACTTGAAGTCGTTTGAACCTTCCATGCTTGATAACGAACTCAGTGAGTCGATACCTTCTATTGATGATCTTGCTTTAGAGCGAAAAAATATTCTTAAGGAAGATACAATTCTTGAAAAGAAGACCACTACTATACGACGTGGGGATAGGATTTTCTACCACATTGGGCACAAGGGACAAAAGCCGAGTGCATCAAAGTGGTTCACCAAGGAAGCCGACAAGACCGGATTTCCTCATTTGCAATTCTAAGTTTCAAGAAGACTTGAAACCTCTAATTGGGGGAGCCTTGATCCAGGAGGAAATCGAGTTAATATTTCGTATCTTCTTATTTGAAAATTGTTGGGACCGTCTGTTTTAGTATGTGCTTTTTCAGCATATTATTTCCTATTTTAGTATGTGCTTTCTATTTTAGTATGTGCTTTTTCAGCATATTATTTCTCTTATTTGTTAAGTGTATAAGAGAGGAAAGGCTCCAACAACTATTCCTTAATTTGATTTTTCAAAATAAGAAATATGAGATTAATTTATTTTTTTAAAATAAAAGATATGGGTTGTAATGGATGGCTCTCTTATTCTATAAAAGAGATACCAAAAGATGAATGAAAGAGAGAATACTCCGTTCTTTTATCATAATATCTCTTCGACATGAAGTCTTTTTCGTTGGATCTTGAGGTACCCTCCGACCAACGATGGATCATCATGGTGGCCCCATTTTTGTTTATTGCTAAGAGCAACAGTAACATTAACATTTTCCTTGGCTGGTAGACAATTAGGTAGAGCTGCAAATAGATTGGATCAAGAATTTCTAACTTTGACCCAACTAGATATGACAATCTGATTGGATCGGATCAAGTAAAAAATGGGATAGATAAAAAATCCATTTGATCATTTTATTAAATAAGTAATCTAACCCAATCTAAAATAAGCTGAAACAAGTGACATGGGTTAAACAGTTATGTATTCCCACCCCTTAGACCATTAGTCATTGATTTTGTATCCCATTGGTTGATCAGTTCGGGTTGGACTCAGAAAATGTTTGGACCCCACAGATCTTAGGGTGCAAAAATTGCAGGGATTAAGTCAAGGCTGGGTTTGGTCTATAATTTGAGTAAAACAATTAGATATTATCTTATAACCAAAACATGGCACCCGATAACAAAACGTAAACCTATTAAGAACATTTAACTTAAATTTCCACTCATTTTTTTTTTTTTTTTTTTTCATTCCAACCAAGAAAGTGATTATTATGAAGATACAACTCTACAAACTATAAGTCTAAAAAAACAAATATCAACATACTTGAGAATATTATAAATATAAATTTGTTAAAACAAAGAAATAAATGTTTAAATATAATTAAGTAGGAGAAAAAGGAGATGGAGTCGTTGATATAAACATGTATTAGTTTAATACAACGCTAATTCGTTGATTTGAGAAGACATTAAGAGCGAAGGAGGACATAAAGTGGGTTTTCGAGTTGGGCTCAAATCCGGGTCAGGCCTTTTTTTTGTTTTTTGCCCAAGTTAGACCCAGATCTCGTACAGAGCCCATCGGATCAGAAAGTACAACAGCCAGATGTGTTCGATTTGCCAAATATGGCCCAATCTTTGACCCGACTCTGACCCACAGATCACCAAAACCGAATCAGATCAGGTCTAATCGGGCCAATACCATGTCGGGACACAGGCTCACAGGCTGACCCAACCCATTTGCAGCCCTCCGACAAATTCTCAAGGTACTATTGCCTATTTACATGCCTGATGTTGGCTTGAGACACCGTATGGTGGAGGATTTCGGATACAAATAAAACACAACAGACCAAAGATACCACCACACATAGGCAGCAATTCTTTAGCTGAAACAACGAGTAAACATACGGGGCAAACAAAATATTCAACAGCCCAACCGGTGGACAATGCTCCCCACAAGATGAAAATACAAGACAAAAAATATGAAGATTATAAGATGATAACACTGGAGTAGGATACAAATAACTCGTGCTGGAAACAGCAGAGTACAATAGGAATGGACGAAAAACACTGTGAAGGAAAAAGAAAAAGAAGAGCCCGATAAATCCTATTACTACAATGCTAGCAAAATAACCAGCAGTCTGACCGCCTATTATCCAAGCTATATCTAAATGCCTATAGACTTTTAGAAGCTAAACCAATGCAAAATTTGCACCACTCCATGATGGCATGATGTTTGAAACCTATGTGTGTTAGAAATATGCGAGGTTTTTGGAGGAATTTCTGCTACTCAAACTCCTGGGAATTAATCTCCAGACACATAAGTTTTTCCCTCATAGTACCTCCTTTCACCAGCTTCCTTCTTCTCGTTCCTTTTCTGCAGAAACAAATATTCTTAAATTAAAAATAAAACTTAAACAAATCCAAGATATTCTCAGTTCCCCACTATAAAATAATCAGAAATCCAGGAGGCGTCTTAAAAACATATGCTTACGCAACCTTTCATCACCTAGAATGGCATTCACCCATCACATGTATGACCCTGATTTCTTTCCAATGGAAAAATGCCACCTGGGCAAGAGAAAATTTTGTAGCCAATTGAAAAAACAATGCATTGTTCATCATAGAAAGATGTTTGCAAGATCGTGGAGTAAATTTTACTTGGGAACAGTTTGGTTTGTCAGTACTGAGTAATCCAACTGCACATGTACCAACAGAAACTGTAACTAGAACCGTCACTGGACGCTAGCAGGCTACTTAATGGCAGGAGCTAACACATGACCAGCTTTGACTACCGGATCAAAGATGCATAGATCAGCGATGACTTGGGTTCACCATGTATCACTTTAATGAATGTTGGTCAGTTTTGAAAGTTACAAATATTTGGTCACAATGAAATTATTGTTAATGACTCATCCAGAATAACAGCCCATATAGAAAACAAATACTTAAGCAAGTGATTGGCAACATTTTTATTCAAGCTCAGATTACATGATGGATGAGGCAGCGCTGACTTCTAACAACATAAACCAAACGGCTCAAACAACTTATACATATGGTTCTCATATAATAAAAGATACAGAATAACAAGATAACACACAAAAGTACTTCCAGTACTGAAATTAATAGAGTTAAATGGAACATTACCTGATACGCTTCATGATTTGAAACAATCCTCTTGATGATTGTGCTAGTTGTGATGTCTAAAGGGCTTTCTATTTGCCAATAGATGCCCATAGCCATTGGAACTGCATATGGATTAGATTTCTCCTGAAAAAGTGATCCACACAACGGATCAGAATTTGATTATTCATATTCTTATGACAAACATGTATGAATATATACCACAATTTACCTTCAGAAAATCCATATTTTCTGCAATTGTTCCATGGACAACCATTGAGATGTCAAAGGTAGTAATCTGCAAATAAAACAATGTTTAGATATGTTACATTAGTTCTAGAAGCAATGTAGGATATATTTTATTAAGCTTTAGCCAAAAGATGAAAGAGAAGAGCTATCATAGATACCACAAGAAGGTATGCAGCATGATCTCAATGAAAATTAAAAAGAAAATGAAGCAAACAAAAAACTACTTGAACTGTTGAAACAGCAAGTCCACCATGAGAAACTTGTGTTGATATGTTCGATAAACAAGAACAAATTATCTAAGGTATCCAGTAAAATTTCTTCTTTTTGACAAATTATGAATTTGAGTAACACTACACAATCCGTGCAGCAGAAATACACAGCATGTGCAAAAAAGGCAACAAAAAAAATGAACAGGTCGCAATGTATGTGGGCACAGTTGTAGTTGCCGAAGCGGTGTGATGGATTTCAGCATGGGGAAGTTAAGTTGCCAAAGTCATGCAACAGATTCTTGGTTTAGCTGGTGCACGTGACAAGGTCACAGGCTGCGTGCCAGGCTCTCTGTTAAAACAAACAGGTGAAAGACTGCACCACCATACCCACTACTAGCCTAAGGGATGGTCTGCCCTCTAGCTCTTGAGCCCAAAACCATTGGGCCAAATTGATAGAGGACTTGGATCCCATGATGGAGCCCAGTGCTAGTCTAGAGGCTAATCCAGCACAAACAATTGAGGGAGGCACATGTCATAACTCCAGGAAGACAATATTCTACTGTTTACTTGCTCAAGCAATCAATAATGAGGACCAGCAAATTTAGACATCTAACACATGAACCTTGAACTTTTTCACACCTTTTCTTTTTTTTAATCACGGAGTAAGTTTTTGCAGGAGGCATAGAACTGCTAGTGAAGGTAATAAAAATGGTAATTTGGGTTCTCTACTCCGTAGTTACGGTTTATCCTCATTTTGACTGTAATAATAAACTTTGTTTTAAATGGTAAGCTGATACTACCCTTAAAGAGGAATGAAGATTGTGTAAAGCAGCTTTTGGCACATGCTGCTTCCTTCTTCTGGTTTATTTCTTCAAAATGGTTACACTAATAGACAGGAAACAAAGCTAGCAAAATATTCCAAGGATAGGATGCACCAATTAGTAGTTAGCTACAATGACTGAAAAGGGTGAGATGCCATTATCCATGATTATATTTCTTCACAGGTACTTGAATAGACATGACAAGAAAATTCCTCATAAAGAGGGGGAAAAAAGGCACAGTGCAGAAGCAAAGCAACACAACTGCTATCAGCCTGAAACCTAAAAATGCTTATAGGATGCAACCTGGGTTTCCTAAAAACTGGGACCGCAGACATCTCAGTAAGAAGGCCAATATCAACATAAATCAAGATCTCAGTTATATCGACCAAGATTATTTTTGATTGAACAAAAGTCATTTGACTACCATTTTTTATGTACTTAGATATTGGAAGATCTTAGCTGCTATACCTTATCCAAGGAACGGGCCAACATTGGAAATGGCCCTCAATTTTACAGTAATGTCTTAATTTAATAAATATGAATGACAATATAATAAATAGTGATCAACTTATTAAAAAATGAAAAAAAAAAAGAATTACCTATAAGAGATATAGGTAACTGTAAAATAATTTAATTATTTGTATGACAAGTTAAAATTAAGATTAAAATATAATTTACTATAAGTATCATACAGCAGTGTAATATTGATAGGTAATAACATAATAATTGAACTTAAAATAAAATATGCATTCATGTCAATTATCATTTATGAATTTCAATTTTTAGTAAAGATCGATGTATATTGACAATGAAAATATCTATACAGTATGTCATAATCTCTCATTCATTGCCAAACATCTATTTATTAGTTTTTAAATTATTTCTATTCACATGGTCAATTTGTCATATACAATAATATATTTTCTTTTTGATAGTTTACCTGTAATGCCTCTATTCTTAAGAAGAGGAATAAAGCCATGACACAGTTAGATTATCTTAAATATATTTATTCTTCTATGGTCATCTCAAATATATTTTCTTTTTTATAGTTTTCCTGTAATGCCTCTATTCGTAAAAAGAGGAATAAAGCCATGACACAGTTAGATTATCTTAAATATATTTATTCTTCTATTGTCATGTCAATTTTTTTCTTGTACATTACATTACATGATGTGCCTTGCCCTATCATGTAAAATAGAACTGTTAGCTTACATTTAGCAAATTCTGAAAATTTTGAAATATATTTACTCTTCAGGTATTCAATATTGTCATATCAAACATTTAATTTATTTTATTATATAAAATAATTATCATCATACAAATTGATTTATCATGCAAAATCAAAAAAAAAAAAATCCCAATTAAGAAATATTATCCTATGGTTTCATCTCAGCCAAGATATCAAGATGTTCTGTCTCAGGGATCTTGGCCAAGTTATCGATCTAGCTAACTTAAAAATACCCAGAAAATAAACTAACTGTTTCCATATCTTGACTGACATGATAAAAAAAATGTATCTGCTAATTTTATCACCATGTCAGTTTTATCTTTGCCAAGGTTTATGCTTACATGCCAAAATATCCTAGCCAATGCATTGATCTCGTATCAGGTGATATATCAAGATATCCTGGCACACATCAACCAATATGATAAAAACCGATATTCTAGATGTCTCATATCACTGGAACCCCAATACCGACATAAACTAAGTTTTCAGCTGAGAAATCCTTAGATGCAAGCGAGCTCAAGGTGTACAAGGAGAACAACAACAAAGAGAACCCCATTATTACTCACAAGGAAACATCCCAAGCTCCTTTACCAATAAACATCGATCTAAAATGTGATTGGATGGATCAAAATATCATAGAAGATGCATCAATTCCCTGTAATGATATTTTACAAGTATCAATGAGAAACTAATGCTACTTTCCATCTGGCTTGATCATTTTGTTGTCCTATAATCTTTAGTTCATAAAACCAAAAGAAACTATGTTGAAAACTACAGATGTAAGAGAATGTGTAAACAATTAAAATAAATGGACATGTGTCAGATGAACCTCTAAATCCAAGATTTGTTTCCATTCTGGTACAATTGAAATGGAGTTTATATTACTACAACCCAAATTTCTCAGTCAAAACACTCAAACTGCATATGAAAAGAAATGTCCACCACACCAATGCTACCAACTTGTCCAACAATCTCAGAAACATGAATGAAACGAGAGCTTCCAGCATATGCGAAACAGGAAGCTGTGTTCATGTCTTTCGAAAAAAGGTGATGATAACAAATAGAAAATCCATGTATACCCATACAACCTTTCAAAAGATTGTTCCAATGGATTCTGCCAATCTCCACAACCTTCACGAAAGAGGCAGGCGATGAGTGGGGGAATAAGAGGGACTGATTTGACCAGGAACAGAATGGATGGATGGAGGGAAGGTGGGAGGGCTGGAGGGAGGGATGGGGAAGAGAGAGATAGAGATAGATTTACTACCAATTGTCTAACTTAAGACAACAAGCTCTCTCACAATAACCCAATTAAACTGAAAACACATTCAAGGTGTGATTCAAGGTCAACCCTGTAAAGTTTGTAATATGGTTATGCAAAACTTGTGCTTACAAGATATGCCATAGTCAGCATTCTGTGTGTTCATAATGCTGCCTAAAGATTTTGATTATGATACTGTCTTAGTTCTTCCCTTCACTACAAGTCAGCATGAATCAGTTATTCATTTCTTTCCTTCATTTTTAATTTTAAGGGAAGCATTTTTTTCTTGTAATATATACAAACTGGAATTGGGGACAAATCAACTAAGTGTAAAAGCAACAGTACATCATAGAACACAATCACACAAACACAACTAACCATGTCTTTTGAAACTTGCCAAGGGGCACCAATAATCACTTCATCTACATAACGACAGGCCAAAACACTCAAGCTTCTTTCATGAAGATTCATGATCGGCCGATGGGCTCCTCGAGTAAAGCTGTGCATGGGATAGAAGAACAAGTATTAGTTCATTAAAACAATTCATGTAATCAGGAATAATTATAACTACAGTTGACATGGCCAGTAAAGCAACAAGTAAATCTATAAAGGAATTCAAAAGGGAACATTACAAGATATTGGAATACACTATAAAGAGGCAGAACATAATAAAAAATGGACACTATAGGGTGATACAAGTTTTCTACATGACAATTAACATTGTCTAATTCACTATCAATTTAATAGTTATAAATCCCCCCCCCCTTCTCTCTCTCTCTCTCTCTCTCTCACGCACACAACACACACACAAATACGCACACAGTCACCCATCATGATGAAGGTAACATGAGATTTTATCTACCTAAAATGATTTTGAATTGGAGGATATCTACTAGACCCATGTCTATATTAGGAATGTATCCAAAATGAGTCCTACCCATCCCCAGAATCATTTTTACAAAAAAAAAAAAAAAAGGAAGGAAGGAGGGGGGGATATTAACCAGAAATATCCAGCATCTATTAAGCTGTGCCCAAGGTTCATCATATCCAATATCTAGCTCATACAAGCATGTCTTGTCTCATAGAGATGAATAAGTTCTTTTTTTCTCCTTATCTTATGTTTCCTGGACATGTATACTATGGTATCCTGGTCTCATTGGTTGTACTTGGAGTGACAAGGACATTGTAAAACAACCGTTCGTGAGCAGCTCAAAATCCAGCTTAACTTTGGCTTGCTCCATTAGTAAACGAACCAAGAGAAAGCTAAGCTTGGCTCACCCAAGCTCAGGTTAAAGCACAAATATGAATATTTTATAATATAGTTAATACTATTTTAATATTTTAAATATAATTATTTATACTAATATAATTTGTCTTAAGATATAAACAAGTAGATTACAACTATTATATTGATATAGCACTGAAAGTTAGCCTGAAGTCTATATATGAAAGACTTGGGGGACTTTGAGATCTCACCAAGATCCCTGAAAGGATCTTTCTTCAGCAGCTCAAGTTCAGCACATAAACTAAATGAGCTCCCTCAAGCTTGGCTCAATTACAAGTATGAGCTGAGCTTGAGCTAGGCCTGGCTCTCTTGAGGCAGCTTGTTTACACCCCTGATCATACATTTGCATTGCACAAGTGTTGGTGCTTAATACAATAAATTTCTGGGCTCCAAATAGCATTTCAAGTTCAAACTGCCAAACTTAGATCTTCTAGCAACTGGTTCCTTACGTTGAACATTATTTTAAGGGCAGACTACATTTACCTTTCTTATGCATGATATAGGGAGAGAAGAGCAAGCTTTGATGTGAAAAGCAAAAGTGTTCCCCCATTGTATGATGGTTATATGAACTTGTATATACTAGGTAAGAAACTGAAAGAGTGGAAGGTCTTATTAGGGTAAAGAGAATTCACAAGTGTTTGTGCATGTTTTCTTTAATTGTCGATATTGTTGGGAAAGAAAAACAAGCAATCAGTTTGAAAATAGCTGATCTTGAAGATTAACAATCATCACTAATGAGACTTGTTACATGAACCTCGCAGAAATGATATGAAAGGAGGACCTAAGACTGTTGAGTAGCATATCATCACCATCCAAGCTTCACAAAGGCAGGCAATGCATGAATTTGAAGAGTATTAACCATACAAACAGCGTACTCTATATTCTATAATGATCACATGATTATTTGGAAAGCAAATAAAAGAAATAAAAAAGTAAAATGCATATAACCTGATTGTTTGATCAGTATGAATCCCCACAAGCAAGAAATCTCCAAGTTCTCGAGCAATCCGCAGTATCTACACACAAAAGATGATAACAGCTAGTTACAAAGAGAATGGTCCATAAGCATCATGCAAAACAATAAAACAGCTCAGATGAATGAAGTTAAAATTAACAACAGGCATGTAATCAGTATGAAGCATGCATGCACAGGGCTGGCTGCTAAGCCAATGTTTTCACATATCATGGCAACCAGCTTCACTTTAATGATGATGGAATGCATTCAACCACACTGATCAGAAGATGGATGGGGAAAAAATTAGTGCCACCAAATTTCAAAAAAGTTTAAAAAACCTTATTGAATCAGACCATCAGGTGATACTAATATATTATGTGAGGTAAAAATGAACAACTAGATAAAGCACAAGAAATAAAACAAAAGCAAAATGGATAGCCCAATTCACTAAGAAAAACTTAAAATAAATGCACTGCCAGCACCGTCAACACTAAGCTAGAAGTAGGACTAGCTTTTTTGCATAACAAGCATTAAATTGATAAAATGCAAACAAGTGGAGCATGATATAGAAAGACATACAACCTACTGACATGTTACAATCTACTACAGCAGGGAACTTGTTGCGATCTGATAATATCGGAAACATGCAGATCCAGTAATTGAAGCAAAATATTTCAGGAAAACTTTCAGACTCTAATAAAGTATTAACAATCAGTTTTAAATGAGAATGAAGCAAGTACTCAAAATGCATCAAAAAGAAAAGAAAATGGATGGCATACATAGCTAATTACAAAGTGACGAGAAAATGCATGAGAGATGGGGGCAAATATGATAGACATAAACAACTCTCATTTTGAGTAGCCTGCATAAAAGTAGCAACATGCAGCCATCTAATTGGTCCAAAAAATCAATGCAGTATCTACATCCAAAAGAGCCTTAAAAGCAGCCCAAATTGGGAATAGAGAAATGAAATTCAAGAATGTGTAGCAGGCATGATCGTAGTTGAAGGAATTGCAATAAGCATGGGCTACTGAAACGAAAAGAAAAAAAAAATCTGAATGAAGTATGAGGAAGGACCTGAGACGATTTTATCAAAGGTCATATGATCATATAGGACATGCCTTCAGTTCATCACCAAATATCAATATATATAATGCAGTTGAAGGTCAGAAAAACAAAAAAGGAACAATGGAGAATAAATAATGAATACCTCAACATGTCCTGCATGAAACAGATCAAATGCACCATCAATGTAAACTATGCGAGCATCTGGACCAGGACCCTGCATGAGCAAAAAGTACTCACAGGATGAATATCTAAGATATAGAAGTTGTATTTCCTCACCATGATTAAAAACAAATAAAACAGCACCATGATAACTAATTTCTGAACAATCATAGATTCCATCAAGTTATTGGGAGAAAAAAAGATCTCATTCTTAAATTATATTCGCTATAGGTTTCAAGGTCATTGAAGACTTGATAGGAAAACATAACAAAGTTTCTAGTATTTCATAATAGTTTGTAATTTATTCAAGTTTAGTTATTTTTTTCTTCACCACATGTTTCAAAGTTTTCCTTTGTTCTCCTTTCATCTCCAAAATATCTCACATTTTCCTTAAAATTTCACCAAGTTTGATTTGTTTTTTCTCAGTTATTACTAAACTAATGAAGTCCCAATTAAGCTTTTATGCTCATGAACATGGCTTACAGAACTCCGATGATATGACATGAAAAAGAAACGGACTCATGAATACATAGTAAAAATGCAAGAAAAGGCTCTAACACTACTTATTCAAAATTTATAAAAGCACCACTGCAATCTTTCTCATGTCTTCTTTGGTTAAATTAGAACCTTTTAATATCTGAAATATCTCTAGCATAAAATAGAAATATATACAAGGAGCATCTAAAACAAACAAAATTTGTTGACAAAAAGGGAAGAGGTGAGTGCTACTTGAACCACCTGTTCACATGTACTTAGGCATGCAAATTTTAACAGTCACAAAATTGATCAGAATTGAAGAAGGTTTTGAATGCTATAAAGGCACAAGAAAATAGAAATGGCAAGCTCTTAGACAAGTGCTTAGTTGTCAACTCCAATAAAGGCACAAGAAAATAGAGATGGCAAGCTCTTAGTGCTACTTGAATTCTGTTATTGACCAACCAAAGTGGCTTAGAGACTAGTTCATCTAAAGAATCTGATAATTCATGAAAAAGCATATTGACACCGGTCAGGAAAAATCTACCCATTTTAGTTGGTAAATAAGCCCTAACTTTATCTTAATCGAGGGAGTAGAAATAGGTCACCTTTGGTACACCTCAACTTAATGGCTTTAAATCTTAGATGTGGACTGAGATTTGACCTATTTATTTCCATTATAGAAAAATGTAAAGTTCAATTTCCAGGCATGTGAATTATCAATCATCTAGGCCAACATCAACTTTCCAAATATGTTCAATCACTCAAAACAGTTCAATATAATCAGGTCAAGATTCCTTAACCAAAACCCTATCAAGTTTAAAAATCAGTTCTAGATTGAAGACCCATAACAGAGTACCTGTGTCAAGTTTCAATTAGGTAAACTCTGAATTAAATCCAGGATTACCAGGAAAACAGATGCAGTTAAATCAAGCAAAGGTTGGGTGAAAAAGCATAATCAGCCATGATCAGCAGGTTTATTGCCCAGTAAGGATACAAGTTAAAAACTAGAAATCCCTCCGACAACCTTCAAGAAGTACTGCAGTCAAGGTTTGAGGTCTCTTGATGATAATCAACCACTTGCTTAAGGCATGGTAAAATTTGTAGGTCAATGTTAGGATGAGGGGTCAGGAGAGATGCTTTTGCATTTTATGTTGTATGAATTGTAGTGCGTCTAGAATCAGGAAATCTTGGCAATATAGCGAACGGAAATCACATTCTTTTAGGTGAACTTAAGGAGATGTAAGGCATAAGTGGGCAATGGAGTATCCAGGGAAGGATGATTGACCCCGATAATTTTGAATTTCTGTGATGGTACAAGCTTGTTATCAACTTTTAAGGCACAAGTTCCTACCTATTCCAATCCTTCAAATTTATTTAGATTACTCATATTACCTTAAACAAAAAAGAAGACATAAGAATACAGCAGAGTACATATTATGTTGAAAGTACTTTTATAATTGGCATTTTTTAACAAGGATAATGACATCTATCCACTTGTCTTGGAAAGGACAACTATACCACCCTCACCAAGAGAATATTTGCTGGTATTGCTTGGTACCTCACCTGCTAAACCAAGATGTCAAGACCTTTCTTAAAGAAAATCTTTTAGCCCTTAAGCACACCTGAAAACCTGCTTAAGGGAGGTAATCAGGAGAATTTATCAAAAGAAAGTGTTTGATGCTAAACTTTTAATGATCATGAGGGTTCAAACATAAACAGCCGTGCAAAGTCAGCAAGGTTGATCAACTAAAGTCATATTCAATTGTGCATAACGCTCCAAAATGTCCAACACTGATCCAATAATGTAATAAGCAATTTTATCAAAATTATATGCGAAGTCAATAAGCATGGCAGCCAAGCAATTCACTTCACATGCGTGGGATACATTTACACAGAAAATGAAATGGATGGCTTTGCTTCAAGCCTTCAACAAAATTTGATAACACCTGGGGTATTTCCCAAAAGATAAAAGTGTTTCATGGAAACCACAGGTGAACCCAATATGCTAAAAAATATAACAATTAAGAGCTTCCCCAGGTAATTAATGCAAAATGCCCATGCATTTGAGCAAAGGCATCCAGTAACTTCCGCTCTGTACTGGAGGCCAAGGCATTTAATCTTGTGTAGCCCTTGCCATTGGAGTATAAAGTCCTTCATTTCCTAAATAGCAACGTCAATGTTTAGTATTTATCTTGTTGCCTTGTAGTACACAAGTCTCTGTGATTGTAGTTAGAAGCATCCAAAAAACAGAAAACAAGAGAACAGTATTTTGCCAACCTGTCTCTACTGAATCATAGCCAGTACTAGATATGATAGTGTGGCAGATCATGTCAGGTTTAATTTATGGTAGAAACAAACATAAAGGGGCTTATCAACTTTACAAATAGGTGTATTCGGAGAGTACTTAAGTGTTTAGCTTCCTCAGTTCTCTTGTACAAGTGTCTATTTTATTACAATACTTCTTTGGCAAGCAGGCCAGTTTTATATCCATCAACAAAGTAACTTCCTAAACCATTAGGTTAAACCTTCAAGTACTTCACGACATGGGTCTAATGAATCATTAGAACAAAAAAGAGTGCACATAAACAAACTTCCTGAGGACATGCTCCTAGATTCCATTAACATGTCATACTTCCATGAACAAAAAGATAGATTCCTGGTACTTTCATCAGGTTAGTAAACTTTAGATGAGATTTCAGTGACTATACCTTCCCATTCGAGAATTGCACAATTCGCCGAGATGTTGGCAAGAAATGAGATATCCGAGTCCTACTACCAAATCCACCATCATCAAGTTTCTGGCTGTGTCCATGGCTGAACTGCCTTTGTAAAGAAGAATGATTATGACTATCGCTACTTGATCTCTCCCTCACACAAAGAAGCATACGACCTGCTCATGTAATATGTTAAGACACATCTTGAGTCACATATATAAATTTACTAAAATTTATGGGATAACTTTCTGGCTATGATTGCAAGGTATTTGGCCTCTTGCAACATAATAAACTTAATCGACCAAAGTTGAGATAAGAGCATACAAACAAAAAACATCTCTAATTGTCTATATTACAAAGAAAATTTACACACATACCAGAACCATTTTTAGGCTATCACATTTCAAGATCATGGAAAGGCGGCATACATACAATTAATCTTTCAATGGTCATTTTTCATATTTAACCTCCATATCAAACATATATCAAATAATCTGCATTATGTATTCAAGATTTTCATTTACCATCAGCAGAGTTCACCAGAAGGATTCAGTTGCCATATAAATATCAGCAAGCAATTTGCACTTACAGTTGTGATGGATAAACTATGCTGTGGCCCAGCGGTTATACCCCTCCTCCATATGAAACGAGGGGGCATTCTGGATTTGGATTATTGGTCTTCTTTCCCAAGTGTTAGAGACAGTTAGTTCTGCTTGGTGGTAGTTAGTTCTGCTTGGTGGTAGTCTCATCTCCCACCATTATTCTCAAGATAAAATTTGAAAAAAGAAAATCCACTCATGACAATGGACTAATACTACCCATGTAAATGAACAGATAACAAATTTGATGAAAATATTACTAGAAATTACTGAATATTTTGTTAATATTAAATAAATATTGGTGAAGTTCTCCCAT
Organism: Cocos nucifera; assembly: GCA_006176705.1. Classification (NCBI taxonomy): domain Eukaryota; kingdom Viridiplantae; phylum Streptophyta; class Magnoliopsida; order Arecales; family Arecaceae; genus Cocos; species Cocos nucifera. The sequence continues at coordinate 160,529 of QRFJ01000897.1, read as the reverse complement.
ATTTACATTGCACAAAAGGAGTATGTAAGTTTATGAATGTTTAACTCATGAGAAAGACTTTGACAATGCAAATGCCACCAATATCTGGCCTGATGTCAATCCATTCAGACAAGAGATTGCATGACATATCATTGCACTGTCAATTATATCATTATATTATAGTTCAACTAGGAAAACATCAATTCAAACCAGGTCCATATCACCTCAGCATATTTAATTTCATGGTAATGAAGAAAAAGCAAGGCCACAACAAATAATTTCATGATCGAATTAGAGATAATCTAACTAGAGTTCCACAAAGAGGAAGTCAATGAAGTTGGAGGGTGAAAAAAGAGCAGAATCAGTACCAACAATATCTGTGCTTGACACTCCTTCAGTTCTTTTGATCTGCTTATAACGACCAGCCTTCTTAGCAAGGGCATATGCATCAGTACCATCTGGCAGTAGGCAAGGATCATCCCCATGGATAATGTAATCTATATTATACTCAGTAAACAGCTTCTTCATGAACTCTTCTGTTATAGCATAAGGAGCATTTGGAATGACCTCATCCACCCATTTCACAGCACCTACCATTATCATCCTGTAACCAGGGAGGGGGAAAAAGAAATAATTCGCTAATCACACTAGATAGGTATTTCCAGTTATGACTAAAATCATAGAGATGGATCTCATCAAGCTAAGTTGTTTGAACATACTTATTAAACATCATCAAGATATCTTAGTATGAAAACTCAATCCAGTGAGTCAAAATACCTATTTCAAGGTAGAATATGTCAAAATTAATTGCTAATTTGAAACTATAGATGATTTTTCAAATACAGGCCAAAGATTTAGAAAACAGAAATAATTTATATTATACACAATTTCAATTGAAATTAAAAAGAAAATAAAGCAATAAAGAAAGTTGATGCCAAAGAGATTTTTGTGCAATAGGTTTAACCATCTTGAACTAGCATCCAGCAGGTCAAATGCACATGATAGGGTTTTATAATGGTTTTGCTTTATCACACAAGATGGATGTCTTTAACTAAAACCAATTGTATTTATGGCTTACTTTCATTTCATCAAGTGCATAAAAATCCTAGTAGCAAAATATCTAATGGATGGCTGAGGTACCATCGAAAATAGAGCATAACAGGCTTTGATGATTTCACCATCATTTTTTCATTTGTGCGAACTATTTTGCACATGACAGATGATTATTGTCCTTTCATGTGTGATGCTATCACTTGGCAAATGCTATGTACATGACTAACTTAAAACGAGGAGTTTCTAAATGATGGCTGTACTCCAACCAACAATACTTGATATTTGATGAAGTAAAGCAATGCCATCAACTTATTTTTTATGTATAATGCATGTGATATATTCCATTGCATGAGCTTTTACTGGATGGATCCAGAATCATCAGAGTCATGCATATGACTGTTCCAAAGGAAAGGGATATCTGACATAAGATTGTGATCCTGATAACTAATTAAGAGGGAATCAAGCAGTGATTTCTCAATCCAATTAAATGTCAGTTAATGCACTTATGAATGTGTTATTTCAACAGTGGGGTGGTGGAGATTGGTTTCTTCTCTGTTTCTCTTTCCTACTTTGCATTAGTCATTAAATGAGCTGGGGGGTAAAAAATACAAGTAAAAATTCAATATGGAATGGGCAAAGTGGAGAGATGAATATGTGGCATTATGTGATTGATGTGCTCACCAGTGACTTGAGCAAACCTTCTATAAAAACGTTCCGTAAGACAATGCAACATTTTATGTTTCAAGATGTTAAGAGTGATGATGAGGATCAAGCAAATAAACAGAACATGATGAAAGTAAGAGCACTGAGAATACGTGGTAAAGCAAGAATGGAGGAGTGAGTACACTGAATGAGGAACAAGAGTTGCACAAAATTGACAACAAAGTAGTGGAGTAAGAAACATTGTACAAGCTGTTCAATGAAGATTCCAGTAAGTAGAGGTGCAAAATTCTCTGTCTATAGATCTAGAGAACAAAGAGAAGGATGTAAACTAGCGTGTTCAAAGATGTTGGAGAGTATGTGAGAAAGCTTATAACAAAACAAAGAGCTCTCACTAGAATTGGTTAAGTAAGAATGCATAAAAAGTTAATCACAATGAACAGAAGAACACTTCAATGCTAAGTGTATTGGACATATGTGAAAATAAAATAGTCAATATGTGTAACGTCAAAGGGAGGAAATAACAAGAAGATGCTTCAAAGAAAACTAGAGGTCTGAACATGCAATGGATGTGTTTTGATCAAGGACTTGCATCAGTTGGTGAGCCCCATCTATTAAAGTGTGTTTGAGAAGAGAGGGGGGGTTAGTATAGGATGTAATACAGGTTCTTTTTTTTCTCCTTTTTCTTTCTCTGGGCCGACAACATGCCGAGTCACTCCCTAACATAAAACAACCTTGAGACCAGCATGCATGTTGTACTCGAGGCTTTCCTATCACAGATATGGTAGATGGACAACAATACCAACTGCTCCACAAAAAATAAGAAATTTCTTATTTCATTCAAATAGTCCAAAACTGGAATGTGTCCATCCGTAATCATCAACTGGACATCAAAGAATGTGCATATATCATGTGATTTCACCATTAATTGCAACTTGGCGAAGGAGAAGAATCCATAAATAGTGAGAAATTTTTTTTCATTCAAATAGTCCAAAACTGGAATGCGCCCATCAATATACCATCAATTGGACATCAAAACATGTGCAGCTAATACAAGTAATATATCATGTGATTTTACCATTAATTGAAACTTGGTGAACTATTGCTCGTCTATCAGCATCTATGACATAATATTGATACAAGACATCACAGACAATTCAATGACGCACATAATCTCTGTAATGATTAAATATTAAAGCAGCAATCAAGATCACAAAAAACATGGTTGATTTATAAACAAAAACAAATCAAAACGAAAATAACTCACTATTGTCTTTCCATTCTTAAGCAAAAAAGCAAAAGGAAAAAAAGGTCAATAACATGTCAGATTTCAATAACAATGAATTCAATATTTTGTCAAATATCGAGAATAAAGGAGGCAAAGAAAGGCAATAAAATGCCAGATTACAATAACAACGAATGCAAGAAATTTATTTCAACTGTCAAGAAAAAAGAAGGCCATAAATTCTAAATCCACAGCTAACATTACATATGGCAGAAAAATAAAGCGCATCAAAGATCTTTTCACAAGAGGCCGCAATCAGAGCTACAAAAGAATCGACCTCTCGTGGAGGGGCGTGACCGGCGGTCCCTTGTTGGCCGTGATCTCATCGTCGCTCACGACCCCGACGACGAGCTCGTCGCCAAGGGCCCGCGCCTGGCGCAGCGCGTTGCAGTGGCCGTAGTGCATCATGTCGAAGCACCCGTCCATGTACACCCGGACGGGCTTCTTCTTCCTCCGTCGGATCCCCAGCGGCGGCAGCACCGGCGCCCCCTGGCTCAGTTTCCCCGCCAGCACGGCGGCGCCGAGCACCAAGCCCCCCAGCACGCACGCCGCTGCGAATCTCGAGCTCGCGAGGCTCTCCATGGACCCGTTCTCCAATCCCATGGGAGCAGCAACAAAGAGGAAACCAATCGAGATCTAGGGTTTCTTCAGCCTCTAGGGTTCGAGGAAGCTTCTTGGAATCCCGCCATCAGAGGCTCCGATCTCCGCTCGAGAAGAAGAAAGAATACGAGGCGGAGTTAGTTATAGGAATCTTGGAGGGCTAATGGAGAGCTAAAAAAGGGATTCGATTCGCTTATGGAACCAGAGTGACCGCAAACGGAGAACGAGAGAGGTGGGGAACAAGCCTTTGATTGCTTTATGCTTTCTTTCTTCCAGCTTCGACTTTTCCTTGGAACCGGGAAAGGGAGAGCGGCGACGGGGGGAGAGCGGTGGGGAGATTAACGGATCTGCGAAAGGAGAAATCCGGACCGTCTGATTAATGGTTCAAGACGAGAGGCGGTTGGGAAGATGTTCCGACTAAGAAGACGGAGGAGACGGATAATTTCCTTCGGTGTTTTTGGAGGTCAAAGATTAGGAGAGGGATTTCTTACCAAAAAAAAATTAGGAGAGGGATTTTCCGGACGGGCATGCTAAACGGGACAGGTGGCATTTTTTTTTCTATTGATGGATAAATACCGTCGGAGTTGGTCAATTTTCTTTATTGATCAATTTATTTATATTTTTATATTTTTAATATAAATAAATTATTTTTTATAAATAATATTTATCTATAAAATAGAAAAAATATTTATTTAAAAAATAATTAACTTATTTTTTATAAAATAAATATTTAATTTTATTTTTAAAATTCTTTCTCCTTATTTTTGACATCTCCATGGTTCAATGTCCAATAAATTAGTATCCATTTTTTTTGGAATGGAATAGAATTATTGTTTCACCTTTCAATTTCACTATTTGGTAGGAGAAATTATTATCTAAACCACGCCCAAATAAACCATCCAAATCTCATGATGGATAACACATCATATTAATTCTTGTATTTTATGAATTTTCGATCGTACGTTATCCACCATACATGTGCTCTAAGATTTATACTGATCTATCGTTCAGACAATAATTTTTCATTTGATAGAATTTCGTGGATAAGAATGTTTAATTTTGAGAAATGTTCGTTGCATTTTACAGAATAAAAATCCATTCCATTGACGGATCTAAGAAATGGCATTCCATTTCATGGAATAAATTTTTTTTTTTTCTGAAATACCCTCTCATCCTCCTTTCACTTCTTTCCTTTGCTTTCTTTTTTTTACACTTTTCTCCTTTTCTTCTCTCATTTTTATCTTTTTATCTATATTTAATTGATTTTTTTATACTTGATTTATTGTATTAGAGATAATATCCTCCTTCTCAGATATATTTTCTTTCATAAATTTACATCTCATTTCTATCCATTTTTAACTTTCTATTTGTCTGTTGGTCGTTGGAGTTTTCAATGATGCACCGCCAAAATATTTGAACCCAAATAAATATTTTTCTTTGCTCGAATGAGTTTACTATTTTTTTTTATCTTATGCTTTTTATAAAATTTATTTGATTTGTATTTGATTAATACAATTATGGCTCGCTTAATTATGGTTAGGAAGGGGTTGGTGAAAAAGAAGACTTTGTTTGCATTGCTGTTGTAATGGATATTTTGATTTTATGAATGTTTTGTAGCATTATGGATGATTTTTTGGAAAGATTTGGTTTGTAATAGTTTTAGAGACTAATGTTTTGATATTGTGGGTGCCTAAAAATTAATAAAAAAATTGTTGACTATATTAAAATGCTTATTTGGTTATATGAGTAGGCTTCGACTTTTGTTTAAAATACTATTAGATTATATTAAGCTGTTTGGTGATTTGTGTCGATCTTATCCCTATTAATCTTGAGTTGTTTGATAATATTGTGAATTTTATATTATCATATACCATTTTTTGATGCTTAAATATGTAAACACCAAAAATATTATCTAACAAAAAAGTAAAATAAAATATAGATACTTTTCAATTTTTCTTAACTAAAAATATATGGTTATAAAAGAAATTAACAGTTATTTAAAATAAAATTAAGAAAATAAATATATATTACCTTAATGAGTAAGAATAATTTAGAAAATTAAAGCACATAATTCATTCCATTTCATAATTTATATATCCAAACTAAACAAAGGAATACAAATCCTTACATAACTCCACCATCAGTACAATCAAACAATAGAATAAAAATGTTGATTCCATTCCTCCTTGAATTCCATTACATTTCTTATCTCATTCCATTTCTACCTAATTCCGTTCCAGCGTATCAAACAAAGCATAAAAGTATCATAAAAAATATAGATAAATTTTAATAATTTATTAAAAAAATTAATAATATAAAAAAACATAGATGATATATTTCAAAACTATTTTTTTATATATAAAAAATATAAATAAATTATTTTTTATCTAAATATTATAAAAAAAATTATCTAAAAAAATATAAATCTTTTGATAAAATTTTGACCACCCTCGGCGAAGAAAGAATAGCGGAGCCGGGGGAGGTCCGGTGATTCCCAGATGGGCCGTAATTTTGGACTCGGACTTGAGATGAACCTCCTTTTTGCATGCTGAGACAGGTGGGGGACCAGATGTCTTTTCTTTTTGTTGCAGCATTATTTTTTTATTTTTTCTTTTAAAAAAAAGAAGATTTATAATTTCAAAGGTCTAATCATTTTTAATGGTGGATATATGGAGATCCAAATTAAACATAACTTCTTCTTTCGGTGTGAGGCATATTTTCTCGGAGGCAAACAAGATGGTTAATTGGGCGGCTTGTAGCTAATTGGGTAGTTTACCACCAGCCAAGGCATATTGGCTCGGAGTTGTAGGAGACATCCTCATGACCGATGGAACTAGATGTATTTACTCAAGAACTTTATAAGGCAGCCACACTAGGACCCAATCAGTACTTCCAAAGATATGGGATATGATAGCGGTTCAAGCTGATCATATGAATAATAATCAACATCTCAACAGCTCATATGTTAGCTTCATCATCCCAGTTTTGATTACCCAAAAAATGAAATGGTATTGCTGTGAATCTCATGTGACCAACTTCTCCTTTAGTATTGCATTAAAAAGGAAGCGCAAACTGCAATCTCCTTTGCTGTCGCATGGTTCGTAGGGGAAGAGAAGACGAGAGTTGAACTTATTACATGGACACAATATTGGATTTTATTAGATTACAATTCCCATACAGGCCAACATTTGGTATTCCCCAAATTATTACTGCATTCCATGATTTATTTTGCCCAAGGTGAGCGGACTTTGGATGTGTTTGAAATTTCCTTTGACAGCCGGAGAAGAGAGCAAACATAAATATTCAAATATTCAGCGTTCGTGGATTTGCAAAGCTGCAAGCTCATACCACAAGGCATGTAAGAGATTTTGTTTTTCTTTTTTTCTTGTTCTTAATCTGGTCACAGATGAGCCCAGATTTGCAGACAAATAGAACAGTTCTACAAGTTATAATTCTTGATAAAGAAACATAATTCACTTCTTCAACGTTCAACTTCTTCACCAAGCTTAGTCTACCACAGACACTTCAGAGAAGCTTATAAAGAGAACTGCTATATAAAAGTCTCCAATTTGCTAATGAGAAATTAAATAAAGCAATCCAAGAGGAGCAAGCGAACAAGTGCACAACCACCACCCACATCAAAAAAAGAAAAAAAGAAAAGAAAAAGGAAGAAGAAGAAGAAACACACGCAATCACATGCGTGCAGAAAAAAAGAACCAGTAAGGAAAAGAGGGGAACAAAAAAATCAAGTTAAAAGTTACAAGATGCAACAAAGTTCATTTACTCAAGCATTAATACGCTAAGGTCAATAAATACAAGTTTCATAGTTAGTCAGGTTCTGTTTCTCCAATATTTATGTACAAAAGACTTGAGAGTCAAGGCCAATATCATAAGGATCAGAAGCAAGATTTGAGATGGATGGCTAGATAAATGAAGAGACATTGAAACCCGTGCCAGCTATGAATCCTTAAGCTAAAGAGCCATTTCTGCCTGAAGTGCAGCCAATTCATCCACATTACTGGCTGGAAGCGGGGTTTCCCTCTTGGGTTGATTTTGATTGGGCAATGGTGCTGCAGGGACTGCAGAAGGTGGCTGGAGGAGCTCTTCTTCCAATTCTTCTCCTTCAAGTTCTTCGAGTTCAGCTTCAAGTTCATCCTGTTCCAAGAATTTACTCATATAACTGAGTGAAAAGTTTCTTGACTTATTTTAAGTAGGTTTAACCTATATCCAACTCAAATCTTGGGAACCAGGACACGTCCTTGCCAGAAATCAAGATTACAGTCTGAAAGTCATCGAGTTCTAGGCATTGAACCGACCATTTCTTTTAAGATTGTAACTTCTGTTTGAAATGATATTAACTGTTTCTATATTGTTGGCTATGACAGGGATTAGTTCTTAAAATTAAATAATTACTGTGAAAAATTTGGGGATGAAAATCCAAAGGGAAAACAAAAGGGGGTCGTTAATGCAAAGATTCCAAATGAAAACATAATCATTTGGTTCTTTCATTCTCTACTTAGACCAGTTTATATGGTTCACTCTATTGCCTGTGTTTGCTCCACTAATAGAGTTTCCTTGTGATAATTTCTCCCTAAGTTATTGTAATAAAATGGAAATGCTACAAGAAACGTACAGCTAGACAGAAAAATTAAAAGACATGGTTAAACCTCATCAAAGTCAGCTGCAGCACCCGCTGGCGTTGCAAGTGCATCCTGTATCAGCCTCATATTTTCTGAATGCTCATTTGCTTGTTCCATGGTCTTCTCTATATCATCAACACTCCTGCATCATTGTTGCCAGGACCATGGGTTATTTCACTACCATGATGTATAGTATGTTAACATAACTTCATCAATGAACCAGGCCACTAGCTTGAAAAATTATCCAACACTGGGATTGGTGTTCAGGTTAAACTCATATCGAGTATCTAGAACTCATAATGCTTATGGCATATCTCTAACAAATGGCATTGCATGAGTATATCAAGAGTGCAGCACATTTCAAAGGAATGCAACTGGATACATGCATAGATTGGCATGTTGTGGAATTGATACGGAGCAAGCATGTCAGCTTCATAAAAAGATAGATGAAATCTATGAAATTTGTAAAACACGTAGAACAATATTAACTTCTTAAACACTTTGGAAAGTAACACAACAGTATTTACTGCGAGCCACTTAACCAAGTGTTCAGAACCAACCAGAAGCATGCAACAAAGAACCTCAATGGTTAAGCATAATTGAATTCCTCTGCCATACCAATTCAAATAGCGACTTGGATATTATAGAAGCTTAACTTGAAAACTTCATTCAGCCAATGCAAATACAGGCCATATAATTGTTCACTTAACAAACCCAATTTTGGAGGTCAGAAGGAAATGAAAGCTTACAGCGACTGTTGAATGGATTTAACAGCAGATGATCCTGTTCGCAGAGCATCTATGGTGTCTGTAGTTGCCTTTGCCCCTTCAAGCACAATCATCTGCATAAAAATGCATAATATATTTATATCAAGTAATAGTTGTGCAATGAAAAAAATGCTTGTTTATATCTAATACTTATACCTGATCATGAACTCGTAACTGGAAGTTCCCCAGCTGTTCTATCTGTGCTTCATATAACTTCTTTTTCTTTAGGCATTGAATAGCAGCTGCAAGAAAGCACAAGATGCTTTTGCAAAATAAGTTGTGAAGATGTGATAAAAGAACAATTATCTGACTCCACAGCAAGTGCCACCAACTGCAAGTCAGAATGGCCCATATCAAGCCAGTATCCACACTGGCATGGCAACTTTTCAAATATTTTCTTAATTCTTTTCATCAAGACAGAAATTCTTAAACTTTGTCCTTTCTTTTTCATCTTTTTGACATGGCTCCAAACATATACTTCAACATGGCCCAGGTACATGCCTATTGACACACCCCGTGCCAGCAGCACTTAAAAACCTTTCTCTTTAGAGATGTTTCCTTAGACTACATTGAACACGATGTATCATCCAATATTATGGTTGGCCTTGGATGTCTTGTTTAGCTAATTACTTCCTTTCTCTAGTAAGCAGTAGACGGTAAATAATGTCAAACCACATGGTTCGGTACAATATTGCATACCATGTTTCAAGGACATGTTTGGACAGCAATCGCATTCTCAGTACTATTAACTTTAGTAGCAACAAACACAATGGATTTTGTGATCCACAGAACAGTTAAATAGTGCAGTTGATACACTCACAATAGACTGTAGTTCAAATGCTTTCCATACAAGTTGGATAACCAATTCTCCGATAAGCTAATCACAATGATTTTTAACTTAGGTAGCTATTACAATGACCATGTACATAGGCTCTACAAATTATGACTGCCATGCCTTCACATACCATGCAAGGAAACCATATTTCCTAAATGAAAGAACATCTTTGAAAAAGTTTTTTTTTTTTTTTTTAATTAGGAGTAAATTATTTCAGAAGTTACAAAAATGATAGAAGCACATACCCTTCTTATTTTTCACTTTCGTGTAATCCTTAGCCTTTTCTACTTCTATAGAGATTTTCTTTTGAAGAACATGCTCTTTCTTCTCCAACGTTTCTAGCATCTGAAAGCAGAAAAGAATAATCATAAATTATAACTTATGATAAAAGAGGTGCCTGGAAGGGGGAAAATGAGGCTTGTAGACAGAAAACATATGATAATAAGAGCTACTGCTTGCAAAATTAGCTGGTGACCTGCAATAAGCATTTAACACACTTCTCCCCAAATAATTGAAAAATTAAGCAATTAGTTTGCCCTTCTCCTATCATCTTTCCGAACAACAAAACAAACAAAAATTCAGTTGACATGCAAGCGTTAAATTACATCTAGACTAGTTTTCAAGGCTTATCCATAGCCTTCAATTTTTTTTCCTGTCTACCGTAGCTTAGAGTCGAAGCTTTATCATCTTCTTTTTGGCTTCTTTTGGAAGTGCAAGAACATGACACGTTTAAAATTGTTCATGAAAGTAAAGTTGGACACTTGGGCAGCTACAGAAAAGCTGGTCTCCCTAAACATCAACGAAAACCACCATGCAATCAAACAAGCAGATAATAGCCCGGGCCACCAAATCAAATGCGGAAAAAAAAAAATACCTCAAAAGGAAAAGGTTTTCTTCCTGGAAGAACAAAAATTACCAACAAAAGGACCAACTTGTCTTGAAAATCTTGAAAATTGGATCTCTATTATATAACGACTTCACAAGACATTCCCACAAGAATCTGAATCTATTTAAAGGTAGCAATATATCTTGATTTAGCACCCGGCAATCCTAAATCAAGGAAGCAGGCTTAGAAGCGCCCTAATCACGGAAGCAACGCCCACATTGCTCCAAGTATAGCCTCCTCGATCCCCAAAGCAGTTTCCAAACAATGAATTCCAAGGGAAGTAAATTAGTTACAAACTTCTCTATACCTCTCCACAACCAAAGAAATCTTCGAATTTCACTTATTTAGCCTCCATGCACTGGAGCCAAAATAAAATAAAAAAACATTATATAGACATAAAAAGCCCATGAACGCTTTTACCATTCCGGAAACAACAGCAACAAAATTCCTTACCCAAAAAAACAAAGAAGGGGATTTGACCCCCTCTTTTAGTTAAACGAACGAAGAAAAAAGAAACCATTACAAAAAAAGAGAGGAGAATAATTACCTCGTGGAGACGATCTAAGGTGGAGAGGGCTGAGGGAGCCTTCTTCTTCTTGGGCTTTGTTAGCAGTCGCTTCAGCATCTTCGCGTCTCGGAGAGGGCAAAAGGAGAGGAGAATAGTAGTACAAGAGAGAGGGCTAGACGGACGCCGACCAGCTCTTAACCAAAGAAGAGAGGCAGGGAGAAAGAGAGAAGAAGGGGAAAGCTAAAAAGCCAGTCCAAGGGGAGAAAGCGGATGGAGTCCGATTTGGAAGAGGCGTCGGAAACGACACGGTGGGAAGGAGCCGGGGCAGCTCGGGCGGTGATGTAAGAGATCCACAAGTGTATTTTTAAGTAAGCTTTAACAGGAGTAGGTGAAATTCTCCTGTTTATTTATGTAAGCACGCAGGTGCCTCTTTCCTGGTGTACTAACATAAGTGGTGACCGGTGACCAGGGGGAGATGAGATGCTACATGGCCTGATGAAAGCGGATATAAAAATCCTAAAAATAAATAATATTTATCTATTTATATTTATATTTATTTGAAATTATAATTAAATATTTTAATTTAAAATTTTATACGGATCAATATGGTCTAGTCCGGACAGTTATATCTCTTTGACCATAAAACCGGCGGAGATTCTACAAGGTGCACATCTAAATATTGGGAATTAGACAAAATCCATGCATGCTCTTGCTATCTAATTATAAAGCATTCTAATTTAGTAGAATGTATTAAATTATAATCAGATCTTATGCGAGGCTGGTTTCTTATTTGGGCTGACCTATTTGATGAACCAGCTTCATCCATTTAACCAGCCAGCTTCTTATTCGGCTTATCCAGCCAGGAACAAGGACTCACATGCAAGCACGTGAGTCAGGCAAGAGAAAGAAATATGACTCTTCTGTAGGAGTCGCTTTTTTTTGTCTGAGTTCAATAAAACCGAGCTCTTTTTCTTCAAGTTTGAGTGGAAAACAAACTCATCACAATCTTAATTTTGCCTATTTAAAGAGTCCTCTATCTCTTCCTCTGGAATCAAGACCCAGGATCTCTCGATTGAGCCTAATTTCGATTCTTTTTGTTGGAGAAATTTACCATGATTTCAAGTGTGAGACCTCATTAATGGTAAAGATAAGACTACTAAACCTTCCTCCTTTCTTCTTCTTGATCTCTAGGTCGTTACCACTACTCGGATTTGGTCCAACAAGCCATCGGATAGGCATGTATAGAGTCTCACCTCTTTTGGATTTTCTTTTCTTTGATTTGCCAACCATCACCAACTGCAGCTGTTGGTACAGAATCTTGTTAATGCCGAACTGAGCTAGAGCTGAGGAAGAAGTCGCTGTCGGTGACTTGCAAAATAAAATCCAATTCAGAGTCGATGGTGGTGGCTCCGGCAAGATCCTCCAACGATCAAATCAGTTCTTCTGATCAACAAAAATGGAGTACTTAGGAAAGAATTCGGCAGAATTTCGGAAAGGAGAAGAGAGCTTAGAGAAAACGTATCTAGAGGATCTCTTTTTATAGACTGAGCTTGTAGCAGATGGATAGTGACAGCCATACCATCCGACCGTGGGTCGCTCGAGGCCGCATGGGGCTTGTTACGGAGAAAGAGGTATCGTCAGACTGATAGTGATAGCCATAACCATCCGATAGCGGGCCGCTCGGAGCCGCATGGAGTTTGCTACGGAAAGAGAGGTATCACCAGATTGATAGTGACAGCCATAATCGTTCGGTAGTGGGCCGCTCGGGATCGCATAGAATTTGTTATGGGGGGAGAGGTGTCATGATGTGCTCGTTCGTTGAGATTTAATAGTCAAAGTTTGGAGAAAGCAGGCGTTGGTTGGTAAAAAATTTTGACATATGTCAATTTCAGAGGAGTTCGGACTTCTAAAGAGAATGCGGCCAGAAAGGATCATCCGAAAGGAATGTTAGCTAAAATCTGAAAGTAATCCGTTGGAGGAATCCGACTGAAGGAGGAGTCCGGAAGGAGTTCGACTCCTGTAGAAATTCGACTGAAGGAAAAGTTTGGAAGAAATTTAGCTCCTGAAGGAATTTGACTGAAGAAAAAATTCAGAAGAAGTTTGGTTCCTGGAGAAATTTGACTGAAGGAGGAGTCCGAAAGGAGTTCAGCTCCTGTAGAAATCCGACTGAAGGAGGAGTTCAGAAGGAGTTCGGCTCTTGGAGGATCTTGACTGAAGGAGAAGTCCAAAAGAAGTTCGGCTCCTAGAGAAATCTGGCTGAAGGAGGAGTCCAAAAAAAGTTCAACTTCTGGAGGAACTTGATTGAAGGAGGAGTCCGAAAGGAGTTTGACTCCTATAGAAATCCGACTGAAGGAGGAGTCCGGAAGAAGTTCGGCTCCTAGAGGAGTCCGACTGGGGTTCGACCGCTGAGGAGTTCGATCGACTAAAGGAGTTTGGCTAAGATTTGGCCGCTGGAAGAGTTTGGTTGGCTGAAGGAGTTCGGCTAAGATTTGACTGCTGGAGAAGTTCGGCTGGGGTCCGACCGCTGGAGAAAAATTTTTGATTGAAGCTCTTCCATAATTACCAGTCGTATTAGGCTAAGCATCATGCTAGACTTCAGCGGAAGCGAGATTTATCCCCAACAGCAGCCATGGTTAGGGCTGTCACCATCGCCACCATCAGATGCTGCCATAGGTTATTGGTCTAACCTATCTGTTGCTATGTCTAGAAAGAATATGGAAGGAGTTCCCCTATTTCGAAGAAGATACGAGAGTTCTTTCTTTTCTCTCTCTTCTCTTTTTTTTCTCTCTCTTCTCACTCTTGCTCTCTTTCTCCTCTTTCTTTCTCTCTCTATCTGATTAAGGAGACCTAGTAGTGGGTCTTGGATCCTTACTTTATGGACCCTAAGTTAACCCCCAATAGAAGGTTCTGAATCGGCTATTTTGTGATCGTTGTACATATTGAGTTACATCCAGTTAGTGCCAAATATCCTTGAATCTCATCATTAACAACTTTGTCTTGCTCTTCTTACTCTGATCTGACTTATTTTAATGAACCATTGATTACTCAGACCAAAACAACTTGAGTTATTGGATGTTGTTACTTAGCTTACCGTATCCCTGATTTACTCTATAATTAGTTCTAATTATTATAAATTCTTGGATCTTGATTTGGTGCTATAGGAACACAATCAATTGGATAAGAGGACGTTAAGCAAGGATGTTCTAATCTCTAAGTTAAGATAAATTCTTAAATCTTTATTTATTAATTATCAAACATTAGGTAGGATTGAGAAATTTAGAATTAAAAGTAAATTGGATATTAAAGCTTTGAAAAATAAGAATATAATAGTAATTTATCATGTATTGTAATGATGGTTGATTGAGAATATGTTGGAATTATGTCAATTGATTTAGCATGCTAGGCGTGGACTAGTAAATAATTATAATCGAATTTATCACTAGTGGAGATAAGAATTCTTAGACATTGATTACATATTTATATAAAAATTATTTTTATACGTACATCAGTGATTTTGCTTTATATGATTTTTGATAGATATATGTTATATTCTTATTTATTAAGCATATACGGCTCTGTATGAAGTTATGTATCATATATTACTAATCCTAATTTGGATGGATATTGGTGCTCATGTATATTGAATTTTAGTAAAGAGTGTGATATTGAATTATAATAACACCGAACAAATATGTAATTGGACTGCATGCCTGAATGTTGAGTTATAGTACTATAGACTAACCATTTTATCGATGCCCGACCATAAGCTAGAAACATGATTGTGGTAGTCTTGAGTTGAATATTTATGATTCTCTAGACTAGTCACTTTGTTGATACCCTACCATGGACGAGAAAATATGGTTGTGGTGGTCCATAGGACTAGCCATTTTATTGATACCCCACCACGGACTGAAAACATAATTATGGTTGTCTAAAGCTGAGCACCTAGATATTATTGGATAATATATAATAATTTGAGATAATTATTTGATGTGATTTATTGCATAAAAAGATATATGCTGTATGTTTTATGATTGGGTTATCTTATAGCATGAGATTTATATAAGTAATAACTATTAATACTTTCTCATTAATTTATATTGGTGTTGGTGTATGAAAATTTTTATTTAGCTATAAAGTTTATACCTCCTCCTTTTCTTTCTATTTTTAGAGTTATAGAATATATGTACTTGGTTATGGTTGAGATCATTGTTGAAAGATTAAATAGATAAAGCATCATTTGGCCACTTGAATGATTAAGTTTTGTAAATTATGTAAGTTTTATTATTTTATTAATATAAAATATTTTATTATAAATTAAGATTATTACACTACTATAAAAAGAGCCTACAGTAGCATATACTATGGTAGCGATTTTCAAAATCGCTATAATAGAGTATATGATAGCGGTTACAAGGAACCGCTACTATACAACCGATTTATAGTTGCGGTTACAAGAAACCGCTGCCATAGGCCGACCTATGGCAGTGGTTCTTTATAACCGCTGTAATAGATCCCACTTATGATAGTGGTTAGAAAAATTGCTGTCATAGGTCGGTCCTATAGCAGCGGTTCCTTGTAACCACTGATATAAGTCGATCTATGACAGCGACTATTTATAATTATTGCCATATATTTTTTTTATTTTTTTAAATATTATATAATTTTAAAATTTAATGTCTATTTTTATCATTCATTATCTAAAAAATTATTCTTAGAGTATCATCGTAAAAGATCATCTCGATCCGATGATCCTAGCTTCATCAATCAGAAAAATTTGATTTCGATGATCATGAACGACGATGCAATGATCTAATAGATGGAGATCTTCCATGAGTCCAAAAACCTACAATAATGATTTTGGTTATATTTATAGCGCACTATCCAAATTTTACTTTAATCGGATATTGTTATCTTGGTCAATTTAGTATAGGTTAATTTCTGCCATTAAATGATGAATGAGTGATCAAAGGATCAGACAGTATCCGATTATGAGATAATTTTTTTTATAAATGATCTTGGCTATTACTTTAATTATTTTTTATGATGGTGATTATAAAATTCAACTCATAAAACTAAGAACGATGTAAAACTATACGTCGCCTGATAACCATTCTTAAACTTCGTTGGTTGTTATGCTCGTGCTTTTGCAATATCTGCTTAACGTGAATAGTTCATATAAAAATAATTTAAATTTTACTATCATTATCATATAAAATGATTAAAATTATAGTAAAAATTATTTAACTAAAAAATTATCTCATAATCGAACGTCGTTTAGCCCTTTGATCACTTATTTCTAATTAACGATTGAAATTATTCCATACTAAATTGACCATGATAACGATATCCGATTGAAGTGAAACTTTGATAGTATGCTATAAATATCATCAAAATCATCATTGCAGATTTTTAAATCGATCAAAGATCTTCATCTATCAGATCATTGCATTATCATTTATGATCATCAATATTAAATTTTTCTGATCGATGAAGCTAGAGCCATCGGATTGAGGTGATCTTTTGTAACGATACTCTAATGGTAATTATTTAGATAATAAATGATGAAGATGAGTATTAAATTTTAAAATTATATAATATTTAAAAAAAATAAGAAAAAAAATTTATTTTTAACCTACGACAGCGGTTACTAGAAATCGCTGTTATAGATCTATGGCAGCGGTTAGAAAACCACTATCGTAGATCTATTGCAGCGATTTTCAGTGATCGCTGCCATAGATCTATGGCAGCGGTTCGAAAATCGCTGCTGTAGGTTAGGTTAAAAATCTTTAAATTTTTCTTTCCTTCCATGTGTGCTCTCTCTCTCTCCCCTCCTCTCCATCATCGGTGAGACTCCACCCATGTCCACCCCACCTCCCGCTCATCCCCCCTGCATTGGCCCCTTCCCGACGGTCTTCGCCCACCCCCCTCCTGCTCGTCCCCCCTATGCTGGCCCCTCCCAGGCGATCTTTCCATCCCCGACCGCTGCCGCCACATGCCCTCCCCATCCCCAGCTGCCGCCGCCCACCCCCTGCCCTCCCATCCCCGACCCCTGCCCTTCGCCCCTACCCTTTCCATCCCCGGCCGCTGCTGCCCGCCCCCTACCCTCCCCATCCCGGGCCGCCGCCGCCCCTACCCTCTCCATCCCCGATCGCTCGCCCCTTGCCCTCCCCATCCCTAGCCACCACCGCCCCTACCATCCCCATCCCCGGCTGCCCACTCCTTGCCCTCCCCATCCCCTGGCCTCCCCATCATAGCACCCCTCCGAGCCCCCCTCTCTCTCTCTCTTCCTCTTTCTCTCTTTCTCTCTCTCTTCTCTCTCTATCTCATTATCTTACTCTTATTTCATAGGTTACCTTTAGCGCCATCACCAATGACCCTCGGAGTTTTCGGTGCGACCCCCTCTCTATAGTTGCAGGTATAATTTTTATTTTAATTTTATAGTATTATTTATTAATCATTGGACTAGACCTATCAACGGGTCGGATTTGGATTGGAACTTGAATATTCGAATCTGGATCTAATTTTAATTACTGATACCGGACCCAAATCCGAATATCTGATGGGTTCGTATTTAAAGTACCAGATCCAGATCCTAATGGATCTGGGATATCTGGACATGATTTCGAAACCCAAAACTAGGAAAGGGAGAGGGAGAGAGGGAGGAAGGGGATCAGCCTAGCCGCCGTTGCCGACGAGAGAGATCGAGAGAGAGAGAGGGAGGAAGGGGTTCGACCTCATCGGTGAGGGAGATCGAGAGAGTGAGAGAGAGAGAGAGGGAGGGGTTCGACCTTGCCGCTGTCGCCAGCAAGGGAGATCGAGAGAGGGAGAGAGGGAGGGAGGGGGGCCAGCCTTGCTAGCGAGGGAGATCGAGAAAGGGAGAGATGGGGTCCGACCTTGCCGATATAGATATTGAGTGAGAGACGAGCAGTCGAAAAGATGAGAGGAGGGCAGAGACAGCCAAGAATAGGGGATGGCACACAGTCGAGCCAACTTGGATATGCAATCGAGTCAGCTCGGGCCGAGATCGAGCCGACTGAGGGAGGACCCAAGTTAGATGTCTCAAGTACGGAGCTAGCTATCTCGAGCATGGAGCTGGCTCGACTTCTGAGCAAGCCAGCTCGATGGGTGCGAACAGAATTTGATATGTCTCTCTAAGATTCCAACTTTAAGTCCTAAGGTGCCGCCATCATCTACTTCATTCTTCTTTCAGATTTTTAGATTAATATTTAGGTTTGCGCAAGAGATCAGATCTACAATTATTGCTCATCCTTAATTATTTATGAATATAATTCATGTTGTAGAATTTATTGGATAATATTTTCTGGATGTTTATATTTTGTTGCTTTTGTTTATTGCATTGCATAATGATAGACCCATCAATTGATTAGTATACATAATCTCTGGCATCCGTACAATTATATATAATTGTATGGATGAGAGAATTATGTACAATAATCAATTGATTATCCAATTTGGACAGTTTAGAAATTATAGATAATTCTATAGGTAGTTACAGTAATCAAATGGTATGCTAAGGATTTTGAATAAAAATTTGGATAGTATTTTTCTTTTGTTCTCCCTACACGGAAGAATCAAGAAAAAATGCTGCCAAAATTTTATTCGATCTCTACTGCATATCATTTGATTACTGTATTGAGCCTATAGAATTAATATAATTTTTGAATAGGATAGGACCTATCTTTACCTATTAGTTGGTGATAGAATGCATTTATTATATATTTATTTATAATGCATTAGTATATAATTTAAGTTTCATAAATGATTTAATTGCAGTATCATCATTTTTAAAATGGATAAGGGATGGATGAAGTTTAGTAGATTTTCGTCAGAATATAAGGCTGAACTTTAAAAATTTTTTGATTTTGCTATAAAAAAAATTAAGAATCATGAACTGATCCAATATTCTTATAAAAAGTGTATGGATGGACCGTGGCTATCTCGTTAAGATGCAAATGATCACCTTATTATTTATGGCTTTAAAGTCGATTATGAAATTTATTGGAACCAACATGATGAGAGCAGACCGCAAGAAGATGATTAACATGATGAAAAAGTGAAACAAATAGTTCGTGATATTTTTTTATTTATTGGCCTCAATGATGGTGCATCTACGTCCATGCCTGATCCTGTGGTTGATGGAATGACAAATAGTGAGGATATAGAGAAGGTCCACAAGTTGATGGAGAATGCTAATATTTTATTATATCTTGGATATAAAAAGATGATGAAGCTAGAGTTCTTAATCCGATTGTATCAAGCAAAATGCTTTAATGGATTCAGTAATAATGGAGTGAACTGTATATTAAAGCTTTTGGGGGACATTCTTTCGAATGATGCATAGATTTTGAAAAATAATTATGAGACATCGAAGATTATTGAATAGCTGTACTTTGCTTACACCAAGATACATGCATGTCCCAATGATTGCATGCTCTATTGAGAGGGGAATGTCAACCAAAATGAGTGCATGAGGTGCCGTGTGTCAAGATGAAAATAGAATAAAGATGGCACATTGACTCGTGTACCTCAAAAGTTGATGTGGCATTTTTCTTTGATTTCGAGACTATAAAAGTTATTTATGTCGGCAAGAACATCGAAAGATATGAGATGGCATGAAGAAAACCAAACAAAAGATGATGCATTAAGGCATCCAACTGATGGAGAGGCATGGCAAGAGTTTAATGAATTACATCTTGACTTCGCACATGAGATATGTAATGTGAGATTGGGCTTGTCGTACGATGGTTTTAACTCATTCAAGCATATGAATACCGTCCATAGTATATGGTCAGTATTTATTTATGTTTACAATCTTCCACCATGGATATGTGTGAAAAAATCCATTGTTTTCATAATAGTGCTTATCCCTGGATTGATAGAGGTAGGTAATGATATTGATGTTTATTTGCAGTCTCTTATTGCCGAGTTGAAATAGTTATGGAGCATTCAAGATGTTCCAACTTTTGATGCTTTACTGAATGAGTTATTCTCCATGCGTGCAGTGCTTTTATGGACAATAAATGACTTTCAAGCCTATGCCCTAATGTCGCGTTGGAGCACCAAAGGTGAGCTAGCATGCTCGGTTTGTAGAAAAAATATCCGATCTAGAAGGTTAACACATCGAAGGAGCTTTAGCTATATGGAGTATCAACATTTTCTTCATTGAAACCATCCATATAAAAGAGATGCATGCTCCTTTGATGGCACTGTTGAAAAAGGTGAGGTGCTTAATCGGATGTCTGAAAGTGATGTACTTAGAGAGTTAGATGATCTCAGTGTTGAATTTGAAAAAAGTGATCCAATTGATGGTAAAAAGAAGAAGCATTGATCAAAGAAAAATAACACACATTTTAATTAGAGAAAAAAGAGTATCTTCTTTGACTTGTCATATTGGAAGACAAATTTATTGCGCCACTGCTTAGATGTAATGCATATTGAAAAGAATGTGTGCGAGCTCCTATTGGCAACAATCTTAAATATCAAAGATAAGACTAAGGATGACTTGAATTCTCGATTTGACTTGAAAGAATAGGATATTAGGAGATCACTCCATCCATAGCCGACATGGGGAGAACAGTGGAGGCTCCCTCATGCATGCTATGTTATGAATGCCTTCGAATGGTCTATATTTCTTCGTGTATTGGAGAACATAAAGGTTTCTGATGGATACTCAAGCAACATATCAAAGCATGTGAATAGTAAGGATGTCAAACTTGGGGGATTGAAAACTCATGATTATCATGTGCTGATGTAGAAATTAATCCCAATAGCTATTCACCGCATGTTGCCAAAAAATATCAGAATGACTGTTATTCATCTTTACAACTTTTATAGAGATATTTATGCAAAGAGGTTGCTTAAGAAAGCATGAAGAAAATGAAGGCAAGAGCGATGACTAAATTATGTGATCAAGAGAAGATATTTTTACCATTATTTTTTATGGTTATGATGCATCTTACTATGCACCTTGCAGAAAAAGTTGTGCTTGGAGGCTCAGTATTCTACCGATGGATGTATTCTACTAAGAAGAATATTCAAACTCTAAAATCTTATGTAAGAAATATGAATCATCCGAAGGGATCCATAGCAGAAGATTATTTGGATCAAGAGTATATGGATTTTTGTACCATATAATCAAACAAGCTCGAGACACGTCGTAATCTACCAATGAAGAATTAGAATGATCAGTATGAGCCAATTGAGTCTGCATTTGAGTCCATTCCACAGTCAGATGGATTTTTCACTTTATACCGTCTTATTGATTTAAGCATTGAAAAAAGAGATAAGGCACACCGCTACGTGCTCTTCAACTATGATGTCATTGAGCCATACACAAGGTAAGTCACTCAGTCTTATTTATTTCATAATAATTAGAAAAAAATATTTAATTATACTTAAATTTATTCTTTGTGTATGCAGCAAATACAAGGAGGTCATAAGAGTAAAATATTGTGCTCTAACTATGTGGGAGAAAGAAAAAATGCATAGCAAAATTTTTTTTGAATGGTTCAAAGATCATATAAATAATTATATATTCTTATCTTGTACAACTTATTTGAATATGTTTACTAATTAGATGTCATCTTCTTAATTAGGTGTGGAGATTGCCGCTTAGTGATGTAAGCCCTGAAGTGCATGCTCTTTCAATGGGCCCTAATCATACCGTACGTGAGTATAAATAGCTCGTCATTAACGGTTATAATTTTAATATTCACAATAGATCCGTAAATATGGCAACACAAAATAGTGGCATCATGTTGAGCGCCACCACTAGGTGTTATGCCAGTTCGAGGGATTCACAGCCTCGTATGGAGGATTTAAACTATTATGGCATGGTGAAGAAGATAGTCATCTTGGACTATTATTCTAAAGAAAGGATTGTATTGATGAAATATGATTGGTTCGACAACTTATCACAGTCTGGGATGAAGACTGATAAGTATGGTTTTACTTTCGTTAATATGTAATGTCATTTCCATACTGAAGAACCATATATACTTGCCTCTCAAGCTAATCAAGTTTTCTATGTTAGTGATCCCTTGGAGCCTCAATCAGGTGTTGTTGTGAAGATGGTGCCTAGGCATTTTGTTGATGATATCGAAGTTGATGATGATGTTGGACCATGCATGCAAAGTGCTCCTCTAGGATGAAACTTACCTGGTATTGTCGAGATCCCAGACACATTTATCAGGAGCGATGGTGATGTCCATATTATAGATGCCACTAGATGATGACTTCAATATTTTGGTATAAATTATTAGAATCTATTTATTGATGTGTTGCTAATATTATTGTTCAACATGTTAAATTTATTGCCCAAATGTTGCAACCCCTATCCCTCGAATGACTATGTGGAGCTCCGCATCTGAAACATGCCGGAAGGTCGTGCCATGCCATGCCATAGGCTGTGCCATGCTGGTAGACCATGTCATGCCTTAGGCCGTATCGTGCCGTGCCATGCCTTGGGTCGTACCATATCGATAGACTGTGCCGTGCCGTGTCGTGCCATATCGGTAGGCCGTGCCATGTCGGTAGGCTATGTCATGCCATGCCAAGTTGGTAGTTCGTGCCTTGGGCCATGTCGTACCGGTAGGCTATGCCATGGGCCGTGTCGATCGCTAAGAGAACCTCCGACCGCTAAGAGAATCTCTGTCTTGTCACTTTTGTTTATTGCATTGCATAGCGATAGACCCATCAATTGATTAGTGTACATAATCTTTGGCATCTGTATATTTATATATAATTATATGGATGGTACCTAGGTGTATCTTTGATTATTGCTCAATATGTTATATTGGTTAATGTTCATTAATGTTGTAGGTCATGATGGCACCAAAATACCATCTAGCTTTCACCCCTATCTCTCGGCGGCTCACGTGAAGTTCAGCATCTGAAGAGCAATAGGAGCATACTCCATCCACATCCGCATCGACTGCTCAGGGACCTCCATCATCGGCATCTACTCCACCAATATCTGAGCCTCCACCATCATCCACATCTCTGACACATGCTGCTCTACCGACATCTGAGTGTACATTTTTATTATATTATATTATTTATTTTTTATATAGTATTTATACACTTATATATTTGCATAACGTATTTTCATTATAGGTGCATCATCCAGTCGGACATTTTACGGTCCCACACGTATGATGCATGTATGGAACCGCCAATATTAGGTGATGGTATAGTATGATGCGGAGGAGAGGTCGGTAGGGGAGACCACATGGAAGATGCATTCCTTTTCTAGAGTGTAAGGCAGTCAGATATTATTCCCATAGAGCCCAGAAACTGGCGATTGATGGATAATACTGTCAGAAAATGAGTGTGGGAGGAGATATGGATAAGTGCACCTTAATTATATTTATGCATTTTACATGTTTACACTATGTTTGATTAGAATAATTTTGTAACTAACTTTTGATAACTTTGTGCAGAGGAGGTACGACTTTCCTGATTATGAGAGAGCTCGAGATGCTTAATTGAAGAAGATCGGAGAGTTGTACTGGGTCTATAAGGTTAAGCTTCATAGAGGATAGCTTGAACACCGACAAGACACTCCAGAGGAGCTTGTTCTTTGGATACAGGACTGTTCTTCGAATTAGTGGAAGAGGATGGTTACACATTGGAGGAGCTAGGAGTTTGAGGTAAAATTACTAACTTTTAAATTTTTCAATACACTTAAAATTATATTTAAATATTTTTAAATATTTATTATTTATTTGAATACTTATTAGGCTACCTTCCATTAGAACCAAGAGAATTGGACAGCTTAGGAGTATACGCATACTCTCGACCATGAGTCTATGGCCAGTCATGTGCATAGAGAGGTAATGAATTCTAAATCTTATTAGATAAATTAAATTGATATTTTTTTAATATTTCTGATAAACTAATCCATTGTTATAGCTAATGAGAGATGGAGTGATGCCCAACCATAGCGAGATCTTTCAATCTAGCCATAGACAGGCCGATGAACACCATGATCGAGAGAATTTTTGTAAGTATTAAATATATTAGTATATATGATTAGTATTATAACATTTCTTATAAAGTTTTATTTATATTTATAATTATAGGATCTATTAGATGCGCTCGCGAGTGAGGGCCCGAATACCTCTGACCTGCATGACCATCTATCTCAGATCTTATGGCTCGAGCAATCTGTAAGAATCCGATGCAGGCTCGGACATATGCCGAGCAGCTATTGGTCTGAGGCGAGCATCTCTTCACGAGCTTTCGATGTCATCAGTTAGGAGGAGCTTGAGACGGCATTGGCACGGGCAGATCATGCTGCGATGCGGGCAGATCGGGCTGAGGAGCGTACATCTCATCTGGAGGGCATCGTGAGAGACATGGTGTCGATGCTCAGCGTGCATTTTAGAGGTGCCTTCATGGGCTTTGAGGATATGTTGGCGTGCATTCCAGCTCCAGCTCCTCCAGCTTCAGCTCGTGCTTCATCTTTCGGGGATGACGATGATGTAGATTTAGAAGACTTTTGATATTTTTTTAAAAAAATATTATAATAAATTTTATTTGATAATAAAATTTTAGCATTTTAGAAATATTTTTATGTTTATAATATTTTTTTATGTTATATATCTTTGCATTTATCAAATAAAATATATAAAAAATTAAAAATTTTATATTTTTTTAATTATTCAGAAGCTACGACAGCGGTTTTACAATCGCTGCCATAAACGTGCCAACCACTGTCGTAGGCAATGTATCAACCACTGCATTAGATCTATGGTAGCGGTTACATAATCGCTTCCATAGACAAGCCTATGGATGAAATCGCTGCTATAGACTAGTCTATCACAGCGATTTTATAATCGCTGTCATAGACAAGCCTATGGCAGCGATTTAGAAATCACTGCAATAGGCATTCTATGACGCGGTTATCATAACCGTAGCCCAATTTTGCCGTAGTGTTAGTATTTATGGATATTGATATTATAATAAATTTTGAGATTTTGCTCTAGAGAGTGTGTGGCTATATCATATGATGGACCCAAATGTTGGGTTTAGATTGTAACATCTTATTAATGGAAAAAAATACTATTGTAGGGATTTAGGGGGCCTTTAGTCCCATATCAAAAGTGAGTCAAGGAGTACTCACCTTTATAAGGATAGAAAGCCTCTTTCCCCCCTCATAAGGTGCCTTTTGGGGGATCATCTTGAGGGCATCTATTGCCCAAGATTGGCTACCCAAAAGGGAGGATGAATTGGATATTTAAAAATTTAAACTATGAATATGCTGAATTTTAATGCTATGTGCTTGGTGAAATAAAGTAAAACACAAGTATAGATGAAGAACAATAGAAATAAAATTAAAAAAATATAAATACCAAGTTTTTATAGTGGTTCGGCATCAAACTTGGCACCTTTGTCCACTTCCCAAGTAACCCACTTGGAAATTCAACTATAATCACCCAACTGATTATAGTTTGATTATTTTTCTTGGGTTCACAATCCAATCTGGTTAGTTTTATCCTAGGCTCACCAACTATAATCTTTATAATGATTATTTTTTGCGCTCACAATCAATTCAGTTAGTTTTCTCCGGATTACCAACCAAAATCATACAAGATTATTTTTCTTCAGGCTAACAATTAATTTCGATTGGTTTTAACCTTGGTTCATCAATCAAACCACTAAAATGTCCAACTCTAGGCTTGGACCAAATCGAGTTTCTCACCCCAAGAAACTTAAAATAAAATATAAAAATATAAAGATTAAGTTTAAAAAATAAAAACTCTTTGAAGAATTGAAAGAAGCCTGAATGATGATAGTTGAATGCTTGACTTCTTCTTGAATGCTTCAGTGATGATGAGGCTCCTTCGTTCTTGACTTGATTGCTTTCTCACTTCAATTCACTCTTGCTCTTACTTGCTTGAGGATGATTTGTAGTGGAAGAACAAAGGTTAACTTTGAAATCAACTTCTTCTCTTCTTTTTACAACTCAATCAAACTCTCAAAAAGCCTCTCTTTAATGTTCAAAATATTTTTTTATATATTCTTAAGATTTTCCACCATTTTAATTCATTTTGGAGGTCTTCAGAAGTGATTTAATTGTTAGAAATAAGAAAATAATCATTGAAAAAAAGTTGGACTGAAAAAGTGTAGTTCTAAAAAAAACTAGCCATTATAGTGAACTTAGTCGATTAAGTTTCTCTGAGTCGACTAAGTCTTAGTCTACTCAATCTGACTTAGTCTGCTAAGTGAAAAAATCTGAAAAATCTATCTTTCTACCATGCTGCTATTTTCTGAGACTGGGTCGGCTAACTTTCTGACTTAGTCGACTAAGTCTGCTAGATCCTGAATTTTAATCTTTCTATGCTTTCTGTCTTCTTTATTTTCTGAGACTGAGTCGACTAACTCCTAGCTTAGTCATCTAAGTTATATGCTAAACGTACCATGAGGTTTTTAGCAGTTTTTTCTCTCCAAATTCATTTATAGGGCTTTCTTCAATGACCTTTTGATTGATGAAAATCACATAGAGCATTGTGAGTACTTAAAATTTAAACTACACATCCTCAAAAATAATATTAGTAGTATAACAAATTATACTCAAAATTCTTTGTCATCATTAAAATCAATCTTTAGGTCAATAATTTTTTTTTTTGATGATGATAAAACTTTTGAGTATATAAAAAATAATATATAGTGAGTTTCTAAAGAATTATATATTTAAAAGATATGAAACCACTAAATAATAAAAATATACTTTATTCTAGTTAAGCTCAAGCATATACTTAACAATAACTCTCCCCCTTTTTGATAGCATCAAAAAGCTTATGGAAAGGATAAAATACTAATCATCAAAATCAATAAGATATGAAAATTTATCATCAAAGTTTTTTTTGAAAAACTTATCTTTTGATTTAAAACATATTTAAAATACTTTCAATCTTAGAATTTAGTTTGAATTCAAATATTAAAGGCTCTTTTCCTTTTTTTTGAATGAATATGATCTTTTTAATTAGATTTTCAAGTATATACTTTTAAGCTTGAAGAGGAATCAAATTTGTCAAAAGATTTGAATATAAAATTAAGCATAGTATATACTTTAATATTCAATCTTTTATTTTCTAAAAAAAATTTTAGTCAATTAAATTTAAAAAAAATATATATCGGAGATGTATCGAGCAAAGTAAAATAAATAATATTAAAGCAAAAGATAGTTAAATTTTCAAATTCATTGCTTTGAGTAAAAATTACTTCAATACAAATAATTCATAAAAATTTTGCAATGCACATCAAAAATTTAGTATCAAATTTAAATTTTTAAATGAGTCTTAAAATTGAGTTTAGAAATTTATTTTTGAGAAGGAATATGCTGTAAATTCAATTTAACTCCAATCATTTGCCAAAATTGATCATGCAAATCAAGTTTAAAAGATTAGCACATAAAAAGTTTAGTATTATATTTAAAAATAAATTTTAAAATTAAAAAAAATATTAAAATTAATTTATTTAAAGTAAGAATATATTTTTAAATTTAATTTTACTCCAAATAATTATTAAAAAATAATATGGTAATTAAATTATGCATATCAAATTGAATAAATATGGGAAAGCTTAATTTAAGAAGATCATAAAGTAATTGATTGAGAACTTAAGTTCACATTTAATTTTTTTTGACTTAAATTAATTAAAATTTTTAATTAAATTAAATTAAAAAATATATATTTTTTTATTTTTTATATTTATAGCTAGATTAATTTACTTTTCAATTTTCTCTACCTCTTTATTTCAAAAAGAGAATATTTTAAACTTACAATTGTTCTTACTCCTTCTTTTTCTTTCAAGTTATGTCTCTTTAATTAATTATACATTTATCTTTAATTAGTGCCAATCGAGTAACTAATTCATCTTAAATGAATTCTTTCCTTTATTTTTGCAAATAAAATTATTTTAAAATTTAAAAGCATAAGCATCTAAGCATTAATTAATTTAAATATCAATCAAACAAAGTATTCACTCAAGAAGACACCAAATGTTCAATAATTTATCTTTTATCAAAATTCAAAGGATATTTACAAAGGATTGTATACAATAAAAATAAATATTAAAAAGATCAAAAGAGTATGATATGAACATCTATCAAAAAGATTTTTTGTTTAAATTTAGATCTTTCTTATCATAAGAAATATCACTTAATTAAATTCTGAAAAATGTATTAGATTCTTTGAATTTATCTTAAATGATATCATATCAAGAGTATATCAATATGAAATAGATTTGAGACATCATATTTAATACTTCTGCTAAAAAATAATGCAATGCAAATTAATAATTCAAGCACTTGATTTGGTTAATTGAATGTCTTATCTTCAAGTACTTATTCCAAACAAAATTTTAGGAGAATTTTGATAATTTAACATCTTATGGGAGGAATGCCAAAAATTAATTTCGCTTGTAGATTTAGCAATTAAAACATTCATGCCCAATTAAGCATCTTTTAATTAAAATTTATTAATTATAAAATTAATATGGGAAGACTTAAAATATCATGCTGAATTTTAAAATAAAATCATTTCATTCATAGCATGATATATAGAGGAAAGCATATTGGTCGTTAAAATCAAGACATTCAAATCATGGTATAAATTCATTGCAAGCATCAAAATCAATCATACTTATCAAAACATGAAAAAAATTTTCATATGCATACACATTAACAAATCACTAAAATCAATATATTCAATGAAATAATTATTGATGGTGTGATATAAGAAAGATCTAAAGTTTACCAATCATTATCCATTCTAGTTCATTTTTAAGGCATCCATTCAAAGAATTTTCCTCCTTTTATCTCATTGGATCGTTGGTATACCTACAAAATTAGTTGATAATTTTTGGTACCCAAGCTTTGTTGGGTCCAATTGGAGTTAGTGCTCAAGATTATTTTTGAATCCAAATTTGCCTAAGGTATGACCAATTCGTTTAGCATTACATTCAAAAATTTTATGGCTAATTTTATTACATTTAAAGCAAACTATATAATGATTTTTAGAATAAGCTTTACTAAATATATTGCTTATAAATTTCTATTTTTTTAATGAATTATAGCTAATTTCAACTTTATCAAAATAGCTTTTTGATTAATTAAAATAGATTGATGCTTTTGAGAGCCAATTATAAACTTATTAAGCATAGACTTCAATCTTTCAATCTTTTTTCTTAGTTTTAAGTTCTCTTCCATAAGAGATTTTTCAGAATTTGAATGACTTTCTTTTTTTTTAGTAAATAAATTCTTTTCTTTCATTAAATACTCTTTTTTAATTAAGAGTTTATTCTTTTCTTTAACTAAAAATTTTTTGGATTTGAGAAGTTCATCCTTTTCTTTAGCTAAAGCATTCTTTTCTCTTAAGATATCTTCTTTTTCATTCAATAATTTACTTCTTTCATCATCCAAAAGAAGGTTAGATCTTTTAAGCACTTTATTTTTTAGCCTTAGTTTTTTATATTCATCCATTAAATCGTTAAAGATTTCAAATAATTCATCAAATATAAAATCAAAAGAGTTATAAATATTTATCTTATTATCATTGGCAATGAGGCAAAAATTTATAGCACTTTCTTTCTCTTCCTCATTTAGCTTTTCTTTGACTTGCTCTTTCTTATTTATTACTTTCTTTCTTCTTTGTTTCTTCTTCTTTATCTTCTTTTTATCCTCACGAGCCATGAGGCATATGTTGAGGTAAGCTTGCTTATCCTCTTGAGAGTTTAATTTTTCCTTTTGATTTTCTCGTCCATAAGTCGTTTCTAATTTTTTTAATATTTGATTAACTGAAACACATGAAGAAATTGCATTAAACTCATTAATATCTAAGGAGCAATAAAGTATATTCATAGCCTTAGCATTAAGTTGGGCCATTTTCTTATCATGCTCTTTTAATACTTTGAGGGTGTGTAAGCCATTAATTATAATCTTCCATAAATTATAATCATGTGATTGTATAAAAATTTTTATTCTAATTTTTTAATATATGTAATTTGATTCATATAATAGTGGGGGATAATCAATAGAATGGCCTTCATTAAAAAAAAATTTATTTAGGTTGCTAAAATCTTTAGCTCTAGATGGTTAGATCAAAAATCAATAACAGAGCACCTGCTTTAATACCACTTATTGCTTAAGGATGGCTATCTAAGAGGAAGGATGAATTGGATATTTATAAATTTAAACTATAAATATATTAAATTTTAATGCTATGTGCTTGGTGAAATAAAGTAAAACATAAGTATAGATGAAGAATAATACAAATGAAACTAAATAAACATAAACACCAAGCTTTTATAGTGGTTCGGCACCAAACTTGACACTTACGTCCACTTTCCAAGTAACCCACTTGGGAATTCAACTATAATCACTCAATTGATTATAGTTCGATTATTTTTCTTTGATTCATAATCTAACCTGATTGGTTTTGACCTAGGCTCACCAACTACAACCTTTACAATGATTATTTTTCAGGCTCACAATCAATCCAGTTGATTTTTTCTGGATCACCAACCAAAATCATACAAGATTATTTTTCTCCGAGATAACAATTAACCCTGATTGATTTTAACCTTAGTTCACCAATCAAACTATTAAAACATCCAACTCTAGGCTTGAATCAATCCAAGTTTCTCATTCCAATAAACTTAAAATAAAATATAAAAATATAAATATTAAATTTAGAAAAATAAAAACTCTTTAAAAAGTTAGAAGTCCGAATGATGATAGTTGAATGCTTGACTTCTTCTTGAATGCTTGAGTGATGATGAGGCTCCTTGATTCTTGACTTGATTGCTTTCTCATTTTAATTCACTCTTGTTTTCACTGGCTTGAGGATGATTTGTAGTAGAAGGATAAAGATTAACTTTGAAATCAACTCATTCTCTTCTATTTTCAGCTCACTTCTTTGGCTTTCTTTAATGAATACTCAATGAAACTCTCAAAAAATCTCTTTATAATGCTTAAAATATTTTTTATATATCCTTAAGATTTTTCATCATTTTAATTTATTTTGGAGATATTTAGAAATGATCTAGCCATTAGAAATAAGAAAATAATCGTTGAAAAAAAGTTAGACTGAAAAAGTACAGTTCTGAAAAAACTAGCCGTTACATAAACTTAGTCAACCAAGTTTTTTTGAGTCGACTAAGTCTTAGTCTGCTCAATTTGACTTAGTCTGCTAAGTGAATAAAGCTTAAAAATTTATCTTTCTACCATGCTGCTGTTCTCTGAAACTGAGTCGACTAACTTTCTGACATAGTTGACTAAGTCCTTTGGATCCTAAATTTTGATCTTTCTGTGCTTTATGTCTTCTTTATTCTCTAAGACTAAGTCGACTAACTCCTGGCTTAGTCGACTAAGTTCCATGCCAAGTGTGCCATGAGATTTTTAGCAGTTTTTCTTCTTTAAATTTATTTATAGAGATTTCTTCAATGATCTCTTGATTGATGGTACTTAATTTAATTGATGAAAATCATATAGAGCATTGTAAGCATTTGGAATTTAAACTATACATCCTCAAAAATAATATTAGTAACATAATAAATTATATTCAAAATTTTTTATCATCATCAAAATCAATCTTTAAATCAATAATCTTCTTCTTTTTGATGATGACAAAATTTTTGAGTATATGCAAAATAATATATAGTGCATTTCTAAAGAATTATATATTTAAAAGATATAAAATTACTAAATAATTAAAACATACTTCATTCTAGTTAAGCTCAAGTACATACTTAACAATAACTCTCCTCCTATTTGACTGCATCAAAAAGTTCATGGAAAGGATAAAAGACTAATCATCAAAATCAATAAGATATAAAAATTTATCGTCAAAGTTTTCTTTGAAAAACTTATCTTTTGATTTAAAACATGTTTAAAGTACTTTCAGTTTCAAAATTTAACTTAAATTCAAATATCAAAGGCTCTTCTTCTTCTTTTTTTTTTATGTATATAATCTTTTTAATTAGATTTTTAAGTATATATTTTTAAGCTTTAAAAGGAATCAAATTTATCAAAAGATTTGAATATGAAATCAAGCATAGTATATACTTTAATATTCAATCTTTTTTTCTAAAAAAAATTAGTCAATTAAGTTTAAAAAAGATATGTATCAAAGATATATTGAGCAAAGTAAAATAAATAATATCAAAGTCAAAGATAGTCATATTTTTAAATTAATTGCTTTGAGTAAAAATTATTTTAATATAAATAATTCATAAGAATTTTGCAATACACATAAAAAAATTTAGTATCAAATTTAAATTTTTAAATAAATTTTAAAATTAAATTTAGAAATTAATTTTTGAGAAGGAATATGCTATAAATTTAATTTAACTCTAATCATTTGCCAAAATCGATCATGCAAATCAAGTTTAAAATGTTGGCACATGAAAAGTTTAGTATTATATTTATAAATAAATTTTAAAATTAAAAAAATATATTAAAATTAATTTATTTAAAGTAAGAATATATTTTTAAATTTAATTTTACTTTAAATAATTATTAAAAAATAATATGATAATTAAATTATGCATATCAAATTGAATAACTGTGAGAAAGCTTAATTTAAGAAGATCATAAAGTAATTGATTGAGAACTTAAGTTCTAATTTAATTTTTCTTGACTTAAATTAATTAAAATTTTTAATCAAATTAAATTAGAAAATATCACTTTTCTTGTTTTTCATATTTATAGCTATATTAATTTACTTTTCAACTTTCTTCTCCTCTTTATTTCAAAGAAAGCATATTTTAAACTTATAACTATTCTTACTTCCCCTTTTTCTTTCAAGTTGTATTTTTTTAATTAATTATATATTTATCTTTAATTAGTGCCAATTGAATAACTAATTTATCTCAAATGAGTTCTCTCCTTTACTTTTGCAAATAAAATTATTTTAAAATTTAAAAGCATAAGCATCAATTAAGTAAACTAAGCATTAATTAATTTAAATATCAATCAAACAAAGTATTCACTTAAGAAGTACCAAATGTTCAATAATTTATCTTTTATCAAAATTCAAAGGATGTTTACAAGGAAATGTATACAATAAAAATAAACATTAAAAAGATCAAAAGAGTAAGACATGAACATCTATCAAAAAGATTTTCTATTTAAATTTAGATCTTCTTTATCATAAGAAATATCACTCAATTAAATTTTGAAAAATATATGAGATTTTTTAAATTTATCTTAAATGAAATCATATCAAGAGTATATCAATGTGAAATAGATTTGAAATATCATATTTAATACTTTTGCTAAAAAATAATGCAATGCAAATTAATACTTCAAGCACTTGATTTGGTTAATTGAATGTCTTATCTTCAAGTACTTATTCCAAAGAAAATTTTAGAAAATTTTTGATAATTTAACATCTTATGGGAGGAATGCCAAAAATTAATTTCTCTTATAGATTTAGCACTTAAAACATTCATGCCTAATTAAGCATCTTTTAATTAAAATTTATTAATTATAAAATTAATATAGGAAGACTTAAAATATCATGCTGAATTTCAAAATAAAATCATTTCATTTATAGCATGATATATAGAGAAAAGCATATTGGTCATTAAATTCAAGGCATTCAAATTATGGTATAAATTCATTGCAAGCATCAAAATCAATCATAATTATCAAAACATGAAAAAAATTTTCATATGCATACACATTAATAAATCATTAAAGTCAATACATTCAATGAAATAATTATTGATGGTATGATATAAGAAAAATCAAAAGTTTACCAATTATCACCCATCCTAGTTCATTTCCAAGGCATTCATTCAAGGATTTTTTCTCCTTTTATCTCATTGGATCATTGGTATACCTACAAAATTAGTTTATAATTTTTGGTATCCAAGTTTTCTTGGATCCATTGGAGTTAGTGCTCAAGATTCTTTTTGAACCCAAATTTGCCTAACTAAGATATGACCAATTCGTTTAACATTACTTTTAGAAATTTTATGGCCAATTTTATTAAATTTAAAGCAAATTATATAATAATTTTCAGAATAAGCTTTGCTAAATATATTGTATATAAATTTCTATTTTTTAATGAATTATAGCCAATTTTAGTTTTATCGAAAATAGCTTTTTGATTGATTAAAATATATTAAAGCTTTTGAGAGCTAATTGTAAACTTGTTAAGCATAAACTTCAATCTTTCAATCTCTTTTCTTAGTTTTAGATTTTCTTCCATAAAAGATTTTTCAAAATTTGAATGACTTTCTTTTTTTTAGCAAATAAATTCTTTTCTTTCATAAAATACTCTTTTTCAATTAAAAATTTATTCTTTTCTTTAATTAAAGATTTTTTAGATTTGAGAAGTTCTTTCTTTTCTTTAGTTAAAATATTCTTTTCTCTTAAGATATCTTCTTTTTCATTCAATAATTTACTCTTTTCATCATCCAAAAGAAGGTTAGATCTTTTAAGCTCTTTATTTTTCAGCCTTAGTTTTTTGTATTCATTCATTGAATCGTTAAAGACTTTAAGTAATTTATCAAATATAAAATCAAAAGAGTTATTAATTTTTTTCTCATTATCATTGGCCATGAGGCAAGAATTTTTAGCACTTTCTATTGAAAATCAAGTAGGGCATGTAGCATGCAATTCGAAACTTTTTCAAATATTTATAGTAGCAGAAGCTAAAATTAATCTAATATTAATTCTACAGCATGCATTGATCTAATTAATTATTCTACTCACGATCTAGACATGCTAATATATAATTTAAAATTTAAATACGATCGATCAACAAATCGTATTTGCTGATCGATCCGAGTTTAAAACTCGATACCTTTATGCGGATAGATGATCTCCATGATTTGAATCCACCAGAAGATGCTCTGGCATCGCACTGCTGCTGCACACTCATCCAAGCTCTATGGATGATCCACACAGAGCTTGTGGTCCGACTAGCTCCATCGGAGTGCTAGCTCCTCGTCGGAACCTTCGATGGTTGATCATGATCGATCCAATCGATCACCTTTTTTCTAATCTTTTGGATGCTCTAGAAAATTAGAACTTACTTTTTGGAGGATAATGAGGTGGTATTTCAAATTTGGTGATGATTCGATGCTCACAGCACTCGATCTCTCCACCCAAACCTAGAGTCCCAACTCTAAAGTTGTGCACTCATCAGAAACTCTGACACCTGGAAACTCTCTCACATCCACTCCCTTTTGAAATTTCTCATGAAACAATTTTTCACAGATAGAGGACTTTCTAATCTATAGAAATCCCACTTAGATCATATCTAAAGTGGACATCCAAAAGGCAAATAAAAATGGAAGACGTGAGAGACTAGTTTAATATAGGAAAGAAACACTCTCTCCCTGGATTTTCCGTGCCCAAACTTGCGCCGCTTATAGAATTTCTCTCTCCAAGAAACACCTCACTAACCTCTCTCCTCCTCACACATGCACAAATAAAAACTTCCCTTTTATTAGCGTGAATACCATGGGTAAAACACATGAGATGGATAAGGGCAAGGAGGTTAAGTTGTTTTAACCATCTCGCTTGAATTCAAAATTCAAGCAATGAATCTATCCACTATCCAATGCCCACCCAAAATGTTTGACATGAAGAAGGACTCTTCTTCTGCATGCCCATAATCACAAATGCATAAAAAAATGTGCAACAAATACATAAGGGGGCATGGAGATGAGAATAGATAAGGTTAAGATAGTTTGAACCACTAAGCAACTAAGTTGAATTCAAAATTCAACTTAGTTTGAAATGGTCCAACCCTTAGACCAGGTCAAAGGTAGAAGAGATGACCCATTTCTTCATGAGAAATCTCATGCAAGAATTAAAGGATGGCGTGGGTCAAGGTGGAAAAGTCAAATATGGTGGGCGCTAGGAAGGATTTGAATTCAAATCTCATTTGACTTGGTCCAAATTGATTTTAACCAAATCAATTAATTTAAATCAATTAGATCAGATTAAATCCAACTAAATTAGCCTTAATCTAAATTAATTAATTTTAATTAAATTAAAAATTAATTAGATCCATCTTCAAATCAAATCAGGATCAAATCTTTCATAGTAATTAGATCATCTTATGACCTGATCGGGTCAAACCCAATCGAATCCAATTCGATCGGACATGCTCAAATTCTTATCTCTCAATCAAATTAAGCTAATCAGCAATCAAATTATTAATTAATCCTTTAATAATCATAGAATCTTAATCGACATGGGTGTCTGGATAATAGAGTTTTATCAATATGAAACTCTTGAAGAATTCCAAAATAATGGGACTCTTGAATCCAGTGTCCCAAATGAATGAAACTCATGATCATAGAGTTTCAGACTAGTGGAACTCTTTATTAGAGAGTCCTAGACGAGTAGAACTTAGAGTTTTAGTTTAGTAGGACTCTTGATTATAGAGTTTCAGTCCAGTGGGACTCTTGACCATAGTGTCCTAGGTCATCAGGACTCATGATCAACCATCAGATCAGGTAGGAACTCCTTATGTGTGTGATCTCATAGGTTCGAATTCTAAGTTGATAGCATAAAAATTAATTTTCTATACCAATTGATGTGACCATCTAGCAATGGTATCCGACGTCTGGATAGGTTAAAAAATTGTAATGCAACAATAATGAACCTATGGCATATGGTTACTGGATAATTCATTCTCTTGACCTCGATGCTCAAAGAATGATTTAGGATTTACTCTCAACCCTAAAATTCATTCATAGTGTATTTTAAAATTCAGTGTCCATCGAATGGACCACCTCGATCAAGGGTTTGCTAAATTGAAATACAGTGATGCACTTGCTTCAATACTTGAAGGGATCAATCCCATCTTGACTCATACACCAACTTTACAAGTACTTGACGCATGCACCCAGTAACCTTCCATCACTGAATTAGAAATTTAGGTAGTTCGGTATCTAAGTGCAGTGAGTCACTTGCAAGTCACCGTGGTGATCTCAGATCTAAGGAACACTTATACCCATATCCTTCGCGAGCAACTCTTGACAGTAGAGAGCTCTGCAGTTGAATCACGTTTAGTAAAATATATCCCTACACTTCACCTGCATG
The DNA here is from genome assembly GCA_006176705.1 of Cocos nucifera. Classification (NCBI taxonomy): domain Eukaryota; kingdom Viridiplantae; phylum Streptophyta; class Magnoliopsida; order Arecales; family Arecaceae; genus Cocos; species Cocos nucifera. The sequence goes on along the minus strand of QRFJ01000897.1, from coordinate 123,218 downwards.
CCATAACAGTATCTTCATATTTCTTGGTTAAAAAGACAACCAACACTTATGACATATAATGACTTACACTTGATATATTATTGTCCTGGATAACAACGAATCATTTGATCGTGAACTGGTTTTAAGAACTAAATGATAAATCCTCCTTTGTCGAGTCTAAATAGTTCTAAGGACTTCATCACATGAGAGTTCATTACAGAAAGATATACAAGAGTGATGAAATATCAAAATAATAATTTTATTTATTTATAATAATTTAAGTATAATTATATTTAGCTCAACCATCTACAATCTAGATGATTGACTTTAGGATATATTTTTCAATACTTTCTTTCTCTTTCGCATTTAGCTTTTTTTTGACTTGCTCCTCCTTGTTTATTACTTTCCTTTTTCTTTATTTCTTCTTCTTTTTCTTCTTTTCATCCACATGAGCCGTGAGGCATATGTTGAGGTGAGCTTGCTTATCCTCTTGGAAGCTTGGTTCTTCTTTTTGATTTACTCTTCCATAAGTCATTTTTAATTTCTTTCATATTTGATTCGCTGAAACATATGAAGAAATTGCATTAAACTCATTAATATCTGAGAAGCAATAAAGTATATTCATGCCCTTAGCATTAAGTTGGGCCATTTTCTTATCATGCTCTTTTAATACTTTGGGGGTGTGTGAGCCATCGATTATAACCTTCCATAAATTATAATCATGTAATTGTATGAAAATTTTCATTCTAATTTTTCTATAATTTGATTCACATAATAGTGGAGGATAATCAATAAATGGCGTTCATTAAAAAAAAATTTCATTTGGATTGCTAAAATCTTTAGCTCTAGAGGATTAGATCAAAAATCAATAACAAAGCATCTATTCTAATACTACTAGTTGCTTAAGAATGGCTACCCAAGTGGAGGATGAATTGAGTATTTAAAAATTTAAACTATAAATATGCTAAATTTTAATGCTATATGCTCGGTGAAATAAAGTAAAACACAAGTATAGATGAAGAACAATAAAAATGAAACTAAACAAACATAAATACCAAGCTTTTATAGTAGTTCGACACCAAACTTGGTACTTACGTCCACTCTCCAAGTAATCCACTTGGAAATTCAACTATAATCACTCAATTGATTATAGTTTGATCATTTTTCTTGGGTTCACAATCCAACCCGGTTGGTTTTGACATAGGCTCATCAATTACAATCTTTATAATGATTATTTTTTGAGCTCACAATTAATCCGGTTATTTTTTTTGGATCATCAATCAAAATCATATAAGATTATTTTTCTTCGGACAAATAATCAATCCCGATTGATTTTAACCTTAGTTCACCAATCAAACCACTAAAACATCCAACTCTAGGCTTGGATCAACCCAAGTTTCTCACTCCAAGAAACTTGAAATAAAATATAAAAATATAAAGATTAAGTTTAGAAAAATAAAAGCTTTTTGAAGAATTAGAAGAAGTCCGAATGATGATAGTTGAATGCTTGACTTCTTCTTGAATGCTTGAGTGATGATGAGGCTCCTTGATTCTTGATTTGATTGCTTTTTCACTTCAATTCATTCTTGTTCTCACTTGTTTGAGGATGATTTATAGTGGAAGGACAAATGTTAACTTTGAAATCAATTCTTTATCTTCTCTTTTCAGTTTACTTCCTTGGCTTTCTTCAATGAATACTCAATGAAACTCTCAAAAAGCCTCTCTTTAATGCTCAAAATATTTTCTTATATATCCTTAAGATTTTTTACTATTTTAATTCATTTTAGAGATTTTCAAAAGTGATCTAGCCATTAGAAATAAGAAAATAGCCATTGGAAAAAAATTAAGACTGAAAAAATGTAGTTCTAAAAAAACTAGCCATTATAGTGAACTTAGTCGACTAAGTTTCTTTGAGCCGACTAAATATTAGTCTTCTCAATCTAACTTAGTCTACTAAGTAGACAAAGCTTGAAAATCAGCCTTTCTGTCCTGCTACTGATCTCTGAGACTGAGTCAACTAACTTTTTGACTCAGTCGACTAAGTCCTCTGAGTCCTAAATTTTGATTTTTCTGTGCTTTCTGTCTTCTTTATTCTCTAAGACTGAATCGACTAACTACTAGCTTAGTCGACTAAGTTTCGTGCCAAGCATGCAATAAGATTTTTAGCAGCTTTTTTTCTCTAAATTCATTTATAGGGCTTTCTTCAATGACCTCTTGATTGATGGTACTCAATTTAATTGATAAAAATTACATAGAGCATTGTGAGCACTTAGAATTTAAACTACACATCCTCAAAAATAATATTAGTAATATAATCAATTATACTCAAAACTCTTTGTCATTATTAAAATCAATCTTTAAGTCAACAATCTCCTCCTTTTTGATGATGATAAAATTTTTGAGTATATGCAAAATAATATATAATAAATTTTTTAAAAAATATATATATTTAAAAAAAATAAAATTACTAAACAATAAAAACATACTTTATTTTAGTTAAGCTCAAGCATATACTCATCAATAATTCTTTTTCTTTTTGACAGCATCAAAAAGCTCATAGAAAGGATAAAAGACTAATCATCAAAATCAATAAGATTTGAAAATTTATCATCAAACTTTTCTTTGAAAAACTTATCTTTTTATTTAAAGCATGTTTAAAGTACTTTCAGTTTCAGTATTTAGCTTAAATTCAAATATCAAAGGCTTTTTTCCTCTCTTTTTTTGAATGAATATGATCTTTTTAATTAGATTTTCAAATATATACTTTTAAGCTTTAAGAGAAATCAAATTTGTTAAAAAATTTGAATATGAAATTAAGCATAGTATATACTTTAATATTCAATCTTTTCTTTTCTAAAAAAATTAGGTTAATTAAGTTGGAAAAAGATATGTATCGAAGATGTATCGAGCAAAGTAAAATAAATAATATCAAAGCAAAAGATAGTCATATTTTTAAATTCATTGCTTTGAGTAAAAATTACTTTAATATAAATAATTCATAAAAATTTTGCAATTCACATCAAAACTTTAATATCAAATTTAAATTTTTAAATGAGTTTTAAAATTAAATTTAAAAATTTATTTTTGAGAAGGAATATGCTATAAATTTAATTTAACTCCAATCATTTGCCAAAAATGATCATGCAAATCAAGTTTAAAAGATTGGTACATGAAAAATTTAGTATTATATTTATAAATGAGTTTCAAAATTGAAAAATATATCAATACTACAAGAAAAAAGATAATTAGCTATGCTGACACAACATAGCTAAATCTTAAAAAAGTATCGCTAAATACATCTATCGATGTAAAATGCATTAAAAAAAAAATATCGATAAAAGTGCCATCATTGATTCCAATTGCCAACTTTTAAAAATTTTTGTCGACAAAAACATGATTCACCGATGTTTAATTAAACATTGGTAATTAATTACCTATGCAAAACAATCATCGAAAAAAAATATTTATTGATATTAATTTATCATCGCTAATATTTTACCCATGTAAAATAAACATCAACAAAAATATTTTTACCGATGGAAACTTACGTCGGAAAAAATATTTTTACCATCGAAAACTAAGAGTCAAAAATATATTTTTTATTATAAAAATTAAACATAAAAAAAAAATTTATTCATGTTTATTTTACATTGAAAAATATTTGGCGACATAAATTTACGTAGGTAATAGTTAAGCGTGGCCAAAGGTGGCATGCTGGGATGATTTTTGACAATATTTATTTACGTCTGTAATTATTAAGCATGGCTAAAAGTGGCATGCTAGCATGGTAATTAGCGATGGTTATTCTTATTTATCGATGCTAAGTATCGTCACTATTTATCTTTACCTACGCTTTTTTGCATCGATAAATATTTTTTTAAAAAAATAATTTTATTTATACTAATCATTTAAAACCTGTAGACATCCATATAACATCCACATAATAGATAACATAAGATATAACAACCACATAATAAATAAATGCATCCCAAAATTAAATTCATTCTCTTTAAGAAATCCATATAACATCCATATAAAAAAATATGTACATATACAAAATGTCGTACATACTGCATGTCCTTTAAAAAAATATAACAAAATAAAATAAAACTCCATGTCGATGGCAATATATCATAAATCTACATTAAATTAAAAAATTAATTTAGCAAACTAATTATCTAATATAAATGCTAAAAATATATTAATTAAAAAATATAAAATAATATCGATGGGGGAAGCATCGTTATCATCATCAGCGGAGTTCTGATCATAAGTATCAGTCGAAACATCGAAAGTCGATGTGAAAGGCATACGATGATATAACTCATCGAGCTTCATCCTAAATGTCTGAAGCTGGGATGAAAGCTCAATATTGGCCCACCGTAGGTCTGCTATCTCCTTCTGGTATCTCCTCTCGATCTTAGCATGTCTTCTTTCTGTCTCATACAGGCGAGCATCATAAAAAATATGTGCTGCTCGAGAGGAGCTAGGGGCCATAACTTCATATCCCAACCCCGTAATATAGCTAGATCTCCTATCAGGCATCTCATCATAGATATCATCATCTGTGAGTTGGATAGATCCCTCAGCTGGAGGCTGGGATCATATCTCCATCATACGATCCTAATTAAAGAAAAAACTAAATATAACCAAAAGTATAAACTTTATAATAAAATTAAAATAGAACTTAATCACTTAATACTCACATGTCTCTCCCTAGTCCTAGGAAGCCACTCGCCCATCATCCGATGATGGATCCTCTGGTAGATGTCAATCCGTCTGGACAGCTGTCTTATCTTGATGTTCCTTTAAAATTTATGAATATAAGTATATTAACATAGATATACTCTAACAAATTATTAAAGATGTATGTATGTGTACTTACCAACTTATACTGATATTGTGCAAATAATTTTGATCCACCGCAATGCATCACCATGAGCCTCGACCTACTCTGTGAGACTTTGTCGCAATAGGCCTAATAAACAAATGCAATGAAAATATTAGTGAACATATTATAATAACGTATCAATTCAATAATTAATATTTTTATTATATATAATAATTATATTCAATATGTAGGATCCTTGTATCTAGTGCAGAGGAGATTCCAATCGGAGTGTGATACACTCCTATGCGGTGTCTCACGTGTCACCACCGCCCCACGTGTTTGAAAAACCTCCTTCCAGTGGGTATGGAGCTCATATCTGAATCCTCTAAGCAATTGCTTCATATGCCGAAGGATAGCCTCTCGCACACGCAAGGTATCAATCTCCTAAATATCAAAATCATGCTGCAAAAATAATATACAATATATGAGATTTATCAAAAAAATAAAAATATTATAATTATCAAAAATTATATTTAGTTACTTGCAAATGGTCGAGAAGAACCTACTGCTGTGGCCTCGTAACTTTACACCAATCAGTCAGCATTAGAAGAGTGTACGAATGGATAATAATACCTATCTTGCACACCTATGGATCCCTGATATGGCACTTTACTGGCATAACATATCCCGATGGGATGACAATCCTCATCCTCTCCCCGAGATGTACCTTCCTTCGCTCTTTCAGCTTCTCATTTCTAGCGGCTCCATGTGTCCGCCTAATCACAATATCAGTAGCTGCAACAAAATATAAAGCTTAAAATTAGTATTTATACATGATAAAAATTTAAACTAAATATAATATAAAAAAATAATCTATGACAGGAGATGATATACCTATCTCACCAGTAGTGTGCTACTGAGATGATGAAGAGGTACCGATATCTTCATGTCGATCCCTCCATCAGATCATTCTCCTAGTGGTATAACTTAAAATTAATTATTTATAAATGATAAAAAATTAAAGTAAATTAAATATAAAAAATTATAATATATAAAATCAACCTGGACTAGATAGTGTGATCGTCTAGTCATCAGGAGAAGTTGATGCACTGGTATCTCCTCGTGCAAGCCTCTGAGGTCGTCCTCCTGGTGCCATATCTATATCAAACAATATATTAGAGATAATATAATATTTGATAAAAATTATATCAATACTAAATGATATATGAAATTTAAGACATATGAGTTTCTTGAAAAATTATATATTATCAATTAATGTTTGTTTCTTAAAAAATTATATATTATTAGTCGATATTTTATTCTATTATTATAAAAATTTTGACAGCATCTCCTCATGGTTCTCCAAGTATACGATGTGAATACGGTACTTATGCACCATATCCAATATATACCTGAAGAACATATGAGAGATAACCATTGAACACTACATAATAAAATAAAATATTAATTAATAATAATAATAAGATTAAAGCTTTTTCAAAATGCTCAAAATTGGGGTATCCAAGAGTCGATCTTGATCGAGATCAACTCTTAAACGAAAATCTATGGCTCAATGTATGCAATTTTGGATCCATCTTTGAACATACATTCAGAAATGCTATCTTAATTTATCAAAAAGAAATAACTCTATATTTTCATAGAGTTTCCTCTAAAATATAAATATTTTTTATATTTTATGCAATAAATTTCATAAATTAAAAATTTATTTATATAACTAATAACTAAAAGTAAATAATCATGAATATAGTCTTAACAAGCTAGATTTACCATTGAAAAGAGCATCAGAGAGAAATACTTCATAAAATTAACAACACGAGGATCAAGGTAAATTAGAGACGATCATTTTAGTTGAATCATAAATTATTTTTATTAATTATATATATGTATATATATATGTATGTATATAGATATGTATGTGTGTGTACATATGCAAAAAAATAATATATATGTATGTATAATATATTATTTTAATTTTAAAAATATAATTAAATATTTTATAATATATATTATTTTATTTTATTTACTTTATTTATTTTTTTTAATTTTTAAGTATTAAAAATAAATAAATAAATAAATAAATAAATGAAAAAAATTCTTTCCTTCCTTCCCCCCTTTCGGTGCCTGCGTCCCCCTCCCACCATCACCATCGCCCCCTAGCTACGCCTCCTCCAACAGTCACCACCGCCCCCTACGCCCCCCTCCTACCATCACCACCGCCCCTGCGCCCCACTCCCCGTACGTCCGCACCTTCCTCCCCTCCGCCTCCAAGCCATCCCTCGGTACCCATTACACCATCGCCATCGCCACCCCCACACCCCATCTGAGTCCCCACCGTAGGTCACCATCGCCAACCACACCCTCCTCTCCCTTCGTCAACGCCTCCCTCCACTCCATCCCCACACCACCCCCAGGGTATCTATCGCTACCACCACCTCCATACCTCAGCCTCGGCCCCACCCTCAGCCCACGGCTCCCCTCCGCCCCACCCTGCCCCTCCTCCTCTCCTACCTCCATTCCCGGGCAACCAACCCCACCCCTTTCCTTCCCCGAGGATGCAAAATAAAAAAAAAAGGGTTTTACCTTTACTCGGGTGGTGGCACGGCGGTGATGACAACGGTGTGACATGGTGGTGATGGCAGCGGTGCGGCACCGCAGCGGTGGCAGAGGCGGTGACAACAGTGATGGAGGTGGAGGTGGGAACCACTGACAGCGAGAGAGATCGAAAGAGAGAAGATAGAAATAGGAGGTAGCCGACGGAGAGGGTTCGGGCGGGGAAAATAGAAGGACGGAGATGGGAGACGAAACACGTAGAGGGCAGGATGGTAAATTTTTAAAAAATTTATCGATGCAAAGTTACATCGGTAATACTAATTATCGATGAATAAAAAATATTAAAAAATATTTAATAAAAAATTAATTTTTTATCGATGCAAAGTAACGTCGGTAAATCTGCACTTAGCTACGTTTAACAAAAAATGTAGGTAATAAAATTATTACCGACATTGATGAAACATAAAAAAAAGTTTAATAAAAATTAAAATATTTAATAAAAAGATATTTAATAAAAATTATTACTGATGTAATATTTTCATCGCAAAATAAGCATTTATCGATGATAAAAATATCAAAAAAAGTTTATTTAAAATTAAAATTAGGTTCATAAAATATATAATTAAAATTTTTAAAAAAATTAAAAAATAATTTTTGATGAAAACTATACATCAAAAATAAGATAAATTTTCTACGTTAGCCTTTAACATAGATAATTATTTTTTTTATCGATGCTTTCTTACGTCGCTAAAAGTTCATTTTTCGATGATTATTTTACGTATGTAATAACTTAATTACCTTTCATTGATTTTTAAATTAGCTTTTATATTTTTATAAATAATTTATGGATATAATTATTAAATTTAAAGTCTATCTTCATCATTCATTATCTAAATAATTATCGTTAAAGTATCGTCATAAAAGTCTGCCTCAATCCTAAAGCCTTAGCTATGTCGATTAATAAAATTTATCTCGACAGTTAGGAACGACCGCATGATGATCTGATAGATAGAGATCATTAATGAATCGAAAAACTTATAGCAATAATCTTGGTGACATTTATAACATACTATCAAAATTTTACTTCAATTGGATATCATCATCATGGTCAATTTAGTAAGGGATGATTTCGACCATTAAATAAAAAAATGAGTGATCAAAAAGCCAAATGGCATCCAATTAAGATGATTTTTTTAGATAAATAATTTTTGCTACTACTTTCATCATTTATATAATTATGATCATAAAATTTAAATCATACATATATGAACCATCCACATTAGATAGATCTTATAAAAATACAAGTATATTTATCTAGCGATCTCAAAAATTAGTATCAAGAGACATAAAGCTTTGGATTGTTCATATATATGCGGTTTAAATTTTATGATCATCAATATACAAATAATCAAAGTATTAGCAAAGATCATTAATCTAAAAAATTATCTTATTATCGGATACCGTTTGGCCTTTTGATCATAAGTTTTTTATTTAACGACTGAAATTATCCCGTGCTAAATTAATTATGATAATGATGTCTGATTGAGACAAAATTTTGATAGTATGCTACAAATATTACTGAGATCATCTTTGTAAGTTTTTAGATCCATTAGTAATCTCTATCTATCAGATCATCATGCGGTCATTCGTGGCCATCGAAATTAAATTTTATTGATCGACATAGCTAGGACAATCTGATTGAGGCAGACTTTTGTAACGATAATCTAATAATAATTATTTAAATAATAAATGATGAAGATAAATTTTAAATTCTAAAATTATATTGATAAATTATTTATAAAAAAATTATTAAAATGACTCAATATTTGCCTATGCTCTTAATTGCGTAGGTAATAAGTTTATTTGCCTATGGTAAAAATATACATAGATAATAAGAATCTTTACCTATGCTATTTAACATCGGCAAATGATTTTACTTTTAATTATTTTTATTTATTTTTTTACTTTGCTAAAACTTTTTTCGACGCAAAGGAATCGTAGGTAATGATCTTAATTTTCTATAAAAAAATAAATATAGATAATTAATCTAATTTCGTATACTAAGTTACTATCGATAAATCTTTTAAATAAATAAAATAAAAAATAAGTAAAATAAAAAAAATATTTACCGATGATAACTAATCATAGGTAATAGGTAATTACCTATGAGAAATTGAATCGTAAGTAATTACACTTATTACCTACGCAATTTACCACCAGTAATTATTTATAAAAATAAAAAAATAATTAAAAAAAATATTTTTTGATGTTAAATAAATGTAGGCAATAAGCCTAATTACCTATGCAAGAATTAGGCGTAGGTAATTAGTCTTATTACCTATGCTAAATTAGCATCGATAAATTATTTATAAAAATAAAAAAATTACCGATACTAATTTAGCGTAGGAATAAGACTAATTATCAATGTAACTATTATGCATAGGCAATTCATCTTATTGTCTATGCTAATTTAGCATTGATAAATTATTTATAAAAATAAAAAAAATTAAAAAAATATTTATCGATGTCAAATAAATATAGGTAATAAGCCTAATTACCTACGAAATATTTAAGCATGGGTAATTAGTTTTATTACCTATACTAATTTATCATCAATAAATTATTTATAAAAATAAAAAAAATTAATAAAATAAATATTTATAGATGTTAATTTAGCATAAAAAATAAGACTAATTACCTATGCAAGATGTGACCATAGGCAATTGGCCTTATTGCCTACGTTAGTTTAGCATTGATAAATTATTTATAAAAATAAAAAAAATATTTATTAATGCTAATTTAGCATAGAAATAAGACTAATTATCGATGTAACTATTATGCGTAGATAATCCATCTTATTGCCTACGCTAATTTAGCATCAATAAATTATTTATAAAAATAAAAAAATTAATTAAAAAGAAAATATTTGTCGATGTTAAATAAATGTAGGCAATAAGGCTAATTACCTGTGGAATACTTAAGCATGGATAATTAGTCTTATTACCCATGCTAATTTATCATCGATAAATTATTTATAAAAATAAAAAAAATTAATAAAAAAATTTTTGTCAATGCCAATTTAGCATAGGAAATAAGGCTAATTACCTATGCAACATGTAACCATAGGCAATTGACCTTATTGCCTATATTAGTTTAGCATCGATAAATTATTTATAAAAATAAAAAAAATTAAGAAAAATTTTTTGTCGATGCTAAATAAATGTAGGCAATAAGACCAATTACCTACGCAACCTTTAAGCATAGGTAGTTATTTTTATTACCTATACAAATTTAGCATCGATACATATTTATCAAATATTAAAAAATTAAGACCATCCATTATCGATGCTTTGGTTTAAATGCCGATGCTATATTTATGTGGCCAATTATATTTGATGATGTTTAGTCAGTAGCATAGTTAATTATGCCAATTTTATCGATGTTCATCCCTTTGCATAGCTAATTATCCTCTTTACCTACGCAAAATTTTGTGTAGGTAAATTTTGCATCGACAAAATTTCTATTTTTGTAGTGCAAAATTAATTTATTTAGAGTAAAAATATATTTTTAAATTTTATTTTACTTTAAATAATTATCAAAAAATAATATGGCAATCAAATTATGCATATCAAATTGAATAAATATGAGAAAGCTTAATTTAAGAAGATCATAAAGTAATTGATTAAGAACTTAAATTCACATTTAATTTTTCTTGACTTAAATTAATTAAAATTTTTAATAAAATTAAATTAAAAAAATTTCTTCTCCTATTTTTCATATTTATAGCTAGATTAATTTACTTTTTAACTTTCTCCCCCTCTTTATTTCAAAAAAAGCATATTTTAAACTTATAATTGTTCTTACTCCCTATTTTTCTTTCAAGTTGTGTCTATTTAATTAATTACATATTTATCTTAATTAGTTCTAATTGAGTAACTAATTCATCTTAAATGAATTCTCTCTTTACTTTTACAAACAAAATTATTTTAAAATTCAAAAGCATAAGTATCAATTAAGTGAACTAAGTATTAATTAATTTAAATATTAATCAAATAAAGTATTCACTCAAGAAGATACCAAATGTTCAATAATTTATCTTTTATCAAAATTTAAAGGATGTTTACAAAGAAATGTATACAATAAAAATAAACATTAAAAGGATCAAAAGAGTATGACATAAACATTTATCAAAAAAAATTTTTGTTTAAATTTAGATCTTCCTTATCATAAGAAATATCACTCAATTAAATTTTGAAAAATGTATGAGATTCTTTGAATTTATCTCAAATGATATCACATCAAGAGTATATCAATATAAAATAGATTTGAGACATCATATTTAATATTTTTTTCTAAAAAATAATGGAATGCAAATTAATACTTCAAGTATTTGATTTGGTTGATTGAATGTCTTATCTTCAAGTACTTATTCCAAGCAAAATTTTAGAAGAATTTTGATAATTTAACATCTTATGGGAGGAATGCCAGAAATTAGTTTCTCTTATAGATTTAGCAATTAAAACGTTCATGCCCAATTAAGCATCTTTTAATTAAAATTTATTAATTATAAAATTAATATGGAGAGACTTAAAATATCATGCTGAATTTTAAAATAAAACCATTTCATTCATAGCATGATATATAGAGGAAAGCATATTAATCGTTAAAATCAAGACATTCAAATCATGGTATAAATTCATTGCCAATATCAAAATCAATCATACTTATCAAAACATGAAAGAAATTTTCATATGCATATACATTAACAAATCATTAAAGTCAATACATTTAATGAAATAATTATTTATGATGTGATATAAGAAAGATCTAAAGTTTACCAATCATCACCCATCCAAGTTTATTTTCAAGGCATCTATTCAAAGAATTTTTCTCTTTTTATCTCATTTGATCATTGGTATACCTGCAAAATTAGTTTACAATTTTTGATACCCAAGCTTTCTTCGGTCTATTGGAGTTAGTGCTTAAGATTCTTTTTGGAATCCAAATTTATCTAACTAAGGTATGACCAATTCATTTAGCATTATATTTAAAAATTTTATGGTCAATTTTGTTATATTTAAAATAAACTATATAATGATTTTTAGAATAAGCTTTGCTAAACATATTGTTTACAAATTTCTATTTTTTTAATGAATTATAGTTAATTTTAATTTTATTAAAAATAGCTTTTTGATTAATTAAAATAGATTGAAGCTTTTGAGAGCTAATTGTAAACTTGTTAAGCATAGACTTCAATCTTTCAATCTCTTTTCTTAGTTTTGAGTTCTCTTCCATAAAAGTTTTTTAGAATTTCAATGACTTTCTTTTTCTTTAGCAAATAAATTCTTTTTCTTCATGAAATCTTTTTTTTCAATGAAGAGTTTATTCTTTTTTTTAACTAAAGTTTTTTTGGATTTAAGATGTTCTTCCTTTTCTTTAGCTAAAGTATTTTTTTCTCTTAAGATATCTTCTTTTTCATTCAATAATTTACTCTTTTCATCATTCAAAAAAAGGTTAGATCTTCTAAGCTCTTTACTTTTTAGTCTTAGTTTTTTGTATTCATCCATTAAATCATTAAAGACTTCAAATAATTTATCAAATATAAAATCAAAAGAGTTATTAATATTTACCTCATTATCATTGGCCATGAGGCAAAAATTTGTAGCATTTTCTTCCTCTTTCTCATTTAGCTTTTTTTTGACTTGCTCCTCCTTATTTGTTGCTTTCTTTTTTCTTTGTTTCTTCTTCTTCTTCTTCTTTTCATCCTCATGAGCCATGAGGCATATGTTGGGGTGAGCTTGCTTATCCTCTTGAGAGCTTAGTTCTTCTTTTTGATTTGCTCTCTCATAAGTTATTTTTAATTTCTTCCATATTTGATTTGCTGAAATACATAAAAATATTGGATTAAACTCATTAATATCTAAAAAAAAATAAAATATATTCATGGCCTTAGCATTAAGTTGGAATTTTTTCTTATCATGCTCTTTTAATGCTTTGGGGGTGGGTGAGCAATCGATTATAATTTTTCATTAATTATAATCATGTAATCGTATGAAAATTTTTATTTTAATTTTTTAATATATGTAATTTTATTCATATAATAGTGAAGGATAATTAATAGAATGGCCTTCATTAAAAAAAGATTTTATTTGGATTGCCAAACACTACTATAGAATCGGTTGGCATGACTACGATAGCGGTTGACACATAGGCCAAACACTACTATAGATGTTATGTAACCGCTGCCATAGGTTTAACGCAGCGGTTGATACATTACCTACGATAGTGGTTGGCATGACTACGATAGTGGTTGTAAAACCATTGCCATAACTTCTGAATAATTAAAAAATATAAATTTTTTAATTTTTTATATATTTTATCTGACAAATGTAGAGATATATAATATAAAAAATTATAAATATAAAAATATTTTTAAAATACTAAAATTTTATTATTGAATAAAATTTATTATAATATTTTTTAAAAAAAATACATCAAAAGTCTCCTAAATCTACATCATCGTCATCTTCGGAAGATGGAGCACGAGCTAGAGCTAGAGCTAGAACTAGAGTCAGAGCTAGAGTTAGAGCTGGAATGCGCGCCAATATATCCTCAAAGCCCATGAAGGCACCTCTAAAATGCGTGTTGAGCATCGACACCATATCTCTGACGATGCCCTCCAGATGAGATATGCACTCTTCAGCCCGATCTACTCGCATCGTAGCATGATCTATCCGTGCCAATGCCACCTCAAGCTCCTTCTGACTGACGACACTGGAAGTCTGTGAAGAGACGCTCGCCTCTGACTAATAGCAAGTTGGCGTATGTCCGGGCTTGCATCAGATTCTCCCAAAGTGCTCAGATCCCAAGACCTAAGATAAATGGTCAAGGGGGCCAGAGGTATCCAGGCTCTAGCTCGCGAGCGCATCTAACTGATCCTGTAATTATAAATGCAAATAAAATTTTATAAGAAATACTATAATACTAATCATATATACTAATATATTTAATACTTATAAAAATCTTTTCGATCGCGGTGTTCATTGGCCTGCCCTTCTTATCCGTACAACTAGATCGAAAGATCTCATTATGGCTGAACATCACTCCATCTCTCATCAGCTATAATAATGGATCAGTTTATCAGAAACATGAAAAAAATATCAATTTAATTTATCTAGTAATATTTAAAATTTATTACCACTCTATGCATACGACTGGCCATAGACTTATGGCTGAGAGTGTGCGTATACTTCCAGATTGCCCGATTCTTCCAATTCTGATGGAAGGTAGCCTAACAAATATCCAAATAAATAATAAATATTTAAAAATATTTAAATATAATTTTAAATATATTAAAAAAAATTAAAAATTAGTAATTTTATCTTGAACTCCTGGCTCCTCCAATGTGTAACCATCCTCTCCTATTGACTTGAAGGATAGTTCTGTATCCAAGGAACAAGCTCCTCTGGAGTGTCTCATCGATGCTCGAGCCATCCTCTATAGAGCTTGACCTTATAGCCCCGGTACAACTTTTCGATCTTCTTCAGTCAGGCATCTCGAGCCCTCTCGTGATAAAAAAAGTCGTACCTCTTCTACACAAAGTTATCAAAAGTTAGTTATAAAATTATTCTAATCAAATATAGTGTAAATATGTAAAATGCATAAATATAATTAAGATGTGCTTACCCATATCTCCTCCTACATTCGGTTCCTAATAGTATCATCCATCAATTGTCAGTCTCTGGGCTCTACGAGAATAATGTCTGACCGCCTTACAAGCACTCCAAAAAAAGAATACATCTCCCGTGCGGTCTCTCCTACTAGCCTCCCCTTCAGATCATACTGTACCATCATCTGATGCTGGCGGTTCCATACATGCGCCATACATGTGGAACCATAAAATATCCTATTAGATGATGCACCTGCAATGAAAATATATTATGCAAATATATAAGTGTACAAATACTATATAAATAATATAATAAAAATATACACTTAGATGTCGGTGGAGTAGTATGTGTCGAAGATGTAGATGACAGTAGAGGCTCAGATGTCGATGGAGTACTAGATGCTGTCGATGGAGTAGATACTAGCAGTGGAGGTTCTTGAGTAGCTGATGTGGAGGTGGATGGAGTATGCTCTAACTACTCCTCAGATGCTGAACTCCATGTAACCCATCGAGAGGCAGGGGTGAAAGCTAGATGGCATTTCGATGCCATCATGACCTGCAATGTTAATGAACATAAATCAATATAACATGTTAAACAATAATCAAAGATATGCCTAGGTACCATCTGTATAATTACAAATAAATATATGTATGCCAAAGATTATTTATACTAATCAATTGATGAATCTATCGCTATGCAATGCAATAAACAAAAGCAACAAGATGGAGGTTCTTTTAGCGATCGGCACGTCCCACAGTAGGCCTATCGGCATGACATGATCCAAGGCACGAACTATCGATACGACATGGCATGGTCTAAGGCATGGTACGACCTACCAACATGGCATGGCCTACCGATACGGCACAGCCCAAAGCATGGCACGGCACGATACGACCTAAGGTACGGCATGATCTACCAGCATGGCACGGCCCACGACATAGCACGACATGGCCTACCAGCAATAAATGCATTATAAATAAATTATATGCTAATGCATGATACTGCAATTAAATCATTTATGGAACTTAAATTATATACTAATGCATTATAAATAATTATGCAATAAATGAATTCTATCACCAACTAACAGGTAAAGATAGGTCCTATCCCATTCAAAAATTATATTAATTCTATAGATTTAATATAGTAAGCAAATGATATGTAACAGGGATCAAATAAAATTTTGATAGTATTTTTTTCTTAGTTCTTCCGTGTAGGAAGAACAGAAGGAAAATACTATCCAAAATTTCATTCAAAATTCTTAGCATACCATTTGATTACTATAACTATCTATATAATTATTTATAATTTTCAAACC
Source organism: Cocos nucifera (assembly GCA_006176705.1). Lineage (NCBI taxonomy): Eukaryota > Viridiplantae > Streptophyta > Magnoliopsida > Arecales > Arecaceae > Cocos > Cocos nucifera. The sequence goes on along the minus strand of QRFJ01000897.1, from coordinate 106,849 downwards.
ATCCAAATTGGATAAGCAATTGATCATTGTATATAATTCTCTCATTCGTATAATTATATATAATTATATGGATGCCGGAGATTATGTACACTAATCAATTGATGGGTCTATCATTATGCAATGCAATAAATAAAAGTAACAAGATATAAACATCCAGAAAATGTTATCCAATAAATTCTATAATATGAATTATATTCATAAATAATTAAGAATGAGCAACAGTCATAGATTCGATCTCTTGCGCAAATCTAGGTATTAATCCAAAAATCTAAAAGAAGAATGAAGTAGATGATGGCGGCACCTTAGAACTTAATATTGGAATCTTAGAGAGACATATCAAATTCTGTTTGCACCCATCGAGCCGATTCGCTCAGAAGTCGAGCCGACTCCATGCTTGAGACAACCAGCTTAGGTCCTCCCCTAGTCAGCTCGATCTCGATCCGAGCCAGCTCGATTGCATATCCGAGTCAACTCGACTGCATATCCGAGCCGGCTTGACTGTGTGCCATCCCCTGATCTTGGCTGTCTCCACCCTCTCCTCATCTTTTCGATTGCCCGTCTCCCACTCAATTTCCATCATTGATGAGGCCGGACCCCCTCCTTGATCCCTCTCTCGATCTTCCTCTCTTCCTCTGTCGATCTCATCCTCGTCGACGAGGTCAGACCCCCTCCCTCCCTCTCTCCCTCTCTCGATCTCCCTTGCCGACGATGACGGCGAGGCCAAACCCCTCCCTCCCTCTCTCACTCTCTCGATCTTCCTCGCCGGTGAGGCCGAACCCCCTCCCTCCTCTCTCTCTCTCAGTCTTCCTCATCGACGACGGCGATGAGGCCGAACCCCCTCCTTCCCTCTCTTCCTCTCCCTTTCTTAGTTTTGGATCCCAAAATTGGGTTCGAATACTCGGGATCCATTACGGTTCGGATCTGGTATTTCAAGTATGGATTCTTTGGGTATTCGGATTCAGATTCGGTATCAGTAATTAAAATTGGATTCGAATTTGAATATGCAGGTTTTGATCCGAATCTGATCCATTAACAGATGTAGTTCGGTGATTAATAAATAATACTATAAAATTAAAATAAAAAAATATACCTATGACTATAGAGAGGGAATTGCACTGAAAGCTCCGAGGGTCGTTAGTGACGGCACTGGAGGAAGACGACGGCACTAGAGATAACCTGCGAAACAATAGCAAGATAGTGAGATAGAGATAGTAGAAAGAGAAAGAGAAAGAGGAAAGATAGAGAGAGGGAGGGAAAGGGGGCTCGGAGGGGCACCATGACGGGAGGACAGGGGATGGGGAGGGCAGGGGGTAGGCGGTCGGGGATGGGGAGGGTGGCAGAAGGCGAGCGATCGAGGATGGGGAGGGCTGCGGGCGATGGGCGATCGGGGATGGGGAGGGCGGGTGGCCGCGATTAGGGATGGGGAGGGTGGAGGGCGGGCGACCGGAGAGGGCTAGGGGTGGGCGGCCGGGGATGGGAGGGCAGGGGCGGTGGCGGCCAAGGATGGGGAGGGCAGGAGGAGAGCGACCGAGGATGGGGAGGGTAAGGGGCGGTGGTGGTCGAGGATGGGGAGGGAGGGCGGCGAGCGGTCAGGGATGGAGAGGGCAAGGGGCGGGCTGCCGCAGTCGGGGATGGGGAGGGCGGGCGACTACGACCGGGGAGGGCAAGGGATGGGTGGTCAGGGATTGGGAGGGCGGGGGGTGGGTGACCGCGACCAAGGATTGGGAGGGCATGGGGCGAGTGACAGCAGCCGAAGATGGGTGGAGTCTCACCGACGATGGAGAGGAGGGGAGAAAGAGAGAGAGAGAGAGAGCACGTGCATGGAAGGAAAGAAAAATTAAGAATTTTTAATCTAACCTATAGTAGTGATTTTTAAATCGTTGTTGTAGATCTATGATAGTGGTTATGGTAAATTACTATAATAGATCTACGGCAGTGATTTATAAATGCTACCATAGATTTATATTAGCAATTTTTAGTAATCGCTGCCACAGGTTGAAAATAAATTTTTTTTTATTTTTTTCTTAAATATTATATAATTTTAAAATCTAATGTACATCTTCACCATTCATTATCTAAATAATTACCATTAGAGTGTCATCACAAAAGATTACCTCGATCCGATGGCCCTAGCTTCATCGATAAAAAAAATTTGATTTCGATGATCACGAATGATGATGCGATAACTGATAGATGGAGACCTCTGATTGACCCAAAAATTTATAATGATGATCTCAATAATATTTATAGCATACTATCAAACTTTGACTTCAATTAGATATCGTTATCATGGTCAATTTAGTATGGAATGATTTCGATCGTTAAATTAGAAACAAGCAATCAAAGAGCTAAACGACATCTGATTATGAGATAATTTTTTAGTTAAATGATCTTTGCTATAATTTTAATTATTTTATATGATAATGATAGTAAAATTTAAATCATTTTCATATGAATTGTTCACGTTAAGCAAATATTGCAAAAGCACGAGCATATATATATAACAACCAATGAAGTTTAAGAATGATTATCAGACGACGTATAGTTTAGATCGTTCTTAGTCTCATGAGTAGAATTTTATAATCATCATCAAAAAAAATAATTAAAGTAGTAGCCAAGATCATTTATAAAAAAATTATCTTATAATCGGACACCATCTGGTTCTTTGATCACTCGTTTATCATTTAATGACCAAAATTAACCTATACTAAATTGATCAAGATAACGATATTTGATTGAAGTAAAACTTTGATAGTATGCTACAAACATAGCTGAGATTATTGTTGTAAATTTTTGAATCTATCGGAGGTCTCCATCTATCAGATCATCGTATCATCGTTCGTGGTCATCGAAATCAAATTTTTCTGATCGATGAAGCTAGGACCATCAGATCGAGGTGATCTTTTGCAACGATACTCTAATGATAATTATTTAAATAATAAATGATGAAGATGGATATTAAATTTTAAAATTATATATTATTTAAAAAAATAAAAAAATATATATTATAGTGGTTATAAATAACCACTGCAATAGATTGACGTATGGCAGCGATTATAAAAAACCGCTGCTATAGATTTGACGTATGGAAGTGGTTATAAAAAATCACTGTCATAGGTCAGACTATGGCAGTGGTTTATTATAACCGCTGCCATACGTCGGACCTATAACAGCGGTTCCTTGTAACCACTACCGTAAACTCTATTACAATGATTTCAAAAATCACAGTCAAATATGTGCTGTCGTAGGCTCATTTTATAGTAGTAAAAATCTTTAGCTCTAGATGGTTAGGTCAAAAATCAATAATGGAACACCTGCTCTAATACCACTTGTTGTCCAAGGATGGCTATCCAAGAGGAGGATGAATTAAATATTTAAAAATTTAAATTATGAATCTGCTGAATTTTAATGCTATATGCTTGGCGAAATAAAATAAAATATAAGTATAGATGAAGAATAATAGAAATGAAACTACATAAATATAAACATCAAGCTTTTATAGTGGTTCGACACCAAACTTGGCACTTACGTCCACTCCCCAAGTAATCCACTCGAGAATTCAACTAAATCATTCAATTGATTATAGTTCGATTATTTTTCTTGGGTTTACAATCTAATCCAATTGATTTTGATCTAGGCTCACCAACTACAATCTTTACAATGATTATTATTCAGGCTCACAATCTATCCAATTGATTTTTTTTGGATTACCAATTGAAATCATATAAGATTATTTTTCTTTGGACTAACAATCAACCTCAATTAATTTTAATCTTGATTCACCAATCAAACTACTAAAACGTCCAACTCTAGGCTTAGACCAATTCAAGTTTCTCATCCCAAAAACTTTGAAATAAAATATAAAAATATAAAGATTAAGTTTAGAAAAATAAAAATTCTTTGATGAATTAAAAGAAGTCTAAATAATGATAGTTGAATGCTTGACTTTTTCTTGAATGCTTGAGTGATGATGAGGCTCCTTGATTCTTGACTTGATTACTTCATCACTTCAATTCACTCTTGCTCTCACTTGCTTGAGGATGATTTGTAGTGTAAGGATAAAAGTTAACTTTGAAATCAACTCCTTCTCTTTTCTCTTCAACTCACTTCTTTGGCTTTTTTCAATGAATACTCAATGAAACTCTCAAAAAATCTTTCTTTAATGCTCAAAATATTTTTTTTATATATCCTTAAAATTTTTTACCTTTTTAATTTATTTTGGAGATCTTCAGAAGTGATCTAACCATTAAAAATAAAAAAAATAGCCATTGAAAAAAAGTTGAGACTGAAAAAATGTAGTTCTAAAAAAATTAATCGTTATAGTGAACTTAGTCGACTAAGTTTATCTGAGTCGACTAAATCTTAGTCTGCTTAATCTAACTTAATCTACTAAGTTGACAAAGTTTGAAAATCTATCTTTCTGTCATCCTGCTATTCTCTGAGATTGAGTCAACTAACTTTCTGACTTAGTCGACTAAGTTTTCTGGATTCTAAATTTTGATCTTTCTGTGCTTTCTATCTTCTTTATTCTTTGAGACTGAGTCAACTAACTCCTGACTTAGTCGACTAAGTTCCGTAACAAGCATGCCATGAGATTTTTAGTAGTTTTTCTCCTCCAAATTCATTTGTAGGGCTTTCTTCAATGACCTCTTGATTGATGGTACTCAATTTAATTGATTAAAATCACATAGAGTATTGTGAGCACTTAAAATTTAAACTACACATCCTCAAAAATAATATTAGTAACATAATAAATTATACTCAAAATATTTTATCATCATCAAAATCAATCTTTAGGTCAACAACATCCAAAGGGACAAAGTCATGAGGTCTCGACAATTCGACAAAGCAGTGGTTTGTCCAGATTTCGATATCAAAGCGGACAATGCTTCATAGGTGTGGTCGGATGAGAGTTGCTCTAGTATTCGAAGACCTCACTTTGGTGCATGGACTATATTGATGTTTGCATCAACAATGACGTCCACCATTGGGCCAATCATTCATCGACAATAATGGCTCATATCCCTTGATCGGGGGGCTATTGTTGTAGGGATATGGAGGACCTTTAGTCGCATATTGAAAATGAGTTAAGAGGTATTCATCCTTATAAAGGTACATAAAAGATCTCTTCCCTCTCGTGGGGAGCCTTTCGGGGGATCGTTCTGAGGGCATCCAAAAGGACAAAGCTATGAGGCCTTGACAAAATGGTGGTTCATCCAGCTTCCGAGGCTAAAGTAGATAATACTTTGCGGGTGTGGTTAGATGAGAGTTGCTCGAGTATCTCGTGACCTTACTTCGATGTGCAGACTGTGTTGATGTTTGCATCAACAAATATAAAAAGGGTTGAAGAAAGGCATCAAGGCAAGAAAAGTTGTCACGAGAAATCTGATCTCAGAGGCAAGTGAAGTCTGTTGTTGATGCTATAATTCCTGCTCTAGAAGTTGAGCATGAGAATTAATTGGAGTGCACCGCTTGATGAGATGGCAATTAATTGGGATATGGATGTTGCTCTGAAAATTTAAATAACTAGTGCGTCGTCTTACACCATGCTGTTGAATTGAATTTAGAGGGTAGCAATGGAGAGAATATTGCAATAATGATGACTGGTGGTTCTTTTATTCCCTCTAATGCTTTAGAAGCCTTAAATTTTCAAATGATTATAGCTGGGATGCATATTGTTCTTAGCACTTAAGGTACTTTTAATGGAGACAACGAGCTTCTCGTGCCTACACTTTATCAAGGATAACTATCTCATTGGTGAAAGCAAGGAATGGTAGGAGGATGAACGTGGGAGTTATCCTGTATTTGGTTAGGATCATAGGAGGGAGGATGGATGAGGTTGGAAGGATAACCTCTATCTACTGTTTGATTTAAAAAGTTACAGAAAGGATGAATGAAAAAATATGATTTTCCATCTACCCTAGTCCGTCAATTTACATCCTCCCAATTTGAAAGGATGTAAGGAAGGATGGATGGATCATTAATGGATGTTTACATTGACAAAATTACTTCTTATTAATTTTTGATTAAACTATAATATTTTTTTACTTTTTTATTTATATTATTTTTATATATACCATTAATCATATACTATTAAATTTTATTACTAATTATTTTAATTTTAATAATTAAAATTAAATAAAATAAATTATCTTCATTTTTTATTTTTATTTATTATTTTTAATTAATTATTTATATAATATTAATTAATTATTAAATTAAATTATAAATTAAGTAGTTATTTATATTATTAATAAAATTAATTATTAAATTAAAATAAACTAAAATTAAATATTTATATATTTTTATATGATCATAGATTATAATGATTATAAGTTTATATATTTTTTACTTATTTAGCATAAATTAGTATAATAAATTGATAATAGTAATATTTTTTTTCAAATGGTAGTTTAGTAAAAAATATTATATAAATATCATTCATCCTTTCTTTCATTTTTTCTATATCAAATAGAGGAGAAAATCACTTTTATCTATTCTTTTATGTTTCATTTTTTCTTTAGCTAAAGTATTTTTTTCTCTTAAGATATCTTCTTTTTCATTCAATAATTTACTCTTTTCATCATCCAAAAAAAGGTTAGATTTTTTAAGCTCTTTACTTTTTAGTCTTAGTTTTTTTGTATTCATCCATTAAATCATTAAAGACTTTAAATAATTCATCAAATATAAAATTAAAAGAGTTATTAATATTTACCTCATTATCATTGGCCATAAGGCAAAAATTTATAGCACTTTCTTCCTCTTTCTCATTTAGCTTTTTTTTAACTTGCTCCTCCTTATTTATTGCTTTCTTTTTTCTTTGTTTCTTTTTCTTTTTCTTCTTTTTATCATCGTCAGCCATGAGGCATATGTTGGGATGAGCTTGCTTATCCTCTTGAGAGCTTAGTTCTTCTTTTTGATTTGCTCTCTTATAAGTCATTTTTAATTTTTTTCATATTTGATTTGCTGAAATACATGAAAATATTGGATTAAACTCATTAATATCTAAGAAAAAATAAAATATATTCATGGCCTTAGCATTAAGTTGGGCCATTTTCTTATTATGCTCTTTTAATGCTTTGGGGGTGGGTGAGCAATTGATTATAATCTTTCATTAATTATAATCATGTAATTGTATGAAAATTTTTATTATAACCGCTGCAATACGTCGGACCTATAGCAACGGTTCCTTATAACCACTACTATAGACTTTATTGCAGCGATTTTAAAAATTGCTGTCATAGTATGCGCTGCCGTAGGCTCATTTTATAGTAGTAAAAATCTTTAGCTCTAGATAGTTAGGTTAAAAATTAATAATGAAGCATCTGCTCTGATACCATTTATTATCCAAGGATGGCTATCCAAGAGAAGGATGAATTGGATATTTAAAAATTTAAACTATGAATTTGCTGAATTTTAATGCTATATGCTTAGTGAAATAAAGTAAAACATAAGTATAGATGAAAAATAATAGAAATGAAACTACATAAATACAAACACCAAGTTTTTATAGTGGTTCGACACCAAACTTGGCACCTACGTCCACTTCCCAAGTAACCCACTTGAGAATTCAACTAAATCATTCAATTGATTATGGTTCGATTATTTTTCTTGGGTTCACAATCAATCTGATTGATTTTGATCTAGGCTTACCAACTACAATCTTTACAACGATTATTTTTCAGGCTCACAATCTATCTAGTTAATTTTTTTCTGATTACCAATTGAAATCATATAAGATTATTTTTCTCTAGACTAACAATCAACCTCGATTGATTTTAATCTTGGTTCACCAATCAAACTACTAAAACGTCCAACTCTAGGCTTGGATCAATTCAAGTTTTTCATCCTAAAAATCTTGAAATAAAATATAAAAATATAAAGATTAAGTTTAGAAAAATAAAAATTCTTTGAAAATTGAAAGAAGTCTAAATAATGATAGTTGAATGCTTGACTTTTTCTTGAATGCTTGAGTGATGATGAGGCTCCTTGATTCTTGACTTGATTGCTTCATCACTTCAATTCATTCTTGCTCTCACTTGCTTAAGGATAATTTGTAGTGAAAGGATAAAGGTTAACTTTGAAATCAACTTCTTCTCTTTTCTCTTCAGCTTACTTCTTTGGCTTTTTTTAATAAATACTCAATGAAACTCTCAAAAAATCTTTCTTTAATACTCAAAATATTTTTTTTTATATATCCTTAAAATTTTTTACCTTTTAAATTTATTTTGGAGATCTTCAGAAGTGATCTAGCCGTTAAAAATAAGAAAATAAAAATTGAAAAAAAGTTGAGATTGAAAAAATATAGTTCTGAAAAAATTAGTCGTTATAGTGAACTTAGTCGACTAAGTTTCTCTGAGTCGACTAAGTCTTAGTCTGCTCAATCTAACTTAGTCTACTAAGTAGACAAAGCTTGAAAATCTATCTTTCTGCCATTCTGCTATTCTCTGAGATTGAGTCAACTAACTTTCTAACTTAGTCGACTAAGTTTTCTGAATTCTAAATTTTGATCTTTCTGTGCTTTCTATCTTCTTTATTCTCTGAGACTGAGTCAACTAACTCCTGACTTAGTCGACTAAGTTTCATACCAAGCAAGCCATGAGATTTTTAGCAGTTTTTCTCCTCCAAATTTATTTGTAGGGCTTTCTTCAATGACCTCTTGATTGATGGTACTCAATTTAATTGATGAAAATCACATAGAGCATTGTGAGCACTTAAAACTTAAACTTCATATCCTCAAAAATAATATTAGTAACATAATAAATTATACTCAAAATATTTTATCATCATCAAAATCAATCTTTAGGTCAACAGCATCCAAAGAGGCAAAGTCATGAGGTCTCGGCAATTTGACAAAGAAGTGGTTTGTCCAGATTTCGATACCAAAGCGGACAATGCTTCATAGGTGTGGTTGGATGAGAGTTGCTCTAGTATTCGAAGATCTCACTTTGGTGCACGGACTATATTGATGTTTGCATCAATAGTGACGCCCACCATGGGGCCAATCATTCCTCAGCAACAATGGCTCATATCCCTTGATCAGGGGGCTATTATTGTGGAGATATGGAGGACCTTTAGTCCCATATCGAAAATGAGTTAAGAGGTATTCATCCTTATAAAGGTACATAAAAGGCCTCTTTCCTCTCGTGAGGAGCCTTTCGGGGGATCGTTCTGAGGGCATCCAAAAGGACAAAGCTATGAGGCCTCGACAAAATGGTGGTTCTTCCAACTTCCGAGGCCAAAGTAGATAATACTTTGCAGGTGTGGTTAGAGGAGAGTTGCTCGAGTATCCCATGACCTTACTTCGATGTGCAGACTATGTTGATGTTTGTATCAACAAATATAAAAAGGGTTGAAGAAAGGCATCAAGGCAAGAAAAGTTGTCACGAGAAATCTGATCTCAGAGGCAAGTGAAGTCTGTTGTTGATGCTATAATTCCTGCTCTAGAAGTTGAGCATGAGAATTAATTGGAGTGCACCACTTGATGAGATGGCAATTAATTGGGATATGGATGTTGCTCTGAAAATTTAAATAACTAGTGCATCGTCTTACACCATGCTATTGAATTGAATTTAGAGGGTAGCAATGGAGAGAATATTGCAATAATGATGACTGGTGGTTCTTTTATTCCCTCTAATGCTTCAAAAGCCTTAAATTTTCAAATGATTATAGCTAGGATGCATATTGTTCTTAGCACTTAAGGTTCTTTTAATGGAGACAATGACCTTCTCGTGCCTACACTTTATCAAGGATAACTATCTCATTGGCAAAAGCAAGGAATGGTAGGAGGATGAACGTGGGAGTTATCCTGTATTTGGTTAGGATCATAGGAGAAAGGATGGATGAGGTTGGAAGGATAACCTCTATCTACTGTTTGGTTTAAAAAGTTACAGGAAGGATGAATGAAAAAATATGATTCTCCATCTACCCTAGCTCGTCAATTTACATCCTCCCAATTTAAAAGGATGTAAGGAAGGATGGATGGATCATTAATGGATGTTTATATTGATAAAATTACTTCTTATTAATTTTTGATAAAACTATAATATTTTTTTATTTTTTTATTTATATTATTTTTATATATACCATTAATCATAAATTATTAAATTTTATTACTAATTATTTTAATTTTAATACATAATTTTAATAATTAAAATTAAATAAAATAAATTATCTTCATTTATTATTTTTATTTATTATTTTTAATTAATTATTTATATAGTATTAATTAATTATTAAATTAAATTATAAATTAAGTAGTTATTTATATTATTAATAAAATTAATTATTAAATTAAAATAAACTAAAATTAAATATTTATATATTTTTATATGATCATAGATTATAATGATTATAAGTTTATATATTTTTTACTTATTTAGCATAAATTAGTATGATAAATTGATAATAGTAATATGTTTTTTCAAATGGTAGTTTAGTAAAAAGTATTATATAAATATCATTCATCCTTTCTTTTATTTTTTCTATATCAAATAGAGGAGAAAATCATTTTTATCTATTCTTTTATGTTTCATCAAATATATAAAAAGATGAACGAAGGATCCATCATCTCTTTCATCTATCCTTTTTTTTTTATCCATCCTTCCTTCAATCCATCCTTCATACTAAATAGAATATTAGAGTTGAGCACCCGGAAGATGGATGAAAAATATAGAGTTGGGATACAATAGGTTAAACTAGTCAGGAAGTGGGAATGTTGTCTTTTCCAATTGCATTATTTGACTAGTCAGAACACATGTATTAAGTCAAAAAAAAAAAAAGACTACATCACATGTAGATGTTGATGAAAACGTACACACTCTTGTACGTTCAATAATCCTTGCAAAAATGATAGTGTCAAAATCAATACTTTCTTTTTTTATTCCATTTATCAATTTATCCAAGATACCCTCGTCATTCTAAAGAATGAGTTACTTGTGTCACTATCATTCTCACTTAAGAGCTCTCTCCTTTCCCATCATACCTCGCGGCAAAACTCCTAAATAAAGTACGTAGAGTTTGCATCTCCTTCTTTAGTTTCACTATTAATAAATTGGACTCCTGGATTAGAGTTTTGGCTGATCAGACTAGCTCTTTCTTCTCCATTCTCTCAAATATGGATTTCACGTGCATGATTGCTAGTAATATATAAAACAAAACTCATAAATCAGTCAACCAACATTACTAATTAATCTCCCCAACTAAAAATATATTCGTAGAATGGCACCTTTTTTCGTCACACTTTTCCATGTCTCACGAATCTCATCTGAAATACATCTCCATCGAGCTAGCTAGCAACCAACATGAATTTCTTCTCTAAAAAAATGAATCTATTTGCCGCTTTGCTCGTTCCAGACCTATTCCCAACTGCAAGAAATATTCCATGCGAGCTTCCTAAGGACGATAGCTTTGACACCCTTAACCAACGTCTCTCGCTGGACGTATCTCCGCGATGAATTATTTTGACCAAAGGGTGTTTTGACCCAAAGCACGCGTTAATAAAGACAAACCTCGAGCACGGTCTAACCATGGCAAAAGAATAGCATTACTTCTCGCCGCTACCAACCCCAGGGACCACTCTCTCCCAACGTTTTCACCCCTCTCTCTCTCTCTCTCTCTCTCTCTCTCTCTCTCTTTCAAGGCCAGGGGCCACTTGCCGGCCAAAAGTGCTCCGTTCCCCGGAAAAAAAAAAGGATTGCTGGCTAGCGGAAGTTATCGATGAACAATTCGACGTATGGGAGCAGCCCGCCGATCGACTTCCTAAGTTCCGGTGGAAGAACAAAATCAGCGGCAGATCTTCTTCCCCTTGTCTGCTATGCCGGAACTCTGACCACCCGCTACGGCATCTGGCATGGAGAGAACCCATTAAGATTCTCATTCCCTCTCTTCCTCCTCCAATGCATGCTTATCATCGCCACCACCCGCACCATCAACTTCCTCCTCCGCCCCTTCCGCCAGCCTCGTTACATCTCCGAGATCCTGGTAAATTAAATCTTTTCTTTTCCGTTTATTAGTTTTACACACACACACACACACGTAGTAGCAGATTCAAAATTTCGAACTTGAGAAATATTTTCTACAGATTATGCATGATATATAGTGTATTTAAAAAAAAAAAAAAAAAAAAAAAACAAAGATGGCCTTTTTCCCATAATATATAATATCTCCCGACTAATAGAAGAAGAAAGATACATAACATGGGAACATATCATATTCGTCTTAAAAGCCAACATGAAAAATATATTTAAATATGTCTTCCAAACTAAATTATTTTCGTACAAAAATGCTTTGTTAAACATAATATTAAAATTTTATTTAAATACTTTTTTACTTTGTAAGTAATGTAATTTATTTTTTATTTTTACTTTCTTAACTCAAACCATCAGATATGCAGTATACATGCCCAATTACTAGTGAACGTATAGGGGGTTATGGTTGTGGTTGTAATATACACAGGTTGTAACTTGAATATTTCACATCCACCATAAATTTCAATAATTTAAGTTGCAAATAAAAAATCTAAACTATTTAATATAAACTAAAATATTTAAAATTCAGTATATAGTATTATTTTATTAAAATTTTATATTTCAAAATACTTGGAATATAGGTAAAATTTGTAATTTTGTGTATAATTAACTTACATATATTTAATACTTTAGATTTTGGATCTGCAACTTGATTAATCGAATTTAATAATAGAGGTGATCTTTCTTTAATTTAACATGTATACAAGTATTTTTACTATGACACCTACACCCCTACGAAGCAAGTTACACCCACATGCACAGGCACGTGCGTGCCCACACGCATGCTGTAATTGGCATCCAATGGTGCAGGGTGGGTTCGTGCTGGGCCCCTCGGTGATGGGACGGATCACGGGTTTCAGCGACACCGTCTTCCCCCTATGGAGCCTGCTAACCCTCAACTCCATCGCCCATATTGGCCTCATCTACTCCACCTTCCTGGTGGGCCTGGAGATCGTCGAGGTGGAGACGCTCAGCAGCGGGGGACCCCGGTCGTTGGGGTTCACCGCGGCGTGCGTGCTGCCGCCGCTCGCCATCGCGTCAAAGATGGCCCCCACCGTCCACGACCTTTTCCACGAGGAAACCGACCAAGCGGCCTTCCTCGCCTTTCTGGGCGTCGCCGTCACCGTCACCGCCTTCACGGTGCTGGCCCGCATCCTCGCGGAGATGAAGCTGATCGGCTCCGACGTCGGCCGGATCGCGCTCTCCTGCGCCGGCCTCGAAGATGTCGTGTCATGGACGCTGCTGGCGACGGCGGTGGCGCTCGCGGAGACCGACTCGGAGTGGCAGAAATCGTTCTTTGCGGTGCTGTCGGCGGTCGCGTTCTACACGACGTGCCGAATCCTCGTGCGGCCGGTGGTGGTGCGGGTGACGCAGAAGACGACGGCGGGGGAGGAGGTGAACGAGCTGCACCTGTGCGGGATGCTGGTAGGTGTCATAGTAGCGGCCTTCATCTCGGACAGCATCGGCATGCACGCCATCTACGGTGCCTTCTTGCTCGGCATCATGGTGCCCAACGGACCCTTCGGGGAGGCCATCGCCGACAAAGTGGGGGACCTGGTGAACGGGCTGCTGATGCCATTGTTCTTGGTGATCAGTGGGCTCCGGATGGACTTGTCCAGCATTGAGAATTGGGACGGGGTGGCGTGGTTGGTGCTGATGGTGCTCTTCACCGCAGTGGCCAAGGTGATGGCCAGTGTGCTCATGGCCGCTTTGTACAAGATGCCCCTCCATGACGGCTTGTCGGTGGGACTTCTTATGAACTCCAAAGGGGTCACCGAGCTGGTCTTCTTCAACATTGCCAGAGACAAACATGTACGTATATAACCGCGACATACACTGTAATAATTTAGGCTTTCTAATTATATTATAATATATATATATATATATATATATATTTATAATGTCAAATTATATAATGTATTATATTTATGATACTATTGATATATTAATACATATCTAATATTTAACATAAAATATTTCATGAAATAAAATTATTTTATTCGCTGTATATGGTAATTACAGTCACATGTTATATTAGTGCACGTGATTTTATCAATCATCAATATTTAATATTTTAATGTTAAATAACAACCTCCATGAAAGATCGTTAACATATGCTATATTACATATCATTTGAATAAGATAGATAATACAATATATAATTAAGAATTTATTATAATACCATATAGGTTATGTGATTACATTTATTATTATAAAGGTTTTATGATTGCAATAGTATATTATATGACTATAGTATCTATTATATATAAATAATAATACTCTATAGAAAAGTATTGTGATTGTTGGTGCAGAATTTGATTGACGTCGGGACGAGCTAAAGTGGAGGAGGACGAGATCACCGTCGGTGATCTGTAAAATAAAATTTCATCCGAAATCGATGGTGATGGCTCCGACAGGACCCTCCGACGATCAAGTCAACTCTTCTAGCCAATAGAAATGAAGTGCTCAGGCAAGAATTCGACAGAATTTTGGAAAGAAAAACAAAGCTTAGAGAAAACATATCTGGAGGATCTCTTTTTATAGACGGAGCTTGATCGATGGTGACAGTTGCAGCTGTCTGGCAGCGGGCCGCTTGAGGCCTGATGGAGTTCAGTATGGAGAGGAAGGTGTCGTTAGGCTCATAGTGACAATTATACCATTCAGTAGCGGACCGCTCAAGGCCTGATGGAGTCTATCATGGAGGGGGACGCCGTCTATAGCATCGTCTGTAGTAGACTGATGGTGATCGTTCGTCGAAATTTAATGACCGTAGTTCGAAGGAAGTAGGCGTTGGTTGGTAAAGAACTCTGATATATATCAATTCTAGAGGAGTTCGAACTCCTAACAAAAATACGGCTAGAGAAGATCATCCGAAAGGAACGCTAGCTGAAGAAGAGATCCAGAAGGAGTTCGGCTCCTGGATGAGTTCGATCGAAGGAGAAGTTCGAAAGAAGTTCGGATCCTGAGAAAGTTTGATCAAAGGAGAAGTCTGGAAGGAGTCCAGATCCTAGGGAAGTCCAGCCGAAGGAGAAGTCTGGGAGGAGTCCGGCTCCTGAAGAATTTGATAGAAATTCAACCATTCGGATAGTTCGACTGGGCTCGATCGTTGAGAAGTTTGGCCAACTGAAAGGGTTCGACAAGTTCGGCTAGGACTCGACCGCTGAAAAGTTCGATCGACTGAAGAAGTTCGACTAAGATTTGGCCGTTGAAGCTCTTTCGTGATTACCGGTTGTATTGGGCTAAGCATCAGATTGAACTTCAGTGGGAGCGGGGTTTATCCCCAAGGAGAAGTTTGGAAGGAGTTTGACTCTAGAAGGAGTTCAATCGAAGGAAAAGTTCAGAAGGAGTTTGACTCCTGTAGAAATCTGACTGAAAGAGAATTCTGAAAGAAGTTCGGCTCCTGTAGAAATCCGACTGAAGGAGAATTCTGAAAGGAGTTTGGCTCTTGAAAGAATCCGACTAAAGAAGATGTCTGAAAGAAATTCGGCTCCTGTAGGAGTCTGAGTGAAGGAGAGATTTGAAAGGAGTTTCGCTCCTGTAGAAATTCGACTGAAGAAGAAGTTTAGAAGGAGCTCGGCTCCTATAGAAGTTCGATCGAAGGAGATGTCTGGGAGGAGTCCGGCTCTTGGAGAAGTCTAGGAGGAGTCCGAATCCTGGGAAAGTCTGACCGAAGGAGAAGTTTGGGAGGAGTCCGGATCCTGGGGAAGCCTAGTCGAAGGAGAAGTCTGGGAGAAGTTCGGCTTCTAAAGAGTTCGACAGAAATTCGATCGTTGGGGGAGTTCGACTGGGACTCGGCCGATTGAAGGAATTTGGCTGGGGTCGACCATTGGGGAGTTTGACCAGCTGAAAGAATTTGGCTAAGATTTGACCGCTGAGGCTCTTCCATGATTACCAGTTGCATTGGGTTAAGCATCAGGTTGAACTTCGGCGGGAGTGAAGTTTATCTCCAATAATAGTCCCCCCACTCTCGAGTTCGAAATTCAAAGAAAGAGAGTACAAAAAGATGATTATCGAAGTCTTTTTTCGAGCTCTACATCCATTGAGGTTGAAGCTCGGAAGAGATCTTGCCTTCAGTTAATATAGAAGGAGATCTTATCTCTTGTTGATATAGAAGCTCGGAGAAGATCTTATCTCCAGCCAAGGTTGAAGGAGATCTTATCTCCTAGTGACGTAGACTTTGAAGCTTAGGAGAGATCTTATCTCTAGCCGAGGTTGAAGGAGATCTTATCTTCTGTTGACGTAGAAGCTTGGGAGAGATCTTATCTCTAGTCAAGGTTGAAGAAGATCTTATCTCCTATTGATATAGACTGTAAAGCTCGGAGGAGATCTTATCTCTAGCCAAGATTGAAGGAGATCTTACTCTGAAGAGATTTTATCTCTAGCCGAGATTTGAAGGAGATCTTATCTCCTATTGACGTAGACTTTGAAGCTCAGAAGAGATTTTATCTCTAGCCGAGATTGAAGGAGATCTTATCTCCTGTTGACGTAGACTGTGAAGCTTGAGGAAGATCTTATCTTCAGTCGAGGTTGAAGGAGATCTTATCTTCTGTTGATGTAGACTTTGAAGCTTGAAAGAGATCTTATCTCTAGCCAAGATTGAAGGAGATCTTATCTCCTGTTGACATAGACTTTGAATCTTGGGAGAGATCTTATCTCTAGTCG
This sequence comes from Cocos nucifera, assembly GCA_006176705.1. Lineage (NCBI taxonomy): Eukaryota > Viridiplantae > Streptophyta > Magnoliopsida > Arecales > Arecaceae > Cocos > Cocos nucifera. The sequence continues at coordinate 90,158 of QRFJ01000897.1, read as the reverse complement.
AGGTTGAAGGAGATTTTATCTCCTGTTGACGTAGACTTTGAAGCTCGAAAGAGATCTTATCTCTAACCGAGGTTGAAGAAAATCTTATCTTCTATTGACGTAGACTTTAAAGCTCGAGAGAGATCTTATCTCTAACTGAGATTGAAGGAGATCTTATCTCCTGACATAGACTTTGAAGCTCGAGAGAGATCTTATCTCTAGCCGAGGTTGAAGGAGATCTTATCTCCTATTGACGTAGATTCTGAAGCTTGGAAGAGATCTTATCTCTAACTGAGGTTGAAGAAGATCTTATCTCCTGTTGACGTAGAAGCTCGAGAGAGATCTTATCTCTAACCGAGATCTTATCTCATGTTGACGTCGACTTTGAAGCTCGAAAGAGATCTTATCTCTAACAGAGGTTGAAGGACTTCGATTTGCTCATGTTAGGATGAGGTTCTTTTCCTGTTCCTAATATGGCCACTATTGACTGCTTCTTTCCTATCATCACATAATTTTTGCACTAAGAAATAATAATATTGAAATGGAGGATTTTTATTGAAGAGAAATTACTGGCGGCACATCTTCAAATTCTCTATATTTTAGGATCGTGGAAGCATTGTTCCTCCGAATTTCTTCAGACGATAAATTTTGGATCGGACGATCTCCTCTATTTTATGCTGGCCTTCTCAATTTAGAGCAAGCTTCTATTGGCTTTGAGGCTAGAAGATGACGGCTCGCTGAAGTACCAAGCCCCTCCTAGAGGTAGCATTAATGATGTTGGAAGGTGGCCGACCTCTTTGTTGTTCCTCCATCATTGGTGGTTCTAACTATGACAGCATCCTTGACCGATCTTCTCCTGCTTCAGATTGACATTTGAGGAATCGATCCAGTTGACCTCTCCTGATGAGCTCCTCAATTTCGTGTCGAAGCTAAATGCATTCTTCAATATCATGGCCATGGTCACAATGGTAGAGGCAGTACTTGCTTTGATCGTGCTTGTTTGAGGAAGATCGTAATTCTTCTAATTTTGATAGCTGATTCTTAATTTCCATCAGAACTTGAGTTTTATGAGCATTAAGGGAGACGTAGCTGCGGAACCTTCCGAGAGAAGGACTTCTTCGCGCCCTTCTGTCGGAACTTCTTTGATGACGAGCTCGAGAAGGAGTTCGAGCTCGCTTGTGCTCGGAGGGAGTTTGTGAGTGCGGCCGAACTTCACTCGATCCTTCATTGACGATAGGTCTATTAGACTCATTCGTCCGCCACTCTTCTATGACTTTCCCATCCTTCAACTTGAAGACTTCTTCCGTACGGGCATATCCCTCGGCCCGAGCTAGCAGATCGGCAAAGTTCTTTACGTACTTCTTCTTCAAGAAGAATAATAAATCATTCTTCTGAAGGTCACCTTTGAGTGTGGTCATTGCAACAGACTGATCCAGATCCCGGACCTCTAATGCCGCAGCATTAAATCGGATGACATAAGCTCGAATAGATTCTTCCTTCTTCTGCTTGGCATTCATCAGAAAATTCGAACCTCAGCACGGACGTTGGCTGCTGACGAAGTGAGCTATGAATTGATGGCCATCTAGTCAAAAGAAAAGATCATACCTGGCTTTAACGTCGAATACCAATTTTTTACTGCTCCCTTTAAGGTAGATGAAAAAGCTTGACATAATATGGTATTTGATGCACCATGGAGTAGCATCATGGTCTAGAAGACCTCTAGATGATCAATCGGATCAGAGATTCCATCGTAGCTTTCAAATTGAGGGAGCTTGAAGTTCGGCGGAATGAACTCTTGCATAATTTGGAGAGAGAAAGAAGGATCGGTGCAGACATCATCACGACGAGTTAGGATGATATGGCGGAGTTTCTCAATCCATCGATCCATCTTCCATAGTTTATGATCAAGGACGTCGTCTCGATCGTAGATCTTGGATGGCTTCCGACTACAGATGGAGGAGGTTTCCTCTAGAGGAGAATCATGATCCGAACATGGATCCTCTACTTTCTGTTTCTCCTTTTCAGAGGCAACGAGTATGCTAGCACAAGTGCTCTTCTTTGAGATCGATTTTCAATATTCTGATGGTGGGTTTTTTGGTGGAGTCACCGTCGGGGGCTGCCGCATGGCTTGCACCATCTCGGTAAGGCCCTGAACCTGCTGCATCAGTAGGTTAAACTGCTTCGGATCTACCATGATCGTCAGTGGAGATTGAAGTACTGATAATGAAGCAAGAATGGATGAATTCAGCTCAGATATGGTGGCAGAAGCGGTAGATCTTCGGATAGTCGCCTTCTTTTGAGGTATTTCTTGGGATTGAGGAAGAGGATGGAGATAAATCTTTGAGAAGAAGATCGGTAGGATCGACTGAGCGCTCCTTTAAGAATAAGAATGTCTCAGAGATAGAGGCCCTCCTTTTAGTGTCAATTCTATTGGTGCAAAATCTGGTTGACGTCGGGATGAGCTAGAGCAGAGGAGGACGAGGCCGCCGCCGATGATTTGCAAAATAAAGTTCCATCTGAAGTCGGTGGTGGTGGCTCCAGTAGGATCCTCCGACAATCAAGTCAGCTCTACTGGCCAACAAAAATAGAGTACTCAGGCAAGAGTTTGGCAGAGTTTTGGGAAGAAGAAGAGAGCTTAAAGAAAATATATCTAGAGAGTATTTTTTTTTATAGATGAAGCTTAATTGATGGTGACAGCTGCAGCCACCTGACAGTGGGCCGCTTGAGGCCTGGTGGAGTTCGGTACGGAGAGGAAGATATTATCAGACTGATAGTGACAGCCATACCATCCAATAGCGGACCGCTCAAGGTCTAATAGAATCTATCATGAAGGAGGGTGCCGCCTATAGCAGACTGATGGCGATCATTCATCGAGATTTTATGATCGTAGTTCGAAGGAAGCAGGCGTTGGTTGGTGAAGAACTCCGACATATATCAATTCCATAGAAGTTCGGACTCTCAAAAGAAATACGGCTAGAAGGGATCATCTAGAAGGAATGCAAGCTGAAGGAGAGATTTGGAAGGAGTTCGGCTCCTGGATGAGTTTGGCCGAAGAAGAAGTCTGGAAGGAGCTCAGATCCTGAAAAAGTCCGATCGAAGGAGAAGTCTGGAAGGAGTTTGGATCCTGAGGAAGCCCAGCTGAAAGAGAAGTCTAGGAGGAGTCCGGTTCCTAGAGAGTTCGACAAGAATTCGATCGTTGGAGGAGTTTGACTAGAGCTCGATCGTTGAGAAGTTCGACCGCTGAAGGAGTTCGACTGGGACTCAACCGCTGGAGAGTTCGACCGACTGACGGAGTTTGGCTAAGATTTGACCGCTGAAACTCTTCTGTAATTATCGATTGCATTGGGCTAAGCATCAGACTGAACTTCGATGGGAGTGGGATTTATCTCAAAGGAGAAGTTCGAAAGAAATTCGGCTCCTATAGAAATCCGACTGAATGAGAGATTCGAAAAAAGTTCGGCTCTTGGAGGAGTTCGACCGAAGGAGAAGTCTGGAAGAAATTCGGCTCCTGTAGGAGTCTGACTGAAGGAGAGATTCGAAAGAAGTTCGACTCCTATAGAAATCTGACTGAAGAAGAATTTTGGAAGAAGTTTGGCTCCTGTAGAAATTCGACTGAAGAAGAATTCTGGAAGGAGGTCGGCTTCTAGAGAAATCGATTGAAGAAAATGTTCGGAAGGAGTTCAGCTCCTGTAGGAGTCCGAGTGAAGGAGAGATTCAGAAGGAGTTTGGCTCCTATAGAAATTCAACTGAAGAAAAAATTCGAAAGAAGCTCGGCTCCTATAGAAGTCCGATCGAAGAAGATGTTTAGAAGGAGTCTGGCTCTTGGAGAAGTTCGATCGAAGAAGATGTTTGGGAGGGATCCAGATCCTAGAAAAGTCCAATCGAAGGAGAAGTCTGGGAGAAGTCCGAATTCTGAGGAAGCTCAACCGAAGGAGAAGTCTGGGAGCAGTCCGATTTTTAGAGAGTTTGACAGAAATTCGACCGTTGGAAGAGTTCGATTGGAGCTCGATCGCTGAGAAGTTCGATCAGCTGAAGAAACTTGACTGGAGCTCGACCGTTGGAAAGTTTGATCTGCTGAAGGAGTTTAACTAAGGTTTGGCCGCTGAAGCTCTTCTGCGATTATCGATTGCATTAAGCTAAGCATCGGACTGGACTTCGACGGAAGCGGGATTTATCCCTAATAGTGGTGTTGCACACCACTTTAGCATCTCAAATAATTTTAGTTGTGCCAGATGAATTATTATTTTATTATCTATAATAATTTAAAATATTATTTTTAAATAAAAATAAAATAATATTTTAAAAATTTTAAAAATAATATTTAAAAATAAAAGTAGAAAAGAGATAAGAGATACAAATATTTTAAAAAAATTATTAATATTTAAAAAATAAAATATTAAAAAAATAATAATAGTCATATTTTTTTAAAAATATTAATTTATTATTATTTAAAAAATAATATATTATTTTTAAATTTTAAAAATAATAATATATTAATTTATCTATTATATATATATAAAATAATACTCTATGAAGGAGTATTGTAGTGTTGCCACCTCAACATCTTAGATGATTTTAGTTGTACCACATAAATTATTATTTTATTATCTATAATAATAATTTAAATATTATTTTTTAAAATAATAAAGTAGTATTTAAAAAAATTTAAAAAAATAATATTTTAAAAATAAAAGTAGAAAAGAAAAAAGAGATGAAAAATATTTTTAAAAATTATTATATTTTAAAAATAAAATATTATAAAAATAAAAATAATATTTTTAAAAATATTAATTTATTATTATTTTAAAAATATAGTATATTATTTTTTTAATTTTAATAATAATAATATACTAATTTATATTTTTTAAAAATAATATATTTTGAGATCTGAATCGATTCATTGAATCAGATCAGATCAAATCTAATAAATTATTCATAAATAGAGCATAGTACTCTATCAATTTGAAGCTAAATCTCTGTATTTAACAGTCTCCAAAAGTTTGGAGAAGGTATGAGAAAAAGTGAGGGAGTGGGGGTGCGATCGAGATTGATGTTTGCTGAGAGAGAAGGAAAGCTAGGTGGGATGACACTAGTAGACGTGGAGAAGATATGAGAATGGAAAGAAAGAAAAAAATAATAATAAAATATTATTTTGTAAAAAAGACTAAAAAAAGAAAAAAAAAGAAAAGAAGAGAAGAGAGAATTTTTCTCTCTTCCTTCAATGGTGGTGCCGGGGGTAGTGGTACTGATAGAGGTGAAGGAATCTTTATTCTTAGGCTGCAGGATCGATCTAATTTCATTAGATATGAAGCAAAAATTTTTAAAATTATTTCTAAGATCCAATCGAGAGTTCTCAAATATAATTAGGTTGATCTAATTATAAAATTAAAATTAAAATTAAATTAGTAATATCTCATGTTATCTGATCGGATAAATGATTTATCCATAGTGATGATCTGATGAATCTTTGAGGTTTCGATGCTAGCCGCGCACGCGTCCGATCTTTATCGGAGTTCATTCAAGTTGGATCTGAAGGTCTCCTCCTTCTAGATTTGATGTCAAAAATTTAGATTTGGAATCAAACTATGACACCTCAGATCTAATCTTCGGCAGCACTATGTCTGTCTCACGAACAGGATAATAGAATAATTATACATTATATTATACTATATAAAATATCTTATTGAAAAATATTTTTTATTATTTTCTATGATAAATAACATATAATTATAATATCTTCATGATATAGCATGTATTAATAAATCTAATATATGAAAAAAATTTCTATTATTACATAGGCACAAATTTGACAAGTGATATCTAGCTTCCCTATCCACAGTTTTATATCTTTTATGAAAATTTGATACCTATTGGAACATTATCTCTGCACCCAAACTGGTTATCAAGTATGAGCATGGACTAAAATACAAAATTGGTACCATTTACTCCTATCCTTGCAAATTGAATGTAGCTATATCGCAAATTTGTTTCAGTACTAATTCCTCTTCAACCAAGTTACATTGTCCAATTTCTCATTCTTAGATAGTTTTAATCTGACCAAAAAAATGGTTATTAGGGAAAAAAAAAATCCTAATCAATGAAAGTTAGCTGATTTCTTCTACTTCTTGGTAGTTTTATTTTGATGGAAAAAATGGTTATCAGAAAAATATATGTTCAATATTTAGAATTTTAATTTGAGAAGTGTTCAAAGTTATTTTCTAGTAGTGTAGGAATATATTCTGATGTCATGAAGTTCGAATCCATAAATTGTTCTATCCCCGCCTTGTGCACTGTAGATCATCGAAGGGCAGACCTTCACCATACTGGTACTCATGTCGATGCTGTTGACGGTGGCGGTGAGCCCGCTGTTGACGGTGGTGGTAAAGCCGGTTCGACGGCTGGTCGCCTACAAACGGCGGACCATCTGGTGGAGCAACCCGGAGTCGGAGCTCCGCATCCTGGCTTGCGTCCACACCTCTCGTCAGGCCACCCCCGTTGTCTCCCTCCTCGACATCTCCCACCCGACCAAGCGCGCGCCAATCTATGTCTATGTCCTCCACCTTGTCGAGCTCACCGGCCGTGCTGCCGCCATGCTCGTCGTCAACTCTGCTGTCCCCACCATCGCCTCCAAGGACCCCCATCACCAGCAGCACCTCCCCGCCCTCGGCCGCATCCAGGCCCAGTCCGACGCCATCAACCACGTCTTCGAGAGCTACGAGCAGCATGCCGGCGGCGTCACCGTCCAGTGCCTTACCGCCGTCTCCCCCTACGCCACCATGCACGAGGACATCATCGCCGAAGCCATGGACCGCCACGCGGCGCTCATCATCCTCCCCTTCCACAAGCACCAGACCGTCGACGGTGGCATGGAGGTGGTACACCAAGCGATTCGAAGCCTCAACCAGGCCGTTCTCGAAGCCGCTCCGTGCTCCGTTGGCATCTTTATCGACCGGGGTCTGGGAGCCGGCGGCCATCGCACGTCTGGGTACCGGGTGGCGCTGCTCTTCTTCGGCGGGGCCGATGACCGGGAGGCGCTGGCGTTCGCGGGGCGCATGGTGGGGCACCCCAAGATCAACCTCAAGGTGGTCCGCTTCCTCTACGGGGGCGGGAAGAGCCGACAACGGCAGCACCGCCACCGCCAAGGGGCGGCGACAGCGACTGGAGGCGGGTCACCTAGGGCCGAGATGGCGCTTACGGTGATGACGGAGGAGGAGAGGGAGCGGCGTATAGACGAGAATTGCTTGGGCGAGTTCCAGGCGAGGTGGTCCGGGGGAATGGTGGAGTACGACGAGGTGGTGGCTATCAACGCGGAGGAGACGGTGGCGGCGATCCGGAGGACGGAGGAAGGTGGCCATGACCTCTTCGTGGTGGGGCGGGGACAGAACATGAAGTCGCCGCTGCTTGAGGGGCTGAACGACTGGAGCGAGTTCCCGGAGCTGGGACCTGCTGCGGACCTGCTGGTGTTGTCGGAATTCGAGGCCACGGCATCGGTGCTGGTGGTGCGGTGCGGTGGAGGCCCGGCGATCGACATGCTCATGTCGCCGGACAGTCCCAGGAAGCTGGGGCGACCAGTCGGGAACAAGGGACAACAATGGAGCAGAGGCAGCAGAGTGTGATTTTTTTGTTTTCACAAAAAAAAAATCTATTGAAAACCTGGGCGTGAAGTTTTTTGGCAAATGTTTACGAACTTGAAACAATCCGGTTTTATTGCTCTGACTTCGATGCTAATAGGTGGTATCCAAGCGTGGAGCCGGGGTTGTGATTGTTATTTTCTCAACCAAATGGTCAGCTTAACTCCATGAAGCAAATAGCAGAAGAAGCTGACCAACAATTGCACGAATCCGTCTCGTTTTCTCCTCCCCGTGACCCGTCCTCCCTTGCATTAAGGAATCCCCCTTGCTTTTCTTCTCCATCCTCTTCCACGCATTCATGCAATGATGCTTGAAACACTCCTCTGAGGCAACTTATGAGGGCCGATGGAAGGTGCCGATAATAGAGTTCTGAGTTATTACAAGTTTCAGGCTGCGTTTAATTTTTCGAATGGGAGTCACAGACCTTGCAGAACCGTGCAAACATACGCGGGGAAATTTTTCGCATGGGACAAGCTCCTTGCAGATCCTTTCATATGGAGACACCATTTTTGTCACGAATTTGATCGCATACTGATTTTTATAACTGGCGTGTAAATAAAATAAACGAAACAACGCAAGATGACTGGCGCAACTGGCATATCTAATTCATTTTTCTACATTATTATATTGTTCTATAAACATTTGCATGCGTGCATACGGGCACAGAGGACTAGGTAAAAGTGTCAAACAAAATAATTAAGTCCTATATATATAATGGCACACAACCTACTTGAGACTTGAGGCCAGACTTGCTTTTCACTTGATCCATAAATCAAAAGTATGCATTAACTAAAGAACTATCTGCGCTTGATTGTTATCCCCTGGATCATATATATATATATATATATATGCTCCAACATTGGCATAATCTCTCTTGGTTGAATGAGATTTGGCCCACAATTCCTCCATGAGTTCAGATTCATGCCGAGGAAAATTCTTTGTGCACCGTGGAAAGTGCAGCCCGTGTGCACCGCCTGCAGTGATTGACTTACACATGAGGTAAAAAAAAGAAAATTTGGATGATGCGCTCTCGCCCTAAATGCAAGCAAATTATCGTGGGCGGTATGCATAGAGCAGCACTTTTCACGATGTGCAAAGAATTTCTCTTTAGGCTGATAGATGACTCGAGCAATATATCAATTAGCACTAGAGCTATTAATTTGGATTGGACCTGTTGGATTGGCCCATCCCACCATGTAAATGGGACGAGTTGGATCATGTTTTAGTAACCCATCTAAAAGTAGGTTAAATAACCCATTCCATTTGAATTATGAGTTATGACGGATTTAGGGCAGATCAAGATGGGCTAGCCCACCTTATATATATATATATATATATATATATATATATATATATATATATACTAAAATAATAAATTGCTCTTAAATCTGAAATTAAATCCATCTACGTCAGAAAGAGAGGAGAGAGTTGCTGCTGCCTCGTTGGAATGCTGTAGCGGCGTTGCTCAGGCTTTTTGCACCTACGCCATCTCAGTGGCCAACGGTGAATCTCTTCTCTCTCTATTTTCGACCCCCAAATCCTCCCTTCCACCCCCCGCCACAATCCCACCCCCCAACCTCGACCACCATCCCGGCCCCCACCCCCTATCTTCTCTCCACCCCGGCCAACCCTCTTCTTCTCTGGCTCAACACAACCCCGTCCCGGCCATCCCTCCCCTCAGCTTCGTTGATCGAGCAGCCGTAATGGGCAGCGACCCTCACCGAGGTGATCGAGTGAGCAAAACCGCAGACCTCACATGGCCTCCAATGTCACTACTACCATTGAGGGCGGCAATGATGCTGGGGCTGATAGCCCCATCGATGAAGCTCCGGAGGGAGCGGACGGCACTAGCACCCGATGGCCCCTGCCCTACCCCCTCCATCTTAAACCACACCATTCCCATGGCCCCCACCCTTCTTCGGTTCTCCCCACCCCAGGCCCCACCTCTCTTCCTCTCTGGCTCAACACACCCTTCCTCCCTTGCACACATTCCTTTTTTTTTTTTGGAGTAAACTTTTGGCGCTTGCTACTAATTTTATAATTTTTTTCTTTTGTTTTTGAAATTTTGATGAGTTAACCTGTTCAATCTGCAGCTCATGACGGCTCAGAGTGGGTTGAGATTTTTTCAACCCGTCAGTTAAATGGGCCAGTACACCTCATTTATTTAGAAACATGTAAAGATGGGTTAGGACAGGCCGATATGTCTTAACAGCTCTAATTAGCATCCACTAGGCTTAACTATGTATACAGGTTCAATGCATATGAAATTTTTAAGAAATTAACTGTAAACCACAATTGAACGGAACAACAAGAATCAAGTTGCTAAACAAGAACTACAAGTATACAGCTTCTAGATCGAATACCAAAAATTTTATGATCACCATCATATAAATAATCAAAGTAGCTGCAAAGATTATTTATCTAAAAAATTACCTTATAATTGATGCCATTTGGCCATTTGATCACTAGTTTTTCATTTAACGATCCAAATCATCTCAAACTAACTTGATCATGATAATGATATTTAATTGAAATAAAATTTTGATAATATGCTATAAATATCATCAAGATCATCGTTGTAAGTTTTTGAATCTATCGGTGATCTCTAACTATCAGATCATCATACGATCGTTCATGATTGTCGAAATCAAATTTTATTGATCGACATAGCTAGGACTACTGGATCGAGTCGGTCTTTTGTGACGATACTCTAACGATAATTATTTAGATAATGAATGATGAAGATGAATTTTAAATTCTAAAATTATACCATATTTAAAGAAAAATAATATATATATATATATTTGGTTGTAAAATACATTTGTGATCAAGAAATTGGTTGGAAAAAATTAATTTTTTGATCAAAAAAATTTTAAAATTATTTTAAATTAAAAAAAAATTTCAAGATTTTTCGATCAATTTTTTGGTTGGAAAATTTATGATTGAAAATTTGATCAAAAAAATTTAATTTTTTGATCAAAAAATTGATCAAAATTTTTAAAAAATAATTATAAATTTAAAAAAAATAATTTTAAGATTTTTTATCAATTTTTTGATCGTAACTTTTTTTTATCTTTTGCAACCAAAAAATTGATCATAAATTTAAATTTTAAAAAAATTTAATTGGTACTTTTTTTGGTGATTTTTTTGGTTATTTTTTTTAAAAAAACTTTATAAGCCCGGCGCCCCACCCCCAGCCCCATCCCAGCTACCCCCAACCCCCTTCTTCCCCTCCCGACGATCGCCCACGATGGGCCCCCCTCTACTCCTCGAAGACCACCCGCGACGACCTTTCTTCGCCGGCCAACCGCGACGGCCTCCCCTTGTCGGCCCGCCACAACTATCCCCTTCCCCTCCACGGGGATCGCCTGCGATGGCCTCCCCTAATCGGCCCGTAGTGATGGCCCCTCTCCCCTACCCGGCCTATGACACCCCCCTCCCTTTCGGCCTCCCCTCGTCGGCCCGCCCACGATGGCCCTCCTTCCCCTTCTCCTTACCGCCACCTATTGCCGATTTCCACCGTCAGGGGAATGAGGGCGGCGTGGGCAGTCGAGGGACTGGGGTACAGTATCAGAGGAGCAAAGTAGTGGCTAGGGGGTGCGGTGTGGGAGGCATGGAGCAACGGTCAGAGGGTGGTGCGGGTGGTCGGGGGCAAGGTAGGTAGCCAGGGGGCAGCGCATGCGATGCGGGGGGCCAAGGGAAGCACGGGCAGTCAGGGGGCGGTGCGGGCGGTGCATGTGGCTTGGGGGCAGGGCGGGCGGTCGGGGCGGGCGGGTGCCTAGGGGCAACGCAGGAGATCGGCGGGTGGCCAGGGGGTAGCACGGGGGTTGGGTGCGGGGGATGGGAGGGCAGCGATATTACCGGACGAGGGCAGCGAGGGAGGATTTTGTTGAAGGTGCATGGGAGGAGGACAGAAAAAAAGGAATAAATAAAATATTTAAAAATTATTTAAAAATATTAATAATTTATTATTTTATAAAAATTAAAATATATAAAAATAAAAATAATATAAATTTAAAATATATAAAAAAAATTAACGATCAATTTTATGATTGATTTTTTTAAAAAAATATTTTTCAAAAAATTTACAACCAAATTTTTGATCGATTTTTATTTAAATTTTTAGTTTAATATTTTTTATTAATTTAGCATCTGATTTTGCGATCGATATTTTAAAATAATATTTTTTTAAAAACTATGATCAAATTTTTTATCAATTATTATTTAAATTTTTAGTTTAATATTTTTTAATTAATTTAGCTATCAATTTTACGATCAATTTTTTAAAAAAATATATATTTCAAAAAATTTATAATCAAATTTTTGATCTATTATTATTTAAATTTTTAGTTTAATATTTTTTTATTAGTTTAGTGATCAATTTTATGATTAATTTTTTTTAAAAATATTTTTCATAAAATTTATGATCGAATGTTTGAATGACTCTTATTTAAATTTTTAGTTCAATATCTTTTTCATTAATTTAGCGATCGATTTTCAAATCAATTTTTTTAAAAAAAATATTTTTCAAAAAAATTATGATAAAATTTTTGATCGATTCTTATTTAAATTTTTAGTTTAATATTTTTTTATTAATTTAGCGATCGATTTTGCTATTGATTTTTAAAAAAAATATTTTTTAAAAATTTATGATCAAATTTTTGATCGATTCTTATTTGAATTTTTAGTTTAATATTTTTTAATTAATTTAGAAATTAATTTTATGATTAATTTTTTTAAAAAAATATTTTTAAAAAATTTATAATTAAATTTTTGATCAATTTGAAAATTAAAAAATTATAAATTTTTATTTTTAGAAATTAAAAAATATTTTTTTATAAATTTTTAATTTTTAGAAATTAGATTATTAATTTTTTATATTTTTAAAAATTAGCAAGCAATTTTTTGGTTGGAAAATCGAATGCAAGTTTTAAATTTTTTTAATTATAATAATTTTAAAATTTTTTTCGATCAATAGATCAATCGCTAGATTTTGTGATCGAAAAAATGAATCGAAAAATATTTTCAACTAGCCTTTTTGCGATCAAAACTTTTTGGTCACAAAATCGATCACTAAATTATTAGCGACTGAGTTTTGATTTTTAGCGATCGATTTTTCAGTGTCTAAAATTTTATTTTCTTATAGTGCATGTATTCATTGATAATGGAAGCTCGGTAGATATTTTATACTTTTCTACTTTTTTCAAATGAAATTCTCTTTTGATCGGCTAAATAAATTTAATACACTGATTCAAGAATTTTTTGGAAGCTCAATAATTTTGAAGGAAATAATCAAACTGCCTGTCATAGTGGGCACTCCACCTTAGCAAGTGACTATCCCTATGGACTTTCTCATTGTAAAGCTTTTCTCAGTTTACAATGCTATCCTCGGGTGATCTAGTCTCTAGACACTGAAGGTCATGGCGTCCAGCTATACCATCTGACGGTCAAATTTTCAACAACCCACGAAATAGGGAAGATCTAGGATGACCAAACTATGGCACGATAATGTTTCACCGCCAAACTTCAAGCAGAGGAGGAAGTGAAGCCTCAACCCAAACTCCCAATAGGATTGGACGCTTAAGATGATCTGGCTGAAAATCAAGCTTAGCTATCCTGATGAGCTCCTGGAGATCCCACTGAAGAAGGAGAATCCACTCCAAACCGTGAAGATGGGTTCATGCCTCAATCAAGTAACAAAAAACTAGCTAATCGTTCTTTTGCTGACAAATGCGGATCTTTTTACCTAGTCAACCACAGACATGCCTAAGATCGATCCAGAAGTAATGGCTCACCATTTGATGGTGGATCCAACTCGACATCCAGTCGAATAAAAGAATTGAAGTTTCACCTTGGAGCACCAAAAAGCCATCACTAAGAAGCTGGATAAATTGATTAAAGCCGATTTCATCAGAGAGGTGATGTATCCCGATTGGCTGGCGAACGTTGTCTTGGTAAAGAAAGTGAATGAAAAATGGCATATGTGCATCGACTTCATTGACCTGAATGAGTTCTGCCTAAAAGATAGTTATTCGCTATCTCGAATCGACCAATTGGTCGACACCACTTTAGGACATGAGCTCCTCAACTTCATAGATGCCATTTTTGGCAATAACCAAATTTGGATAGCCCCAAGATGAGAATAAAATAGCCTTTATAACTAACCATGGACTCTTTTATTACAAAATGATGCCCTTTGGATTGAAAAATATAGGAGTCACGTACCAAAGGCTGGTAAATATAATTTTCAAAGACTAGATTGAAAAGAATATGGAGGTGTATGTTGACAATATGTTGGCCAAGAGTCGAGCAATGCCAGACCATATTAAGAATCTCTGAAAGACTTTTAACATATTTCGCCGATACCAGATGAAGTTGAATCCTATAAAGTGCACTTTCGAAGTGATCGCCGGCAAATTTCTCGATATCATGATTTCGCATAGAGGAATTGAAGCAAATTCTGAGAAGATCATGGCAATCTTAAAAATGTTGCCACCAAGAATAGTTAAAGAGGTACAATGTCTAACTGGCAAAATAGCCCCTCTTAACTGTTTTGTTTTCAGCTCAGCCAAGAGGTGTCTTCCATTCTTTTCGACCCTCAAACAGCCAAAAAATTTTCAATGGATCCTGAAATGTCAAAAGGTTTTTGATTAATTAAAGAGATACCTTAGCTCTCCACCTCTTCTCACTAAACTGCAGCCAAGTGAAGAGCTCCTCCTATATCTAGCCGTCTCATCGGAGGCCATCAGTGCAGTCCTTATCCGAGAAGAAGGACAGCTTCAAAAGCCCATCTATTATGTCAATAAGGTCTTTCATGATGCAGAGACCAGATATGCTAAACTAGAAAAGTTAGTCTTCGTATTGGTCATTGCTACGAAAGCTTCGACCCTACTTTCAAGCCTATATCATGGTTTTGCTTACGAATCAGTCAATAAGAGCGGTCCTACATCGCCCAGACACTTTAGGTCGGATTGTGAAATGGGCATTAGAGCTCTTAAAACTGGATATACATTATCGACTAAGGTCTTCCATCAAAGCTCAGATCTAGCCGACTTTGTCCTCGAATGAACTATCTCGGATGTGGGAGCCCTGGAAGAAAATTTAAAGATAGATCAAAGACCACACAAGTTCAAAAGGCGATAAAAACTCTGGATCAAAATTGAATGATTCATCTTCTTAGAAAATTGAATGCAGAAGACACAACTTGGACATGTGATAATTATGGATTAGACGTGGCCTCTACTATTGATACGATAAAACAATACGAGCAGCCAGAATCATGCTCTACTCCACTTTCGAGGAGACATGCAAAGATGTGCCACAATAATTGGCATGCGAATGGCAATTTTGATTTCATTCCTTTTGGATTTCTTTGAATTGTTCGATGGATACACCGACAATGATAGAAATACGGTTCGGATCAAAAATCAAGCCAAACAGCTCGGAACATCATAGGAGCTCGGAATATTATACAAAAAAGAAGAAGCAAATCACTTCAACAAAAATTTTATTCCATTCATAAATCTTAGTGCCATGCTTGGCTTACAAAAAAAAAGAAGAAAGAAAATCTTATTATCAAAGGTCCATCCCAGAATGATGTTCTCCATCCTCCACTTCTTTCGTTTGCATGGCTGAGTTGACCTTATTCATCCCTATGATGATATCGAATGTACTTGCAAACCTCCCAAGGCAAAAGCATATGATAGACCTCAAGTTCTCGTCCAATTAATTTGTCTGCAAAAACTCGACACTACTAGCCAGAAGATGTGTCAAGACAATCTCCTTATATTTTTCAAAGCCTGTAGAGAACCCCAGCCTGCAAGCTTTAGCCATGAGGTCATTTCTAGTCTTTTCCAATCGTTTGAGCCTTTCTCTCACTGTTTGAAGTTCAGCAGAAGGTTCTTAGGTTATTGACACCCTTCTAGATGAGGAAACTTCAGACCTCCGAAATGTCTCTCCCTCATAATGATCCATGCTGGAAGATCTAAACCTTTTATTCAGCCGCCTATCAGATCCTCGAGGAAGACGAACTTCCAATGAAGAGCCTCTCCCCTCCTTAAGCATCCTTTTCAGGTATTTAATGCCATCATGAGCTCGATGACAATCTCGTTCAGCTTCAGACCTCTATCTTTTAAGAACTTTGATCCTCCGATGAGCCCTACCTAATTCATCATCTTGATGATCGATCTTTTTCTGGGCCTCAAAAAGTATCTTTTTAGAACAGTCGATCTCCTTAATTAAATTAGAATTAACGGCCTTTTCCTGCTCTAGATAATATTTAAATCTTTCAAGCTCTTCCTTCACCTCTACAAGTTCTAGAGATGAAGATCTAGAGAAAATTCCTGCAAAATTGGTCAAGTAATGACTAACTAGAGCCAAAGATCTGAAGGCACCTATCGTAAGTGCCCTCTCCATCCAAAGCCCACCTATCCGTAGGAGAAAGGTATCCCTCCAGAAACTCAGCGACAATCTTGAGGCTATTCGCAACTAAAGAAGAAGGGGCTTATTCAAAACCTCCACTGGAACCTCAGCTGGTTATGCATTAGAAGCAGGAATTTTCTATCCTAGCAGATCAACAGCTTCAACCATTTTGGTCGAACTAGGAAGTTCAGCCATCTCCATAGCCTCTATCGTCCCCTCGCGGAGATTCTCTATCATATCCACGATGACCCACATCGAAGAAGCTGCCTTTATGGTAGCCTCCACTACTGAATCCACAAATCGAATCTGCTAGCTCAACCTTGGCATTTTCTATCAGATTTTATGGATTGTTCATCGGCAAAGATTCATCTCCCTTTAATCAGCCGAGATAAGAGGAGGAGCAGCCGAATAAGCAACATCCAAAACCCTGATAGTGAAATTCCTAGAAGCTTGAGACTGGGCAGATGAAATCTTGGTTTGTAACCTTCGAGCCGATAGCTTTTTTAACTTCTTTACCATCAAAGGATCCATTTGACCCTAGAGATTTGCGAAGAAAAACTCTGAGTACAGGGATAGGAAAGACGGGAAACGCTGCGGTCACAATCACCCTTCTTTCTCTTGCATATCCCTTAGATATACTTAAAAGAAGGGAGATGAAGAAAAATAGACATCTTATTAAATTATTCGATGACCAACGATCAGATAGATCTTTCGATCATAGCTATTTTTACACTGAGGGTGACATTATCAATAATTAAACATCATAGCACAACCAAAAATAAATGCTTAAATCATCCAATCTAAAGCGTTACTTAGGAATAGTCATTTGGTTTGATTTTCAGACTCAGCACTAGAGTAGTGTTATAGTGGTAATGTAAATATCTTAGATCATCTGATCAGTACCTAAAATGCCTTGACTCGGTCCATATATGTCAACATCCTGAGAAAAAGTTACCATAATAACCTACGAACTAGAGGTCGAGCTTCAATAGGAGATCCAAGGCATCCTGTTTGAAAATGGCTTAGATAATATTCGTGACTTATAAATCACCTCAGATAATCAATTTTTTCACATTCTTAGCGACCCATCTCACAGACTAATGGCAATTTAGCTATGATCTAGCCACGAATAAGCTATTCTCCACTCCGTCTAAACTTACGAAAGCAAATAAGGCATCCCAATCCTGCCAACGATGATCTTTCTATTTTGAAAAAGTGGTCATAATCTCGCCACAATGTTATTAGCAGTCTGAAATAGGTGGAACATGAAAACGTCCGTAAAAAACTTATAAATATTACAAATCCCAAAGATCTAGATATGCAAGAAATCCCTTTCAAAGAATTTGGTGTTGCTCCTTTGTTCTCTGTTGACTTAAGTATTTGAGAGTTCTTATCAGAGTCAAATCTTTTGATCCGAATTTTATTTTATAGGTCACTTCAGCACATCTATGAGTAGTGGATCGTTCTGCTTTGGAAGCACATAATTTTCAGCAACAACAAGGATCATGGCATATTATGATGATTCTATGGATTTCCTTATCAAATCAAGTTACCGAGGAGTTAAACTTTTTGATTCATTTTCTATCCATAGGGAAGAAAATCAAATGACTGATTTACTTGTCAACATGACTTCACAAGTTGATGAAGCTGACCGTTGGATCGATGGCTTTTAATCTGATACTTTGCACTTGTGCCCTAACTAGTGCATTCACTCTCTCTCATTTGTTTGTAATCTTAATCTTCTTTCGTAACCTGTCTGCCTAACAAAATTTAAAAAAAAAAATTATAATTTTACTCTTTGAAATTCAGCATTTTTTTAAAAATGATCTTTAAAATTTAAAAAACTTAAATTTGTTATATGTATTTTTTAAATTATTTTAATATGATATTTTTATTAGATTTAAATTATTTTTTTTATCTAAAATTTCATTTGATGATATAAAGTACTTACATGGCAAAAATGAATGTTTGCGTTGCAAAAGCTGCCTAAAAGACGTGACATAACATCAGCGCCATAAATGATGGGATGCGTAGGTGATGATGAGATATAATTAATAAATAAATAATTTTAATTTGATTATATGCATATTAATGATGATATGATATATACGACGACATGATATATGTACGGCAATTTTTTGATTAAAAATATTACCTCATGTCATTGGTTAATTAATATATCATAAATTATATGTTTAATCTTTTAAATTTTATAAATATTTTTATGCTCAACTATATTAAAATTATAATACGAAATTCTACAGTAGATCTTCCAACTTATTTTTTTAATATTTTATTTTCTGATTTCTTCGGATCTGCTCATGGTTGTTTGGTTTAATTTAGCCTATTTACCGAGAAAGCAAAAACACGGAACAATAGTCATGAGACCGGAACATTGGCAGCCGAAGCTTCCTTGCCCCGGACGTACTTAATTTCCACCCTCGCATCACACGTACCCAGCACTGCAAACCATAACAGCCGTCGAGTTCTTTCCCTTCCCTCGCGGATGTCGGGACGACCAATAGGCCCATCGCAACCTCTCCACCCCAAACTGCCGGACTACCGACCAAAAAATAGCAGCGTAGGTACGTTCCTGCACTGGTCAAACTGAAAGGAGACATTACCCGGCCGTTCCCATTCCTAACTGCCCTCCCCCTCCTCCTCCATCTCTCCTTGCTCCCCCTAGCCACAAACCCAACAACAAAGCATAGTGGTAGCAACACTGCCATGACCGAAGATGGCATCCGCGAACCACACCTATCTTACGAGTGAGACCGTCGACGGCGGTGTCGTCTGCTACTCCCCGACGCTCATCACCACCAACGGCATCTGGAAGGGCAGCAACCCCTTGGAATACTCCCTCCCCCTCTTCATCGTTCAGGTCATCCTCGTCGTCGTTACCACCCGCGTCCTCGTCATCCTCCTCAAACCCTTACGCCAGCCCCGCGTCGTCGCCGAGATCATCGTAACGTCCTCCTCACTCTCCTCTTTTCCTGTCAAATATTCCACCATCGATCGATCCCATCCAAACCCAAAAATAAAAGACGTCGTCTCATCTTTCTTTCAAATGCTGCATGTGTATTGATATTCCTAGGGAGGCATCCTCCTGGGTCCATCGTGCCTGGGTAACGTGAGAATTATGGGCGAATCGATCTTCCCGGTCAGGAGCTTGCTAACGCTGGAGACAGTGGCGCACATCGGCCTCCTCTTCTTCCTATTCCTAGTCGGCGTTGAGATGGATGTCATGGTGATAAAGAGGACCGGGCGACGGGCGCTGGTCATCGCCGTGGCCGGCATGATCCTCCCGTTCGGCATCGGCATCGTAGCCTCCTACGGCCTCCAACGCCACGTCTCCAGGAACATCCACCAAGCCTCCTTCCTCCTCTTCATCGGCGTCGCCCTCGCCGTCACGGCCTTCCCCGTCCTCGCGCGCATCCTCGCCGAGACCAAGCTCCTCAACACCGAGATCGGCCGCATTGCCATGTCGTCGGCCATCGTCAATGACATGTGCGCGTGGATCCTCCTCGCGCTCTCCATCGCCCTCTCGGATACCGACATGGGCGACTCCGATGAGGGGGAGGGCAAGCCCAATGGGAACGAGCTGGCGTCCCTCTGGGTGCTGCTCTCGGGTGTGGCCTTCGTGCTGTTTTGCTTCTACGCCGTCCGGCCGGCGATGCGGTGGGTCATCAAGCGGACGCCGGAGGGAGAGGGGGTGAGCGACTTCCACGTGTCTCTGATACTGAGCGGCGTCATGCTGGCCGGGTTGACGACGGACGCCATCGGGATTCACTCGGTGTTCGGGGCGTTCGTGTTCGGGCTGGTGGTACCCAACGGGCCGCTAGGGGTAGCGTTGATAGAGAAGCTGGAGGACTTCGTGACCGGCTTGTTGCTGCCGTTGTTCTTTGTTATTAGTGGACTGAGGACGAACCTGGGCACCATTAGTGACGTGAAGACGGTGGTGGCTCTGCTCGTGGTCTTCGTGCTGGCGAGTCTGGGGAAGATTCTGGGTACCGTTCTCATTTCTATCTTCTTTACGATGTCGTTCCGAGAAGGGCTGGCTCTGGGTTTCCTCATGAATACCAGAGGGCTCGTGGAGATGATCGTCCTCAACATCGGAAGGGACAAACGGGTACGTGACTATTTTTCCCAAAGAAAAAAGATTATCGCCACGGTAACCCTGGCGACGTTGACTTTATAACGTGCAATTAATTAAGCAGCCAATTGTTTGTTTGATCAATCCAATCAGTGGTTTATCAGCTCAATTTTATATAAAAAATTGTTGATCAGAACCATCCTGCCACGTATATCTTACATCAATTAATAATAAATTATAAATAATAATAAAAATTAAAAAAATATATTGTTATCTATGTATTATTTAAAATTTTAAATAATATAGATTGATTTTTATTATTATCTATAATTTATTATTGATTGATGCAGGATACATGTGATCGAACAGTTTTAATCAATAATTTTTTATTTTATACAAGTAGCCAAACAAATTCCTGGGATCCCAAATTGGTCCATTTATTTCATAACATAAATTCAGTCAAATAATTCAACTAAAATAATAATAATTTAATTCATTAACGTTAAAAATTTTTGAATGGATTGCAAATCGAGCCAACTAAATATTTAGAAATATTCTTATAAAATATATTTATATCATGTACACTTTTTATAAAATTTTTATTTAGTACTTTATATTTATTTTTGATTTTTTTAAAAATTATATTATGTATTTTTAATTTATATAATTTATATATTTATATTTATATTCAATAAGTGTGATACCATATGTTTATATCTACTTGTACACTAAAATCACTTGAGCTATCCATCCACCGGGAACATTAGAATTTTCAAATGAATTAATTTTTCATGTTCTTCATTACTACTTCGGTAAAACAGTTTCCTTCTCGGGACATGACATATATTTAGATAATATCCTTTTTTTTAAAAATAATTAATAACCTATACTTCAAGCAAACTACAAGGCAAAATTGTAAAACAATCAATTTTAGCATGCAGCAACTATTTTTGTTCATCCTCAGATGCAATTAATGGTCATCTAAAATGATAAACATATATTTTTCCTATGCTTGTTGGCAGAATTAGCTGTTAATGTGGCATAATTGGACCATAATATCAATATTGTAGAATTGTTATCTTACAATTATCAAATAAAAAGCAATTATTATATATTTATGATTATTATGGCAGTTATGTATTCATTGTTTTTAAATAATGTTGATATTATTTTAGTCTCAGTTATCTTTATATTATGAGCATAAATGATTTGTAATAAGTTTTTTTTTTTTTGGATAAAATGTAATCTTTAAAAATATTACTGAAAATTAGATGTTTGGCTTTTATCCGAATTTACCAGGTTGACCTGTTCATCGTTAAGTTCTTTTTTTTAAGCCAACAAAAAAACTTGTTTCCTGAGTGTTTCGTCTTGGGCCGTATCCTCAGGTGCTGGATGACGAGTCGTTCGCGGTGTTGGTGGTGGCCTCGGTGGCGATGACGGCGATGGTGACCCCGGTGGTGATGGCAGTCCACCGGCCAACCCGCCGCCTTATCGGCTACAAGCGTCGCAACCTCCAGCGTTCGAAGCCGGACGTGGAACTCCGCATGCTGGCCTGCGTTCACAACCCTCGCAACGTCCCCGCGCTCATCTCCCTCCTCGACCTCTCTCACCCCACCAAACGCTCCCCAATCTTCGTCTACGCCCTCCAACTCGTCGAGCTCACCGCCCGCGCCACCGCCATGCTCATCGTCAATAGCGCCCACTCCACCACCTCCGCCGCCGGCGCCCACGACCAAATCTTCTCCGCTTTCGAGATCTACGAGCAGCACGCCGGCGGCGTCTCCGTCCAGACCATCACCACGGTCTCCACCTACGGGACCATGCACGAGGACGTCTGCGCCCTCGCCGAGGACAAGCACGTCACCCTCATCGTCCTCCCCTTCCACAAGCAGCAGACCGTCGACGGCGGCATGCAGCCCATCAACCCCGCTATCCGCACGCTCAACGAGGGCGTCCTCGCCACCGCTCCCTGCTCCGTCGCAGTCCTCGTCGACCGCGGCCTCTCCGCAGCCTCCCGCGCCGCCCCGGCTCACACCACCACCCACCACGTCGCCCTCCTCTTCTTCGGCGGCCCGGACGACCGCGAGGCCCTCGCGTACGCCTCCCGCATGGTCGAGCACCCGGGCGTCAAACTCCTAGTCATCCGCTTCCTCCCCGGCGACGACCTCGCCATCCCCACGTCTCCCTCCGTCGACAACGCCCGTGACTCCAGAGTCATCACCATCGTCACCGACGGCAGTCGCCAGCGGCAGCTCGACGACGAGTGCATGAACGAGTTCCGGCTGCGCAACGTGAGCAACGACTCGGTAGCGTACACGGAAAGAGTGGTGAACAGCAGCGAGGACACGGTGGCGGCGTTGCGGGCGATGGAGAGCATACACGATCTGTACATAGTGGGGAGGGGGCAGGGGGAGGCGACGCCGATGACGGCGGCGCTGGCGGAGTGGATGGAGTGCCCGGAGCTGGGGCCCATAGGGGACCTGCTGGCTTCTTCGGACTTCTCGGCCACGGTGTCTGTGCTGGTGGTGCAGCAGTACGTTGGCGGGGCGTTGGGTTCGGAAGTGCTGGCAGCGTCGGCGGATAGCCCAACCGGTGGGGCGGTGCACCAGTATTTGAATAATGCCAACCAGCGGATATCTGTGGTCGCCGGGACGCACCGTGGGGCGGCGCCAGCATCCTTCAACGTTGGTTGGAATGGAAGGTAAGTATGAGATATATGGTTCTGCGCTTTCCAAAGCCAAAGGATGGCAATTTTGGCTGGGTTTGTTTAAAAGATAGCTGACCTATCCATGTTAAGGCATGAATTTTGATTGAGTGGTAAAGTGTTCCTCTCGACATGCATGCATAAGGAGGTCTTGGTAGTATTGAATCCATCTTGATGGGATTCCTAACGATTCCTTTTAGTTAATTTTTTTGATTGCTTTAGACTGTCTCGAGTTCCTCCTGTGATTTTTTTCATTAGCTTCCATTCAAATGTACAGATTGTACGCAGGTTTAATTGTTAATTACATCGAGGGATTGTATTCGTTCTCTCTTTTTTTTTGGTAACTATACATCACCTTGTTATCATGTCAATTAATTATCCTTATAGGAATGGTTGGTTTTCCTATCTCGACAATGTTGCTTTAATTTAAGAAATCTAGTGTGATAAACACTCTATATTCCATGATAAATTACCCTATAAATGGTACATCCAAAGCTTGTGAAAATCCTTTTATCTATAATATCTACATCAAATTTCAATTTTTGGAACCAACGATATATCTTTATATGGATTTATAGATTTTGACATTTTCCCTGTCAAATGCACTTAAATGTATCCAGGATTATAATCTACTTAGTGTGGGATTCTAATTAAGAAAAGCGGGAGATACAACATAGAGAGGTTCTCTCTCTTTTTTTTTCTCTTTAAAATGGAAGAGAGGATTTTTATGTAAATTTCAAATAAAATATTTCATGATATTTATTGCTTCTAAGAAAGCGACGTGGGTTTACCAAGAGACATGGTAGAGAGACAAGCATAGAGCCGGTCTCTCTAATTTCTCAAACCAAACTATTTAAAGATTTTTAATTACTTGA
Source organism: Cocos nucifera (assembly GCA_006176705.1). Taxonomy (NCBI): domain Eukaryota; kingdom Viridiplantae; phylum Streptophyta; class Magnoliopsida; order Arecales; family Arecaceae; genus Cocos; species Cocos nucifera. The sequence goes on along the minus strand of QRFJ01000897.1, from coordinate 66,455 downwards.
ATTAATTAAATATTGTAAGAGCGAAAAGATTGATGTAGTGGGCGTTACAGGATATGTTAACGGTCCTCTCTCTATTTTAGAATATTCTTTCTCTATTTTAGAATATTTTTTTATATTTAAAATATATAATTATGTATTATTATATGATAGATATTTAGGATACTTTGGATGGCTATTGATGTATGATGGGCTGTTTGATGGATTGGTATTTATTTTATATAAATTTTTTGATGTATATTTAATGGGCAAAATCTCAAGCATAATACATTGAAAATTTTATCCTCAACATGGTATTAGAGCCAGTCCGATCCTAATCCTTTTTATCCTAAAATCTTCAATCCCAGATTCTACCACCAAAATCCCAACCCTCATCCCCATTGCCTACTGCCACCTTCCTCCCATCGCCTCCCTCCAAACCGCTTGGCCTAGATCTGGTGACCACCGCCACCTTCCTCCCTCCCTCTCTTCCTTTGCCTCCCTCCAAGCCGCTCGCCCAAATCCGCTGTCGCCTTCACCTCCAAAAAGACCCTTTCATGTGCTCCCAGTGCCCCCCTCCCTCTCTACCTTCACCTCCCTCCAAGCCGCTCAGATTCGCCTCCCAGTGCCAAGATCTGCCACTGCCTCAGCCTCCATCTTCGCCTCCACCTCCCTCCCTCCCAGTACCCCTCCCTCCCTCTGCCTCCGCCTCCGACCCTTCCAGTACCGCCTCCTAAATCCACTACTGCCTCTGCCTCCGTCTTCACCTCCAGCACCCGCAATGCCGCCTTCCGCGTGCCGCCTTCCTCCCTCCCTCTCGATGCCCCTCCATCGCCTCCGGCCACCGCGATGCCGCCTTCGATCAAAATCGCATCAATCCGATCAAGGTCCTCCTGTAAATGCATACCAATCGAGGCCATCATCACCACTCTTATTATTGCCTGTAGGTCTCACTGTTGAACACCGTTCCCCTGCCATCCAAGCTATCCCCCACCATCCTCTCTTGATGCGATCTTGGCATCGCTGCTCTCAACTCGGACCTCTTCATCGATGGCCGCTTCATGATCCATGGCATTGACGGCTTCGTCGCTCCTTTGTCCGTATTTCTTAAAGCCTCGGATCATCCTGAGTTGGTGATCATGCGGTTGATACTGCGCGATGCTACCCTCTGCCTTCGTGACAATGGGTTCACTGCCCACTGCCTTACCATCACCTCATTGCATCCACTTCTCCGCGTCGACAACATGTGCACCAGTTGGGCTGATTTGGACGAAATATTTTAGTTAGCTTTGTACTCATCATGATTGAAGTGGCTCAACCAATTATGGTTAAATTTGATGGAACTAATTATAGTCAATGATCTTTCATGATGAAGATTTTTCTAAAAGAACGGGGGTTTTGGAAATACATTACTTGTGATATTCCATGTTCAATCGAACCCGATGATTCTTTTGCTCAATGAAAAATTGATAACAATAAGGTTATGACATGAATTTCAAATACTATCAATACATCTATCAACCTTCAATTTAGCAAGTTCGACACCGTAAAGAAAGTTTGGAACTTTTCTGCCAAGCGATACAATCAGACAAACTTTGCCTTTAAATACAAGCTTGAGCTAGACATTTGCAATCTCAAGCAACAATCAAGACAATCAATGGCCAACTTTCATTCTCAGATGTCTCTAATTTGGGATCAACTTGCCTTGATGGAGCCCAATTGGATCTATGATGCTGAGCTCTATTATAAATTTCGTGAAGAGTACCATCTTATCCAATTTCTTATGGCTCTTCGAGATGATTTTGAGTTGGTTCAAACTTGTATTCTATATCGATCTCCACTTTCATCTGTTGACACTGTCCTTTCTAAGCTGATTATTGAAGAAACTTGAAAGAAGATCGTCTCCTCCAACCCGTTGGTTCTCTCATTTTGGCTGCACCAGTCAAACCAAAAAGTCTATCTCAAATCCAGTGCTACTCATGCAAGAAGTTTGGCCATATTGCTCGTCATTGTCCTAATCAGGTATCTAGTTCTTGACTACTATCTGATTCTCAATTTTAAGATGTATCTTTCACATAGTGTATCTATTGTAAGAAGGTTGGACATATTATTTGGAATTATTCCCATCCAAACTTCAACAACATGCGAGTAAAGACTTGTGGTCTTAGAGATCGCTCATCCTTTGCTATTGCTACTGTCAAGATAAAGCCTACAGCTCAAGTCACCACATCTCTTACTATTGATGATATCTAGATAATGATTCATCAAGCTCTCTCTATTGATAATACTGTAGCCTCATCTTCTTCCGATAACTTTATTCCATCAAGTAAGTCATTGGAAAGGTGGTTTTTTGACTCTGATGCCTCTAACCATATGACCTTTAACTCCAATATATTTCAACATATTTCTCCTCTTCAGTTTTTATCTTATATTCAAACTACAAATGGATCACTCGTTATTGCCCGCCATAGTGGAATCGATCATTCTCATAACCTATCCCTTTCTGATGTTCTTCTTGCTCTCCAACTTCTTATGAATCTTATTTCTGTCAATCAACTTTGTGAAAAAGGTCTTACAATAACTTTTTCTCCTTCTAGCTATGTTATGCAGGATTACTCGATGGAGAGAAAAGTTGGGACAAGCCATAAGATTGGCCGTATGTTTCTTTTGAATAAACTTTCTGTTCCTCATGCTTTTGGTATTTACTCAGTCGCTGCTATTTCTTTTCCTAACTCATCGTTTATGTCCTGACATTACCATTTAGGTCATCTCTCCTTTTTAAAATTATCTGAATTAATTAACAAAGAATTATTAGGTTCTATCTCTGTAATAAAGAAACCATGCTGTATTAATTATAAATTATCTAAATAATCTATATTAATTATAAATTATCTAAATAATCTACTTTATTCTTTTCTTTCGGTCAATCTACTACTACTATCCCATTTGATCTTATTCATTCTGATGTATGAGGTCCCGTCCCTATGTCTTCTATAAGTGGTTCTAGATATTATGTTATTTTTATAGATGATTTTACTCGCTACGCATGGCTTTATCTTTTATATACTCGTTCTGATATTTTAAATATTTATATTGAATTTGCCACCACGATTAAAACATGATGTTCTAAAAATATTAAAATTTTTCATTCTAACTCTGGATGGGAATATCTTTCAAAACCCCTCAATGATTACCTTAAATCATAGGATACCATTTTGCAGTTTTCTTGTGTTGACACTCCACAATAAAATGATGTGTACGAAAGAAAATACTGTTATATTGTTGAAACTGCTTGTACCTTGCTTCTTTCCTCGTCTGTCTCAAAAGCATTTTGAGATGAAGCCATGAACACTGCTGTATATACGATCAATCACCTTCCTTATCGTGTCCTTAATGATCTCTCATCTTTTGAATGACTTTATCACTCTCGTCCTTCTTTTGACCAGTGTTGGGGATAAATCCTGCTCCCGTCGAAGTCTAGCTCGATGCTCGGTCTAACGCAACCTGTAGTCGCAGAAGAGCTTCAGCAGCCCGGCCCTAGCCGAACTCAGCTGTCGAGCTTCTTTTTACTCAGCTGCCGAGTTTCTTCGGACTTCCAGCGTTAGGACCAAACCTCTCCAGCCGACCGAACTGCTTAGCGATCGAGCTCCTCGAACTCCTAGCGTCCGAGCTTCTACGGACCCATTCAGACGGTCGAACTGCTCAGCGGTCGAGCTCCTTGGACTCCAAGCGGTCGGACTTTAACGAAATCCCCTAGCGCTCGAACTCCTCAGCTGATGAGCCTCAGTCGAAGTCCAACATTCGATCGAACTCTCCAACGATCGAGCTTCGAATTCTCAGTGGCCGAACTCCCCAGCGGACGAGCCTTAGCTGCATACCTCCAGCCAGACGCCTATGGGAGCCAAACTCCCTCCAAGCTTCCTCTTCAGGAGCTCGAACTCCTCCAAAATGGGCACACGACGAAGGCCTTCAATCCTTCATCCGTCGTAAGCTCTGCAGCCATCACCATCAGTCCATTGAGCGATAGCGACCCGCTATGAGACGACGATAGCTATAACCATCAACCCACCGCACACGGCACCTTTCCGTGGGACTGGCTCCGTCGAACCTCGAGCGGCCCGCCAGCACGCGGCTGCAGCTGTCACCATCAACCCACCGCACACGGTGCCTTCCCGTGAGACTGGCTCCACCGAACCTCGAACGGCCCGCCAGCACGCGGCTGCAGCTTTCACCATCAAGCTCCGCTATAAAAAGGACCCCTCCAGATACGCTAACTCTAATCTCTCTGATCTCTAAGCTCTCCTCTTCTCCTCTAAGCTCTGGAACTCATTTTCGAGCACTCCATTTCTGTTGGCCCGAGCTGACTTGAGCGTTGGAGGGTCCTGCTGGAGCCGCCCCCCATGGGCTCCGGATGGAACTTTATTTTGCAGGTCTCCGATGGCGACCTCAGCGGGCTTGACTCCAGCGACCTCCAACGACGATCAGTTTTTGCACCAACAGATTGGCGCTAGAGGAAGGGCCAACCTTCGAGATTTTCTTATTCTTAAAGGAGTGCTCAACGACTATTCCTCTCTCTCCGGAGATCCATCTCCCACAAGTACTCTCTCCCAAGAGTAAAATGCTCGATAGCTTCGGGACCCGTACCGGCTCCCGTTGCAGCTCCTGGTAGCCCAAGCTCCATCCGAACCCCACCGAGATATAAGCAGTTTTAACCTGCCAGATGGTACGTGGCCCCACCGAGTGATATAGCCGCGCGACAAACCTTCGACGGAGACTTTGCCGAAAAATGTGAGGAACCGGCCTTAAGGAAGAGCATTGGGCATGCCAATCGCCCTTAAAGAGAAACGGAGAGCAAAAAGTTCTTCTGCAGAAGTGGAATGAAGTTCGGCACGAGGAAGGTTGCTTGAAAAAAGCGAGATGGAGTTTGTCACGAGCAGAAAAGCGGAATGATTCGACGGCAGCATGTCGAACTTTCCTGAAATCTCAATCATCGAAATGAAGTTCGCGCAAGTGAGGCCGAACTTCTGCTCGGGTATGACACCAAGGGAACCACTAGAGAATCAACAGGAGGTGGAATGAAGCTCGGCAAGCGACGTCGAGCTCTTCCTCGAACTCGTCATAAAAAGTTTTCCTCCAAAAGATTTCATAAGAGGACGGAATGAAGTTCGACCGAGGCGAACTTTACTTCGAATCATCATCAAGGAAGTCCTCCCCCAGATTTCAGAAGAAGATGGAATAAAGTTCGACCGTGCTCATGACCTCCCAGCGCAAGCAAGACCGTACTCTCCCTCGAGCCCGTCATCGAGGAAGCCCCCTACAAAGATTTACACAAAGGTGAAAATTCGGTCGAGCTCACAACCGCCCCAGGGCCAAGCGAGAACTCCCTCTCAAGTATGACTCCAAGGAACCTCCGACAACTGGGCATAAAAGTTCTTCCGTAGGTTACAAACCCCTAACTTCTTGAGCTCGCGCCAAGGAGGCCCGATAAAAGGATGCAAAAGAAGCCCTCTGAAAGATTCCGAACTACGCCCCACTCTTCTAACTCGAATTCTCAGTGAAGTTAAGAGCCAGCTGCCAAGACCAAAAGATTTACGGTCTCTCCTAAACAAGCGTGGTCGTACTGCGTCTACCACTGCGATCACGGCCACGATGCTGAGAAATGCATCCGACTGTGAACGAAATTGAGAGAGCTCGTCAGAAAGGAGCGATGGTGGAAAAGTCGGCTAAGGACGCTGCCGTAACCAGAAACTCCTGGTCATCGTCTCACAGCGTCATCAATGTTACCTCAGGGAGGAGCTTGGTACATCGATGTTCGTCGGCTTCCAGCGACAAAGCCAAGAGCTTGCTCTAAATACGGAGAAGCCAGCATGGATAGAGGAGGTCGTCTGGACGGAACTTACTGCTCGAGGAGAAGCTCCGAGAACAATGCTTCCGACGACCCCTCAAACGAGATGTGCTGTCCGTAACTTTTCTTCGATAAAATTCTTTCCTTCAAATGTTATTTCCTAGCGCAGAAAACTACGATAACAGAAATGGGAGCAGTCAAATAGTTACCGTATTGGAAACTAGGGGGGACCTCGTGCTAACGGAGGCATTCGGAAGCCTTAGAAGCTCGCTGTAAGAGATAAATCTCCCCGAGGAAACTCGACTGCAGGAAATAAAGATCTTCTCCGACGCGGAACTTCGACCTCGACTGCAGGAGATAGAATCCCCCCAGGAAGGCTCGACTGTAGGAGATAAGATCTCCCCCGAGGAAGCTCGACCGTAGGAGATAAAATCTTCCTCGAGTGCGCACTTTCGACTCGGCGCTGCAGCAGAAAATAGATCTCCCCCGAGGGAAGCTCGCTGCAGAAGATAATCTCCCCCGACGCGCACTTCGACCTTGACTACAGAATAAGATCTCCCCCGAGAAAAGCTCGACTGCAGAGAAAAGATCTTCTCGAGCGCACACTTCGACCTCGACTGCAGGAGATAAGATCTTCCTCGAGGAAGGCTCGCTGTAGGAGATAAAGATCTCCTCCGAGGAAAAGCTCGACTGTAAGAGATAAGATCTTCCCCGACGCGCACTTCGACCTCGACTGTAAGGAATAAGATCTCCCATGAGGAAAGCTTGACCGTAGAAGATAAGATCTCCTCCGAGCGTGCACTTCGACCCTCGACGGCAGGAGATAAGATCTCTTCCGAGGAAAGCTCGGCCGTAGGAGATAAGATCTCTCCCGAGCGCGCGCTTCGACCTCGGCCGCAGGAGATAAGATCTCCCCCGAGGAAAGCTCGGCCGTAGGAGATAAGTGTTAGATATATGTGTCCTAGAAGCCAAAATTGGCTGACACTTGTAATACACTTCTAGGGGCAAAATTGTAATTTTGACTAAAACTAATAAATGGATTATTTTCTATCACATATGTGTATTTAGTGTCTGTGATATATCCTTTAAGTTAATGGTAATGATAATTCATATTTTCAAGAGTTGAAAATTTAAAACATGAATAATCATTATTAACTCATAAATTGCTTCTGACCATAGGATCATTACGAGGATGGTGATTGATCCGAAAGGTTGGTGTACAATCGCTTTCTCTTTAATAGATGAGTCTTTGAGTCTACGGTGTGGAGACACCGAGACGAGAGTACAGGTACTCATTAGAGAACGAGGGCACTGAAGCGTGACCACCTCGAGTAGTCATTAGGGAGTCTACCTTCTCGTCAATGACTGACTCAGATGCTGTAGTAGTGGTGTCTGGTCTTTGACCTGAGGTTGATCGGCATTTCACCTTGAGGGTGTTATAGTTTGACTACACCATTACTCGATCTCCTAGCCATATGGAATCCTGAGTGTATGTTGGGCTAATGCTTCATTGTAGAAACTGGATGGCATCAAGATGGATCTATCTACCTCGGTGGTAGAGGAGCAGCCATAGAAATCAAGTCTAGAACCATGGCCATGACAGAGTGAAATAATAAAAGTTTCTATTTAGATTTTACAATTGGACTCGAATCGAATGATAACATCATATGACAGAGACTAGGGTTTGACGAGTTTACCTTAACCCTAATCTGATCGGGGCTCAAGATAGAAGAACTGAATCACACAGGTAGCTGCACCAAGAGGTTCGCATTCAGCTCTGATGGGTTGCCACCATATATTGCTAGATGTCACTGGTGGATTTTGGGAGCAATTAGAATGATTTAGATGATCAATCATTCTAGCTGTTCGAATCAGAAGAGTTTTGATTCATCGAAAGGAGTTTCAATGATGTCGAATGATAGAAATCATGACCTATTACTCATATAGAACTGAACCTAACGTCACACAAATAAGAATTTGAATCTGGTGATCATCAATTGAACTATCTAGTTCAATTGATCTGAATGAGATTCAATTAGTCAAGAAAATCATGCTAGCACTCGATTGAACCTAACGTTCTTCTTTTGCTATCATAAATAAGTTGTCCTGTCTGAGCCAAAGGAGTTTGTGCTCAATCAGAGGCCTTCATATGGTCTGACTGGAGGTTGTCCAAGTCAAATAATTTGTCTTATTTATAAGATATTTACCTCCATTTTGGTCACCTGCCATTTCTTGTTCTTTGACTTTGGTCAAAAGTCTATCTTTGACTGTCAAACGTTGACCATTGACACTTTGACTTTTGACCACATGCAGTCACCTATAGAGAGCTGGTGGGGGCCATCCCCCTACTAAAACCTGACAAGAAGGAGGGCGCACGCCACCCTAGGCGTGTGCCCAAGTTTGGAGGTGCCTAGGAGTCCTTGTTGGACAAGGACTCCATCTCCTTTTTGGATTCCAATTAGAGTTCTTCTAAGAACTAACTTTGACTGGTCTTAGGCATCCTCTAAGGAGGAATCCAGGGGACTCTATTCCCACCAATCAGATTTAGATCTGATTTCACAAAGGATTGTGATTGGTTGGGAAGAAGAGGAGTTGGATCACAGGTAGTCTAATAAATAGACCCGCCCCAACTCAATAAAATGATTAGAAAAGAGTTCCCATACGCCCAAGGCTGCCCTCCCCTCCTTCTCCATGCCAAACCACCTTCTCCCCTTGCTCTCCATGTCCAAAAGGAGTTTTGGATTTTTGTTGGTGCGATTCAAGCAAGAGAAAGGCAATCAAAAGCAAGAAGCTGCGCTGCTACAAAAGGACGACTTGCAATCTTCAAAAAGATTTAAAAGTCCTCAGATCAGATCCAGATCTAATTTTTGGAGACATGATAGAGAAAAGAGAATCTCCAGATCCAACCTGAGTGAAACCGTAGAGGTCAGGCACTTGCGTGGCTAGATCCAAGAACTTTCGCTACATACAGGATCACACAACGAGAATAATAAGATTACCCAAATAGCGTAAATAAATTTAATTAATTTATTCTTATTTATTTTATTTATTAAAAATAATATTAATCAGATCTAAATATCTCAGATCTGATATAGATCAAAGAAAAAAATTTTGAAATATATCTTTTGATCTGATCAGATCTGAACGAACCTAGATCGAAAAATCAGGATTTTCCTTCAACTGGTATCAGAGCCATGGTTCTAAAAATATTTAGATCTAATTTTAAATTTATTTTAATCAAAAAAAATTGATTTTATATGTCACATGAAGATGATCAGATCTAAAATTAGAAAAAAAAAAATAAATGATTATAATCTAAGATTAGAAGATATGCATGACTAGTTCTAGAATAGAATAGTTCTATAAGAATAGTCTTGCATATTTTCAATTTAATTTGATTAACCCATTTTTTAGATCCATTTATTTATAATTTTTTAATATTATAATGGTTATAATAACATCTGAAAAATAGCAAATATAATTATTTAATTTTAAAACATCATATGAAGTGATGATGCATGTCTAACTAGTTGTAGAATAGTTCTACATAGTTGTCTAGATTAGGATTTATTTTGATAAGATCAATTAAATCTAATTTTTAGACTATATGAGATAATTTAGATCTAAAAACATGCATGATTCGATATATAGATGTTATGCAAAAATATGTCATGATTAGAATCTACTTTTATATGAGATATAATATGATATAGATCTGATACTATTTACTTGAATGTTTCCTGATAAAGGCTTCCTCTTGACCGTCCGATCATAAGAACGAAGAAAGATTTGAAGGCCCTCTCTTTCCATTCGATGCGGGTGTTCTTATAAATTGTAGGGGTGCTGCATGTTCGGCCTTAATCAGAAATCCAAAACTTACTTTCCTGCCAAAACCCTAGATCCTGAAACCTTAGAATTTATGTGCAAACTATTTTATGATATGAACACTTACATTATAGAATTAAGTTATGAAATATTAATTAGATCTAAAATTGAGAATTTCAGATTAAGACATCAAAACTCTGAGTCAGATTTGGGTAGCCAATTGACCTAATCGGTTGATAGCAAATTGAATTAAGAGTTGTTAGATGGATCAACAAAGCTTAAATTGAACAACCTAAAATAAGTCTGGGCAAATCGAGTCACGATCAACAAGATCTAATAGGCTAGAGATTAGAGTCTGATGTAGCTAAACCTCGATTCCAACAAATTATGTCTAAGAGTAAGTTTGCACAGTACGACCTAACTGTTTAAATCTCACCGATGCATCTTGTACGAGTTAAATGCATATTTCTTTCATCGATCTCAACTTATCTGACCATATTATATATTGATCACAGGTGGTCAATAATCCAACTAACCATGCCACTAGGTTTAGTCATAATTGTTATGACTAAGCCAAGTCCTAGTTTAATGAGATCTAAATCAAATTCCCTAAGAAAGATAAGTCGAGAGTCTTCCACCATGTAGATTGCGGCCCTTCCGGGGTTATTTTCTTGGCTGGATTACAGTGCTCCAGTTGCACCGGGAGCAACCATGTCTATTAGGCATAGATGCTATGGGTGAGAGAAGTTGGGCTCAATATTTCAAATACGGGTAGAGACTCAATTAGGAACCATCTATGCAAATGGCTGGGGTCTGACTTAACTAAGGAGTGTATCAATATTTTGGAATACATGAGATTCATGAATTAGAGACCATTTGGGTGCACCATGATAGAGAATCATCATTAACAAATTCTGCTAACTAATCACCAATAACTAGGGTGATGAGTCAGTTGGTGAGACCGCCAACCACCAATCATTAATCGTGAGATTTCGCATCTCTACAGAGGAGAGGAAAATAGTGGAAGCTAATTTATTAAAAATAAAATCTATAACCTAAATCACATACTAAACTAGAACTTTGACTCTCTATAGAAAATATCTGCTCCAACCCATTGCACGTATCCAGCACACATAGACGACCAGACCCTAATATAAAGATTGCTTAGAACTATAAAAATTATTTTGGGTCAAAGTTAACCTATGTTGGATCAAGGATCCTCCCACCTTACCCCCGTCGTTGAACAAAGCTTCCGAAAAAAGGATAGACGAAGATAAATGCCAGATATTACATGTTGGCCTCGATGTCTAATGAGCTCGCAGTGCCAACATGAATATCGGACTGCACGCCAAATGTTGGCTCACCTGCAGAGATGTTGTGATCAGAGTCGCATAGCCAAATATCAAGTCACAAAATGACTTTTTAGTAAGGTGCAACACTCAGACCAAGATCACTGTCTACAATTGAACATTGAAAGCTTGAGAACCTGTGTGAAGTGTGAATTGAACTGCGCATGATATATTCTACAATTTGACTGATGCTATGGGCAATTCATTCATACACATGCTTAAACTTCAAATTAATGAATAGCTGGTTACCGGGCTACTATGAAAGATTCTAAAGGCTCAGTTCTTACATGGAACGGACTTCTTCCAAAGAAAATCTTCTGAAAAAAAGTCTGTGAAAAGACAAAAGGATGGAGATCAAGAAGAAAAGACAGAGTCGAAAAAGATCCGATTCAAAGGAAAGTGTTTCCATTCGAACAGCGAACGACCATTGAAGTAGAACGCCCTAATCTGACCATGCAAGAAAGGAAGGTCCTTCTGGAGTATGTCGTATGTCTAACCTTACGGTTTCTTCTGCATCCAGTTGATGCTTGACTTTGGTTCTAATCTGTGCACTTCTATCCAGGTCTTAGGAGTTGAGGATGGAGACATAGATCCTACGTGTCGGTAATGGAGCAAGAGCTGAGTAACCATGGAAACATACCCTCTTCGATTACCATCTGTTTAGACTTAGTTTGAAAGACTGTTATTTTGTGCCTGCAACTAGCAGAAATTTGATTTCAATTTCATGCTAGCACAATTATGTGATCACCTTCTTTAAGGATCTTGAAATAAATAAAATTGCAAATAGTTTTCTTATTAATGATCTTATCAGCTACTATGATGTACCTATTTAACTTTCGAGCAAAATGTGAATGCCAAACGACCTAGGGAAGCTAAAATATCTATGGCACCGTAAACAGGGTATTATAGCAGTTAGAAGAATAGACTCAACAAATTGGACGAAAAAATGGCTATTGAGTCCGGTGACTTTTGGAGTCAATTACTAACTTATAAGTCTTGGTTCTCATGGGCAAAATACTCTCCTTTTAGGAACGAGGGATGGCAAGATTCCTTCCGCCGTACATACTGATGTACAGCCATTTGATGTGCCGGCTAGAGGCAATTTTGTCTACTTCATTACCTTTACCGATGATCTGTCTAGGTATGGGTATGTGTATCTTATGAGACACAAGTCTGAAGCTTTTGAAAAGTTCAAAGAATTCAGACATGAAGTAGAAAAATAAACTGAAAAACCCATTAAGGTTCTTCGATCAGATCGAGGAGGTGAATACCTTAGCCGGAATTCCTAGACTATCTTAAGGAAAATGGCATAGTCTCTCAATGGACTCCACCAGGAACACCTCAACTCAACGGGGTTTCAGAACGGAGAAATCGGACTCTATTGGATATGGTTCGATCCATGATGAGCTTCACAGACCTCCCTGATTTTCTTTGGGGACATTCATTGTTAACTTCAATTTATCTACTGAATAGGGTTCCCTCTAAAACCGTTCCTACCACACCGTATGAGATATGGCATGGTAAGAAACCAAGTCTGAGTCATCTCAGAATTTGGGGTTGTCCGGCTCATGTCAAAAGACAACAAGCGGACAAGTTAGAGTTTAGGTCCTTTAGAGCTCGATTCATAGGATATCCTAAAGAGTCATTAGGATACTATTTCTACATTCCAGAAGACCACAATGTGATTGTGAGTCGACATGCCATCTTTCTTGAAAAATAGTTTATTCAAGATAGCGGCATTGGAAAGCAGATTAAGCTTGATGAGAAAGTCTCACAAGTACAACGAGCTAAGGACCAATTGGAACCAAATCAGGTTGAGCCAATAAGAACACTACCTCCTCCACCTCGTAGATCGGAAAGAGTTTTCCGTCCCCCTGAAAGATACTTAGGTATTATTTCAGAGGAAGTAGAGGAAAATGTTCCTCGTAGGTAATGGTGCTCATGGTGATGATCCCAAAACCTACAACGAGGCGATATCAGATATCGACTCCGAGAAATGGCTAGAGGCAATGCAGTCAGAAATTGACTCGATGCACTCAAACCAAGTCTGGACCTTGGTAGATCCACCAGAAGGTATAGTACCTATTGGGTGTAAATGGATCTTCAAGAGAAAGATTGGTGCAGATGGGAATGTGGAGACATTCAAGGCTAGACTAGTGGCAAAAGGTTATAGTCAACGCGAAGGCATTGACTATCAGGATACCTTTTCCCCAGTGGCTATGCTAAAATCCATCCGCACATTGCTTGCCGTTGCAGCCTATTTCGATTATGAAATATGGCAAATGGACGTGAAAACGGCATTCCTTAAATGGATATCTTGAGGAAGATATCTATATGGAACAGCCGCTAGGTTTCACATCCAGTGATACTGATCACAAGGTTTGCAAGCTGCAAAGGTCCATATATGGACTTAAGCAAGCATCTCGGAGCTGGAACACTCGTTTCAATGATGTGATCAAAAAGTTTGGTTTCATCAAAAATGAAGAGGAACCATGTGTTTTCAAAAGGGTCAGTGGGAGCGCTGTTGTCTTCCTCGTATTGTACGTGGATGACATCCTCCTTATTGGGAATGATATTCCCATGTTGACGATCAGTCAAAATATGGTTGTCCAAGGAATTCTCCATGAAAGACCTAGGTGAAGCATCCTTTATTCTAGGAATTAAGGTCTATAGGGATAGACCGAATAGGATGCTAGGACTTTCACAGAAGATGTACATAGAGAAAGTACTAAAGAGGTTTAGTATGGAAAACTCTAAGAGGGGATTAATACCCTTCAGACATGGTATTCATCTTTCCAAGAAGATGTGCCCCTAGCACACCTGAGGAAATAGAACGCATGAGCAAGATCCCTTATGCTTCTGCAATAGGGAGCCTCATGTATGCCATGCTATGTACACGACCTGATATAGCCCATGCTGTGAGTGTCACAAGCAGATATCAGTCAAATCCAGGTGAAGAACACTGGACTTCTGTGAAATGTATCCTTAAGTACTTGAGAAGAACTAAGGATATGATGTTGGTCTTTGGTAATGGAGAACTCCAAGTCCAGGGATACACAGACTCGGATTTCATGTCCGATATAGATGATCGAAAGTCGACATCTGGGAGTCTGTTTGTGTGCAATGGTGGTGCTGTCAGCTGGAAGAGTTCCAAGCAAACGTGATAGCAGATTCCACCATGGAAGCAGAATATATCGCTGCATCAGAGGCTGCGAAGGAAGCATTCTGGTACAAGAAGTTTGCTGCAGAAATTGGAGTAATGCCATCAGATGCCATTCCTCTATACTGCGACAACAATGGCGCCATAGCCCTTGCTAAGGAGCCGAGGTCTCACCAAAAATCCAAGCACATTGAGCGGCGATACCACCTCATCCGCGATTACCTCGAGAAGGGTTACGTCGAGGTCAAGAGAGTCAACTCCACAGATAATGTGGCAGACCCACTTACAAAGCCGTTGGGCCAGCAGAAGATCGAAGCCCACCTTGAGAAGATGGGACTTAGACTTGTAGCCAATTGGCTTTAGGACAAGTGGGAGATTGTTAGATATATGTGCCCTAGAAGCCAGAATTGGCTGACACTTGTAATACACTTCTAGGGGCAAAATTATAATTTTGACTATAATCAATAAAATGGGTTATTTTCTATCACATATGTGTATTTAGTGTCTGTGATACATCCTTTGAGTTAATGGTAATGATAATTCATATTTTCAAGAGTTGAAAATTTAAGACATGAATAATCATTATTAACTCATAAAATGCTCCCGACCATAGGATCATCACGAGGATGGTGATTGATCCGAAAGGTTGGTGTACAATCGCTTCTCTTTAGTAGATGAGTCTTGAGTCTACGGTGTGGAGACACCGGAGCGAGAGTACAGGTACTCGTTAGAGAACGAGGGCACTGAGCGTGACCACCTCGAGTAGTCATTAGGGAGTCTACCTTCTCGTCAATGACTGACTCGATGCTGCAGTAGTGTGTCTGGTTCTTTGACCTGAGGTGCATCGGCAGTTCACCTTGAGGGTGTTATAGTTTGACTACACCATTACTCGGTCTCCTAGCCATATGGAACCCTGAGGTGTATGTTGGCTATAGCATGTTCATTGTAGGAACTGGATTGGCATCAAGATGGAATCTATCTACCTCGGTGGTAGAGGAGCAGCCCTATGATGATCATGAGAATCAAGTCCAGAAGTCCATGGCCATGGCAGAGTGAAATAATAGAAAGAGTTTCTATTTAGATTTTCACATTGGACTTCGAATCGAATGATTACATCGTATGACAGAGACTAGGGTTTGACGAGTTCACCTTAACCCTAATCTGATCGGGGCTCAAGATAGAAGAACTTAATCACACAGGTAGCTGCACCAAGAGGTTCGCATTCAGCTCTGATGGGTTGCCACCATATACTGCTAGGTGTCACTGGTGGATTTTGGGAGCAATTAGAATGATTTAGATGATCGATCATTCTAGCTGTTCGAATCAGAAGAGTTCTGATCCATCGAAAGGAGTTTCGATGATGTCGATGATAGAGATCATGACATATCCCATTACCATACAGAACTGAACCTAACTGGGTCACACAAACAAGGGTTTGAATCTGGTGATCATCAATTGAACTGAATCCAGTTCAATTGATCTGAATGAGATTCAATTAGGTTCAAAAAAATTGGTTGAAGAACCTAAGTTCTTCTTTTACTATCATAAATAGACCGCGCCACTCAAAGAGCATAACAGCTGCCCTCCCCCCTTCTCCATGCCAAACCACCTTCTCCCTTCCTCTCCACATCCAAAAGGAGTTTTGGATTTTTGTTGGTGCAATTCAAGCAAGAGAAAGGCAATCAAAAGTAAGAAGGCTGTGCTGCTGCAAAAGGACGACTGCTGATCTTTAAAAGAAGTTTTGAACATCCTCCAGATCAGATCCAGATCTGATTTTTAGAGACATGATAGAGAAGAAGAAGATCTTCAGATCCAGCCCGAGTGGATACCGGTAGAGGCCAAGCATTTGCGTGGCTAGATCAGAACCTTCCGCTGCATACAGGATCATCAATAGGGTAATAGGATTACCCAAATCAAATAAATTAAATTTGATTTAATTTATTCTTATTTATTTTATTTAAATAATATTAATCAGATCTGAAACATTCCAGATCTGATATAGATCAAAGAAAAAATTTTTGAAATATATCTCTTGATCTGATCAGATCTGAACAAACCTGGACCGAGAAATTAGGATTTTTCTTCAATAAGATCTCCCCCGAGAAAAGCTCGACCGTAGGAGATAAGATCTCCTCCGAGCACGCACTTCGACCTCGGCAGCAGAAGATAAGATCTTCCCCAAGGAAGGCTCGACTGCAGGAGATAAGATCTCCCCCGAGCGCGCACTTCGACCTCGGCGGCAGGAGATAAAATCTCCCCCGAGGGAAGCTCGACTGCAGGAATAAGATCCCCCGAGCGCGCAGTCCGACCTCGGCTGCAGGAGATGAGATCTCCCCCGAGGAAAGCTCGACCGTAGGAGATAAGATCTTTCCCGAGGAAAGCTCGACCGCAGGAGATAGATCTCCTCGAAACGTGCTTCGACTGGTTGAGGAGATAAGATCTCCCCCAAGAAGGCTCGGCTGCAGGAGATATGACCTCCCCGAAGCGTGCACTCGACCTCAACTGAGGAGATAAAGATCTCCTCCGAGGAAGCTTCGGCTGCAGGAGCAAGATCTCCTCCGAAAGATCGACCCGAGGAAAAGATCTCCTCCGAGCATGCACTTCGACCGGCAGCAGGAGATAAGATCTCCCCCGAGGAAGCCTCGACTGTAGGGAAGATATCCCCCGAGGGGAGCTCGATTGCAGGAGATAAGATCTCCCCCCAAGCACGCACTTTGACCTCGACGGTAGGAGATAAGATCTCTCCCGAGGGAAGCTCGACCGTAGAAGATAAGATCTCCCCGAGCGCGCACTTCGACCTCGGCGGTAGGAGATAAGATCTCCCCAAGGAAGCTCGACTGTAGAAGATAAGATCTCCCCCGAGGAAGGCTCGCTGCAGGAGAAAGATCTCCCCCGAGCGCGCACTTCGATCTCGACGGTAGGAGATAAGATCTCCCCGAGGGAAGCTCGGCCTGTAGGAATAAATCTCCCCGAGCGCGCAGTCCGACCTCGGCTGTAGAAGATGAGATCTCCCCGAGGGAAGCTCGACTGCAGGAGATAAGATCTCCTTCGAGAAAAGCTCGACGCAGGAGATAAGACTCCCCCGAGTGCGCGCTTCGACCTCAACCACAGGAGATCACACGAGGAAAGACCGCTCCCCCGAGGAAAGCTCGCAGGAGATAAGATCTCCCCCAAGCACGCGCTTCGATCTCGACCGCAGGAGATAAGATCTCTCGGCCGAGGAAAGCGCGCCTTCGACCTCGACCGTAGGAGATAAGATCTCCCCCGAGGGAAGCTCGACCGTAGGAGATAAGATCTCCCCCGAGCGCGCACTTCAACCTCGACTGCAGGAGATAAGATCTCCCCCAAGGCAACCTCGGCTAGAGATAAGATCTCTTCCGAGCGAACACGGACAACCTCGACCGCAGGAGATAAGATCTCCCCCGGGTGCCCGATACAACCTCGGCTAGGGAAAGCAACCATGTCAACCTCAGTTGGAGAGCTTCAACTACCACCTCGGCCAGAGATAAGATCGGAGACAGTCTCGCCCTGAGATCAAATCTCTCTCAAGCATCCGCATCGACCTCAGCGGTAGGAGACAATGTCGCCCCCGAGGAGCGCAACCTCCAGCTTTGATCGCAGCGGACAAAGCCCCCTCAAGCTCGGCTGGAGATGGGATTCTCTCCGGGCTTCAACTTCGATATCAACTTCAGTTGGAGGCGAGATCCCCTCGAGTTTCGGCCTAAACTAGCACGGAGCTCAGAGGAAGACTTCGGCAGTCGCCTTTCTTGCACTCCCTTTCTTCGATTTTCGAACTCGGAAGTGGGGGGCTAGTGTTGGGGATAAATCCTGCTTCCGCCGAAATCTAGCTCGATGCTCGACCTAACGCAATCTATAGCCGCAGAAGAGCTTCAGCAGTCCGACCCTAGCCGAACTCAGCCACCGAGCTTCTTTTTACTCAGCTGCCGAGCTTCTTCGGACTCCCAGCATCAGGACTGAATCGCTCCAGCCAGTCGAACTGCTTAGCGATCGAGCTCCTCGAACTCCTAGCCTCCGAGCTTCTACAGACCCGTTCAGACGGCCAAACTGCTCAGCGGTCGAGCTCCTTGGACTCCAAGCGGTCGGGCTTTAACGGAATCTCCTAGCACTCGAACTCCTCAGCTGACGAGCCTCAGTCGAAGTCCAACATTCGACTGAACTCTCCAACGGTCGAGCTTCGGATTTCCAGCGATCGAACTCCCCAACAGATGAGCCTTAGCTGCATACCTCCAGCAAGACGCCTATGGGAGCCGAACTCCCTCCAAGCTTCCTCTTCAGGAGCCCGAACTCCTCCAAAATGGGCACACGATGAAGGCCTTCAATCCTTCATCCACCGCAAGCTCTGCAGCCATCACCATCAGTCCACCGAGTGATAGCGACCCATTATGAGATGGCGATAGCTGTCACCATTAATCCACCGCACACAGCACCTTCTCGTAAGACTGGCTCCGTCGAACCTCGAGCGGCCCACCAGCACGCGGCTGCAGCTGTCACCATCAACCCACCACACACGGCGCCTTCCCGTAAGACTGGGTCCACCGAACCTCGAGCAGCCCGCCAGCACGCGGCTGCAGCTATCACCATCAAGCTCCGCTATAAAAAGGACCCCTCCAGATACGCTAACTCTAATCTCTCTGATCTCTAAGCTCTCCTTTTCTCCTCTAAGCTCCGAAACTCATTTTCGAGCACTCCATTTCTGTTGACCAGAGCTGACTTGAGCATCGGAGGGTCCTGCCGGAGCCGCCCCCCACGGACTCCGAACGGAATTTTATTTTGCAGATCCCTGGCGGCAACCTCAGCGTTCTTGACTCCAGCGACCTCCGGCGATGACCAGTTTCTGCACCAACAACCATCTTCGTGTGTTTGGATATACTTGTTTTGTTCTTCATTCTAAGCATAAGTATGATAAATTATCCAAGAAAAATGCAATATGTGTTTTCTTAAGCTATGGGATCCAATAAAAAGGATATCAATGCAATGATTTCGAAACTCATAGATTACGTATTTCTAGGCATGTTATATTCTGAGATAAAATTTTATTTTCTCCTAACCTCACAAAAAGTCTCTATTTCCATGTAGCGAACCTCTACTTGATCCATTTTCTTGTCTTGCACCAGTGCTTGTTGAACATCAACAACCTGGCCAATCTACTATATCACCAATTGATATTTCTCCTATGAGTGATCTGACAGCACTCGAGAAGCGATATCCTACTCGCTCTTGCACTACACTAGCTCATCTCAAAGACTATCATTGTTACTTGTCCACCATTTTGCCTCTACATGAACCTCGGACCTATCAAGAGGCATCATCCAATCCTTCCTGGTAGAATGTTATGATAGAACAAAAAACTGGTACGTGAGACTTGGTTGATCTACCTCTTGAAAAATCAACTATGGACTGTAAGTGGGTCTATAAGATAAAAATCAAGACTGATGGTTTCATTGAATATTATAAGGCTCGTCTTGTTACCAAAGACTTCACACAGGAGTATGGCATTGACTATGAGGAGACTTTTGCCCTTATTGCTCGTATGACTTCTATTCGTACTCTACTTACAGTAGCCCCTGCCAAACATTAGTCACTACATCAACTTGATGTCAAAAATATATTTCTTCATAGAGATCTGTCTGAAGAAGTATATATGACGCCTCCTCCTGGTTTACCTCATCAATCAACTCAAGTCTATAAACTGCGTCGTGCACTTTATGATCTCAAACAGGCTCCTCGAGCTTGGTTTGAAAAGTTTCAAACCACTCTTCTTCATTATGGATTTCTCCAGAGCCTCCATGATTTTGCTTTATTCTATCAACGCTCCTCTCATGGAATTGTTCTATCTCTTTTTTATGTCGATGATATGATTATCACTGGTAGTGACCTTAAAGGCATTTATGATGCCAAGCAATATCTATACAAGTGCTTTGAGATGAAAGATCTTGGCTTATTATATTTCTTTCTTGGCATCGAAGTCAACTATCAGTCTGATGGTCTCTTCCTTTTCCAAGCTAAGTATGCATCTGACTTGCTTATTCGTGCAGGCCTCACAGACAATAAGACTACCGACACCCCTCTTGAACTAAATTTGAAGCTTTGACCTACTGATGGTAAAATTCTTACTGATCCCTCTCGATATCGTCAGCTAGTCGGTAGTCTCAACTACCTCATCATTACTTGATCAGATATTTCATATGCAGTTCATGTTGTCAGTCAATTCATGTCTGTGCCTCGTTCTATTCACTATGCTTCAATGCTTTGGATCATGCGGCATATTAAGGGCACACTCCATCGTGGACTTCTCCTTTCTTTTTCTGATCTCACTCTTCATGCTTATTCTGATGCTGATTGGACTGGATATATCACTGATCGTTGTTCCACAACTAGTTATTGCATTTTTTTAGAACATTCTATGATTGATTGAAAAAGCAAAAAGCAATCAATTGTATCTCGTTCTAGTGCAAAAGTTGAATATTGTGCCCTTGCACATACTACCGCTGAGATCATCTGGCTTTGCTGGCTCCTTAATGATATGAGTGTGCAATTATCCTCTCCAATATCCATTTATTATGACAACAATAGTGCTATTTAAATCACATGCAATGCTATTTTTCATGAACGCACTAAACACATTGAAATTGACTGTCACTTTACTTGCCACCACTATCAGCAAAAGACTATTGATCTACCTCATGCTTCTTCAACTGATTAAATTGCTGATTTATTTACAAAGTCTCACTCTAAGGAGCGCTTTCAATATCTTCTCTCCAAACTTTATCTGCAAGAAGCATATTCAGTTTGAGAGGGGGTGTTAACGATCCTCTCTCTATTTTAGAATATTTCTTTTCTATTTTGGAATATTTCTTTATATTTGGGTTGTATAATTGTGTATAATTATATGATGGCTATTTAGGATATTTTGGATGGCTATTGCTGTATGATGGGTTGTACGATGAATTGGTATTTATCTTATATAAAATTCTTGATGTATATTTAATGGGTAAAACCCCAAGCATAATACATTGAAGATTTTATCCTCAACAAAAGACATGGGAGAGAGAAAGATGATGCATGCATTACAAAGAAAGAACAACATTTATCATGTTTTTTAGGATAATTATTTGAATCAATTATTAGACTTATTGAGTTAATTCGTGAAGATATTTTAGTCATTTAAAAACTCCAAGACGATCAAGCATCCAAATATTTGCCTTTACGAGTAGAATAGATTACTTGTATTCCGATAATAATTGTTGGTATGCATGCTCATTATGACAAGATAAAGATAATTGACGAAAGATGATGGAAGAACCATCTGAAAGCGCCTCTATCTAATGCTTTGGAGCAAATCTATTTTTCAAGTACGCATGACATATTATAAATCCTAATCATCGAGGCATAAAAAAAAAACCAACCACTGCTCTCATCAATCATTGCACACTTCACATCGACCAATCTAAATTGTTTCTGCTGAAAACAATAATAACGCTTACATGCCAAAATAATTTTTTAAGGAAGAAGATCACGATGGAAGAAGAATTATATATACTTTGCAAACTGAATGATGGTTCTTTCTTGCTTGCAATCTTTATTTACCTCAACTTAAATATCTTTCACACTAAGCCATGCACCTGATCAAGAGATTTCTCTCAGTGATTCTTGCATGCTTTTGCTTGCGAGCACAAGCGCGATACCATAAGGTGCTTTCGGTAAAACTATCTCCAGCCATTTTATTGTCCTAGAAAACAAAATTGTCATGACTCATGACTCTCCGAGTGAACCTTCAAAAGTCCAAATGGGATAGGGTCTCAACAAAACTGCATTAATTAACAAAACTGCACGAGTCACGATCATTTTATTAACATGGAAACAAACATCATGAATCTAGAATTAGAAGTGTCCAACTGGAATGGTTTCTTTACTAGCCATCCAAATAGCACATGTCAAGCAATCCAAACAAGCCTCGGCCTGACCAGTGATAGCCCAAATGGATTGAAAAAAGTACTGATTATCGTATAGACGACAGGAAATTGGCATTGGGAGCCCAAAACTATAATGAAACAACCCATGAAGCCAGATGCATGTGCACTATTTTTGAAACTCAGCAGATGACGCATGCCAAGGATTTCTATTGGTTATATGTGTACTATATTCTAGACCCTTTAACACATTCTACAAAATAGCCCTTTAGTTGTACTCAGAAAAAAACACCGTTTAACACAACAATAACTCGAAAAAAAAAGAAAGACATGGCATGATGATCAGTTTGAGATTTGATACTTATATATTCTTTCCATCTTTCGTCGTATCTCTATAATTCATGTGAAAATTACCAGAATGCTAGGATAACATTTACTCGAGTAAAACCTGAGCTCATGTAAGTTTATGTCCCTCCAGGAAAAAGATGTACAAAATATTGAAAATTATTACATGGTGCCTGTCTACGAGCATTGCATTCCAAGGCTGGAACAGGCCAAGCCCAATTATGGCTTGTTTGTTCGGCCTAGCCTGGTCTGCTTTCTGTGGGCAGCCCACCGAGAGATGGTTGAGTCATTCCTAACTCCAACCAGATAAGAATCAATTTCTCTGATCTCTCGTCAGAAGAGAAGGCATGCCATGTTCTTGCAAGTGGGAACATGGGCTGTTTCCTTGGAATCCTCAATTTTGACACAGGCTCCAGGGTTGGTTCTCAGATGTGGTTGGCCCAGGGATAAATTCGGATTCCTCTACATCTTTCAGCTTAAATTCCTCCAATGTACAGGATCAAACAATTCTTCTTTCAGCTTATCTCGAGGTTACTTTCTTTCACCCATCCATCAATAATAGGGTTGGTGTTTAACTAGTTACGATAGTCACTACGATTTCAAAGCATTTTTTTTTTATTTTTTTTTTTAGTTATTTCGGTTGGCTGCCACGCACACCCTTGAGAATAAATACACCCATTCACATCAGCCACCAAACGGTTCGCCAAGATTACCAATCAGCGCGTCAAGCCACCTTCAATCTATAATTTATGTACATTAAGATTTAGAAATAATAATAGCTAACCATCATCCACACACACACACACACACACACACACACATATAACCATCATATATATAATATAACATTATATTATATTTTTTTCCTCAAAAAATATAAAAATAGAAAAGTTTATTATTACTACTGTTACTATTATTTTAAGCATAAAACATCAATAATATTTTTATCTGATTCTCATAAGTCAGATTTATATTATATATATAGGGTAATCAAGAAGTAAAATTATTCATAAATTATTCTTGTTATACGTTCTAGAAAGAAAAAAAAAATTGCATGTGTAAATGTTACAACAGCATGTTACGACATTTATTACGTGGCATAATTTCATTATACAATATATGAGCGTTCCTTTTTGGTGCAATGCTTTTAGCTAGGTCCGTGTCTAATCTTGTTCACCTTGTGCTGCGGTAGTTAGGCTGAGAAGAAACCCGGTCTAGTTTTTGGACAAGCTCAAGCCTATCAGGGATGTGCCTCTCCAAGCCACCGTAGAAAGCCTATCTAATATAGCTGCAATTACCAAAGCTACGTACAAAAGCATTAGATATATATACATAAGTTATCTTTGCTGACAGTTTCACGTGGAGCAGGTACATTTAGTATTGATGCCACGGATATATACAAGGTGAAAGAGACGGAGGATCTCATACCAAGAATAGGAGAGGAGACATGGAAAAGTGTTAGCGGACAAGGAGAACCAAACCGGATGTCGGCTGAGGAAATGGGAGAAGATACAAAGCACAATAGTTCAAATGCTACATGGTGTGCATCCCCATGCACATTATTGGCATTTGCCAATAATGCTTCCATCATCTCATGCTTAGCTAACGCATGTCCATATGCATCGCGACATGACATGGTACGATACCAAACTGGTGACAATGTTTTATGTGACAAGACCTATTGATGTGGAGATGGCCAGAGATACCATTAGACCTTGTGTTGTTGTCATTGAACTTGCCCTGCTCTGGATAAAGATGGTCATGGAACTGTAGGTTTTCTTATAAACAGAAGATGAAACTTTTTGTTACAACTTGGATGATAACAAAACAGCGCGACACTGTTTTGTTGTGGCAAAATATTTTTCATTTTTTTCTAGGATAAAAAAACAAAGATAGCATCTTTGATATATTTTTTTTTCCGACATCCGAATGCATGACATAGGGTGTGTCTTCACTGCCCGTTGTACAAAATTTGTGCAAAGTTTGCTCAAAGTCATGATAGCCTACAAGAATTCTAAATAAAGTCTGTAACCTTTTCTTTCCACAGAGAATAACATGGAAAAGGCTATTGATATGCCACGCATATATATTTTTTCTTCAAGTCCCATCAATCCCTACTGGTAGCTAATAACAACGAGCAGCTAAAGTTGCTTAGGGTTGAAATTGGAGCAACTTCTATCACAAATTCAGATATAAGCTTACTCACTCTCCGTTCTCTTTAACTAGTGTCACCTAATCTAGCTAAAATCATGTTGGACATAGGCTGAATTTGTTTTGCCTTTTGAAGGGAACTTTATGTCAAACAATTAACTAAAGTCCACATGAAACATAATTAATTATAGATGAACTATTTGAATGCAATGAAGATGTCCTTTATGAGTAAATTCAATCAAAACCTTCATGCTTTTCCCTCTAAATTAAATACTAGAGTTGTCAAATGTGCTTCTAAAGATATAAAGTCAGGAGTAGGTCATCACTTGTGATTGTGGATGAGGTAGCAAAATCAGACTGCTATCCTCGATTCGATTGATGATGATTTGATTTGCATAAGCTAGATGGCCAATATGTGCTTGCTATTATTTTGATGGATCGGAAGTTGCATGCTTGAGTTTTAAAAAGAAAAATGCCATGATTCAATACAAACACAACTAGTAAACATCAATCCTTAAAGCAATCATATATGTCAACAACTTCATAATTTTCCTATTAAACACGGGATTGGTAGTAGGTTAGTCGCAGATGGCATGGTAAAATAGACTACTGCTGCATTGAATTGGTGACATTCGACTTGCATAAGCTAGAAGGCTAACGCATGTTTTGTGATCACCATGAGAGACTTGATGTCACTGAGATGCTATTTGTGAAAAATATGCTTTTATTTAGGCCAATGCACATCTTTTTTTCTTTTTTTTTTTTCCCCTCTCTGAAATACCCACCCAGGATTTGATCATATCTCCTCTAATGGCAAGTCCCTGAAGGTGCTAATTAATTGAGCTAACATTTGTTGGCAGGGCCAATACATATCCAAGCAGCATCAATTGGGGACCGCATGGTGCCTTGGTCATACCAAAACCTTAAAATAACCTCAAAGTTTTTTACTTAAGGAAACAAGGTTAGTCTGATGTTTTAAAAATTTGGCAGTTGAATCAGCTGATTGAAATAATATTGTGGGTATGGTGAGAGAGATTTGCACCGTCTACCAGATAAAAGAGAGAGATGCACTAAAAAGGTAATAGTTTCTGATGATCTTCAGCTCTGTTCTTCCAATTTACTGTACATCGAGACTACCGCACAAACATTGCATTTAGCTTCCTATTTAAAACAATCACTTGGCCTGAGCTTTTCAAGACACCACCAACTTTTCAAGTAGATCTCTCCTTTTTTTGCTCCTTGAAAAGGGTGTGGTACCTATTCCCTTTAATCACATCAATCTCTTTCGCTATGATGTTGCATCAGAGAAAGGTAGAAAGAGATCATATTTACAAAAATAGAAAGGAACTTAGGCCGAATACTTGAGAAAGTGAGGGAGACCACTCAAGCAGCAGCTACTTTTATGTTCCGTACCTTCTACATTTCTTTGAAGTTAGAGCTTGAAAGAGAGGGCCGAACGCAACGGATCATTAATCTGAGGATGTCAATTTGGAATATTTATCGACAAAAAATCAGCCTCCAGCTTGATCACCATGCCACTTTCTTCCTCATTGATATATATTATCGTCACGGTAGTGGCCTGCAGAGCAGAAATCTAATGTAGTTATTGTTGATGCAGAAATTTATCTTCATCGAAGATCATCAGAGTCGAGGCCACTGAGGTCGCCACAAGAGATCTGTAAAATAAAGTTTCATCCAAAATCGATGGAGGATGGCTCCGACAGGATCCTCCGACGGTCAAGTCAGTTTTCAGCCAATAGGAATGGAGTGCTCGGAATGAGTTCCGGAGCTTAGAGATGAGGAGGAGAGTTTAGAGATCAGAGAGCTTAACCTTAGCGTGTCGGGAGGGTCCTTTAAATAGTGGAGCTTGATGGTGACAACTGCAGCCACGTGCTGGCGGACCGCTCGAGGTTCGGCGGAGTCAGTCTCACGGGATGGTGCCGTATGTAGCGGATTGATGGCGACAGCCATCGCCGCCTGACAGTGCGGCGAACTGATGATGATGGCTGCAGAGCTTGCGGCGGACTGATGGTGATAGCTGTAGAGCTTGCCGAATGAAGGATTGACGGCCTCCGTGTGCCCATTTCGGAGGAGTTCGGACTCCTGAAGAGGAAGATAGGAGGGAGTTCGGCTCCCATAGGCGTCTGGCTGGAGGTATGCAGCTAAGGCTCGTCCGCTGAAGAGTTCGGCCACTGAGAATCCGAAGCTCGGCCGTTTGGAAGTTCGGTCGGCTGTTGGACTTCGGTTGAGGCTTGAATGCTTGAGAGTTCGGTAGGAGCTCGGTCGGCCGAAGTTCGGCGAGGGCAACTGCTGAGGAGTTCTGCCGAGGGGGCGACTGCTTGGGAAGTTCGGCCGAGGGGGAAGTCCGAGAGGAGCTCGAATGGCCGAATGGACGTCTGGGAGGAGTCCGTCTCCTGAAGAAGTCCTGCCGCTTGGAGTCCAAAGAGCTCGGCTGCTAGGAAGTTCGGTCGGTTGAAGGAGTTCGGCCTGGACTAGTGTGCTGAAGCTCTTCGGTGGCTACTGTTTGCATTATGCTGAGCGTCGGACCGGGCTTCGATAAGAGCGGAATTTATCCCCAACAGTTATCATAAGCCCTAATAAGAAATTACCATTGAGTAAGCAAATTAATGATGCGTGCACCGTTTCTATTTGTACTAGTTATTGTTAGACGTTACAAGGAGATACAAATGCTTTGGTTGATGCCACAAAAAAAATGCTCTCTCACATCTTGGAGCATTTGTGTGGCTCATATTGTTTCGAGCGTGAATCCTTGGATAGCTGCTATATATCAAAAGAGGAACGACCATCAAATAAAACAGCCTATAGGTACATATATAGTGCAATTATTTGATGGCCATCCACGGACATCCATCTAAAGATGCACAGCATTTTAAGCTATTGTACCCAGATTATACTTTTTATCAAACGAAAAGATAGAGGTAACAATTTATACATTCAATTATTTACAAAATAGTGTAATAACCCTAATACAATATTACACAATGCAAAACCAACGGCCCAGATAAAAACTTTCCATTTCCATAATTTATTAAGTTGTACCATTATACATACATTTTGATAATCTTATATCACATTTTCATTAAAAACAAAATATCTTTGCTTTTTCCTATTAAATATGTGAGGTTAGATTTTTATCATGTGGACAAAAAAAGATGGAGAGAGAGAGAGAGAGAGCTTCTATCGTCTAAGAGATAATCAGCATTTCTCAGCATAATATCCAATATCCTCTATCCTCAGCAATCCATGTAGCCATCATTTGCCCCTAGAGCGTAGCATATATATGCAGTACCCACAGCATAGGAATGATGAAGGCAAGAACCAAAAATAAGGGAAACGTGAACCGGAGGAGATGCCTCACCACCAACGGATATGAAGGGAGTTTGCATTGCACAGTAGAGATTCTTCACCGAGCACGGCGACACGACATGGACGAACAAACTCTAGATCTCTATCTAATCCAACCTCCATCCTTGTCCCAGCCACCGTACCGAGCCCGAGGAATTGATTAAAGGTCGGTTGGGGTCATATATTCGTGACAAACATTCCCACAGGGATGCGGATCTGCTGATCGGGGCCAGGTGGGACCAGGCACGTGGCCGGTGACGTCAGCCGTAAAAAAGACTGTGGACCTCTAACACGCCGAAGCTAGAGGCCAACCTCCAAAGTGGGGCAGTTCGGTGGCGGGCCCCAGCGTGGGAAGCCGAGGAGGGCGATGCCATAAAAGACAAAAAGCCCGCAATGAAAAAAAGAGGGGTGGAGTGGTTGGGAGTTTGGGGACTGGAGGGAGGTAAAAAAAATAATAATAGTAATGATAGAGATAGAAAGGAAAAGGTGGTAGGAGGGCCTACCAGAAAATTGTCAAGCGCTGCGTTGCTCTTTTTTATTATTATTATTTTTTGATAACGGGAAATTAAGAGCACAGCCTGACGTGATAGTCTCCCTAATGTCCCGTTCTCTAGTTCGTGGGACACTGCTGTTTTGTGGAACAGGGGGGTCCAAGTATATTATTAGATGGTTTGGACCGTTTGATTGCTGGGGTGGACCATAAATAAATGAATCAAATGTTGAGAAACAGGTTCCTACGGCATCTGCACGGGCATGGTAGAACAGATTTGTTGGAAACTTGGTAGGCTCGAGAACATCTCCTAATTTGGTTGGCCATCCGTCTATCACTTTTGTTGCCTTGTCCGGAGACATGGGCAACTTTAATCTATTGGGAAGCTTCCTCCAGCTCCCGCGTGTTGAAGAGATGAACCATGTGAGCACGCCCTCTCGCCTCAAGTTGATGAAGCAGTTAGTTAATAAGTAAGATTAGATATCAAAATTCATGTAGATATGTATTTAGTTGTATATTAATGATGCAGCAAATGTATGTTGAATACTTAATTATACGAAGGATTAGGTTCTCAAATCATACATTCTATTTTTTTTTTTTTTTTGGGGATAGAAGAGGATAAGATTCTAAATTATTAGGAATGATATTAGAGTGGACCTAATGTATATAGCCTTTATATCCGTTTGGATATTGGTTTTGAATGAATTCGGATCCTTAGCCTAGATTTAAATAGAGAAAGTACATGCGGATCCAAGAAAATATGTATTTAATCTCGTATCAGCTATGAAATGGATAGATCTTAAATACTTATAGAAGAGCTAAAAAACTCAAAAATCATACTTTGATTAGATTTTTTAGATAAGATCCTAGATTGTTATAATACGGTAGATCTTTAGATTTTTTTAAATTAGGTGGCCTGCAGGATTCGATCAAGGTAGATGGTTAGGATCATTTTTTTATTAGTTTTTGTGTGGATTTTAATGCGGAAGAACATGGTAAAAGCCATGAACAAAAATTACATTGTTGCAAGAGCTTGCAATGTACCAATTGCTTGATAATAAATATTGCAATATATACTTAATCATAATTGGTTGCAACAAACCGTCTTCCAAGATTTTTGTTTGTTATTCAAGTACTTTGATGAATATGGT
Source organism: Cocos nucifera (assembly GCA_006176705.1). Lineage (NCBI taxonomy): Eukaryota > Viridiplantae > Streptophyta > Magnoliopsida > Arecales > Arecaceae > Cocos > Cocos nucifera. The sequence goes on along the minus strand of QRFJ01000897.1, from coordinate 36,866 downwards.
TTGGTTTTACCTGCAGTTCTCCTCTCATTTGTTTAAAATCTAATACTATGAAGGGCCACCCTATTCATCCTTTTTAAAAAAAAAAAAAAAAAAATCTTTTATGGTTAATGAAGTATAGTCCTTATGAGACATGTTTGAATAGAAAAGGATGAAGACCCACCTGTATTATAATTATCTTGATCCATAATTTTAAAATTCATCACTTGAAAATGAATCCCAAAATCTATATATAGTTTGTAAGAAAAATGCGACCAGCATGGATAAGTCCAAGTTCATTAGTTTCTAGATATGTTGATGGCTTTTTAGGCAAATTTTCTGTCTACACCCGGCGTTCCCGCACTATATATATTGATTTAGGCATTCTAGATAACACACTATAGCTTATTCCTAGTTTGAAATAGTAGTGGGAGTTGAGATTTTCTTTCTTTCTTAGTTTTCTTATTCCTAAGTTAGAGCAGTCAACAGACGTGCTCTTATGATTTTAATGAATCAGCTAAAATATTGACATTAGCATATTCATATCCTCATCTACTTTTTATCCAAATCAGTTGTGGAATCTCTATTGTATTTTATAATAAACAAATAAAAAGATAAATACATTATATATTTAAAAACATGAACCATATTCCTGCCTAGATAATGCATCAACATATATATGTTGCACAAAAAAATAAATTAATCCATTTTTGATGAATCTGATGATTTGACTTTTCATGCAGTGTTCTAAAAAGAACAGTGTTCCATGTATCCCTTAGGCAGACAGAATGAGTGCAATCAGGTTTTCCTAAACTATTAGAGGATAAAATTGACGGTTTGGTACCACGAAAGCATGCTTCATGAGACATATAATCTACAATTTAAGTCAATTTGATAAATGATTAATATAAAAGTCTATCGTACTTTTGAAAACAAATTTAAGAACAAAAATGAAGCCAAACACCAGGTTATAGCTCGACGGTTGCCCCTCTCCTCTACTTAGGTTCTTCTAGGTTTGAATATTTAGAAGTTTGTTCCCAAGAGCTCGATTTGGGGTATTAAAATTTGTGATGCTCCAATATTATTTTCAAAAAAAAAAAAAAAAGAAGCGAGAGAAATGGAGTTTACTCTTGAGTTGAAACTGCATCATAATTTCAGCAAATTTGAGTTACTAGAAATACATAATTCATTTGTTGACAAATAGGCAGTTGTTGATTAAAACATGGAAAAAGCTTCGCTGCACCCTTCCTTAATTCCATGCTGAGAGCTTCTTGCCTGTCACCCAACTGACCTCCAATCCCCCACTAATCCACAAATACCTTAGAGGATTGGTGCTTTTAAGGAGAAGGAAAGGCACTGCGAAGCAACGTTCTTTAAATTTACTTCAAGAAATCGAATCTAAAAAACTATACTTTTAAGAGAGCAATGATATCTGTCTGATCGTCCAACATTGCAGAAACCAAATTAAAGGAGCAACTTATTACATTGGAGATGTCCCGGCCGCTTAAAAGCCTATGGATCTAAAAATTGTTGGAAAAGGCTGAGATATGGGAGATGGCTTCTGATGGATGCAAGACTATGGTTTTATTAAGAAATTCAATGAACTATTTAAAAACTTATGCTCTAACTCTTGGCAATTATGGATTCATTGATTTGCGTCAACTCTACAACAGCTATGCATAAATCTTTGATTCCATGAGTCTCCTTGTAATTGGATCAGAGCTTGGACAATTATTCCAAGAGATGATGGTTGATGATGCATTGATCCTTTGAGCCATTTTTTTGACATCAGGAGAGAAATCTCATCAAAAGGAAAGAGAAAGGACTTGAGCGGGTTTAGGATTCAAAAACTCAGGATTTCCACCTAGAAAATTTCCGGAGTACTAAATTACTTGAGTTTGAAACCAATTAAGGGATAATATCATTGAAGGCTCAGAACTCTAGAACCCTCACATAGAAGCCAGGATATAATTGCCATGCTTAGGCTTCTATTTCATTTGACATGTTATTTTGATTTATTTTTTTTATCTTAAGAAAAAAACTCTAACTTGATTTTATTTTACATTAATTTTTTTCATATTATCAAATATGAGATATTCTCTTCTTCTTCTTCTTCTTCTTTTCTCTTTTAAGAATAATGTAGGGAGAATGACCTTGCTTTCAGGTGTGAATATGAGATCTATCTTGAACACGAACATGCACCCACATCCAATTAGGTGAAAACTTAAACAAAAGTTTTAGACTAGAGATATTTACAAACAAAATAATTAGGAGGATAAACCGTGCAACGAGTAGGATGGCAGATTAACAAGGACTAGATCATTGTTAAGCTCCATGAATGCTCGCAGTGAATGTCGGAAGACGACTCTATGTTTGCCTAAATAATGAGGCAATTAGAAAAGTTAGTCAAGGAGCACCACGTAAATAATGGGAAGAAAGGCGTACACTTCCCAACACACCATATAAATGGCCATCCGATTCACTGAACTTTGTGGAAGAACGTTGGCGAATCTTTGTCTGTCCTCGATTGTCACCTTCTGCACGCGATTGGACATATCATGGAAGTTCTTGGATCTCCGCTTCGGTCACCTTTGCATGCAAAAAAAAAAAAAAAAAAAAGGGAAAAAAACGAACATGCTTTGGTTGCACTTTGGTAGGACTGAGCCATCATTGGGACATTGAGTGTTTCCTTGAATGTTAAGGGTTGATTCACGTGCTGCTTTGCACTTTCATTATTTTTTTTAACAGTCAAAAAAAACTTTGGTTTACTCAGAGGCGGTCATAAAATTATGATATTTGACATGAAGGTTTTCCAACAATGCAAGTGCATTACATAACATACGCGTCTATATATATATATATATATATATATATATATATATATATATATATATATATATATATATATATATATATATATATATATATATATATATGATGAAGGTTTTTCAACAATGCAAGTGCATTACATACGCGTCTATATATATATATATATATATGATGGCGTAAAAGCAATCGGTTTGATGGCATTAAAATGCATGTATAATAAAAGGAGCAATTATTATTTATCAATCACTACTTATTGCATTAGTATTTAATAGAATATTTAATATGCATATAAATTATTAGTAAAGTAGAGTTAAAAAAAAGTGGACAAATTAGTGAAGGATGAATGAACGATTGTAGTTATATTTTGATAAAAAAATTTGCTAAAAATTTAATCTAATTATAATAAAAAAATAATATTAATTATCCTCAAAAATCTAAGTTGAAGGGATCACAGTCCGCTCAACCTATCTTCAACTCGAATTTTGATAGTAATAACTTTACTAAAAATAAAATATTAAAATTTTTTCGTTATTATTGAAATAAATATCCTATAGTGATTACAAATCTAAAGTTACATAAATAAATTTACAAAATCCAACCTCTCTTTATTATAAAAACTATATTTTCTTATATTTTTTTAAAATAAATAAAAACGTTTTTTTTAACAAAATTTGTGAAAGCACAAATATTTTAACGATATATACAAGCGACGTTGGACGTACCCCACCATAGGTCTATCCGCTGGCTGGTTACGTAGCTCTCCATCGTGGCGCTACTCCGGAACCATCAGCCCTGACTTTTGACCTGACAGGTCAATGCCTCGGTTGGGCCACAACGCCGGCAAGAGAAGCATTGGTTGTCGGAAATAAGCGGTACTCCCTCGTCTGATAGCTGGGCGGCATGTATGCGTTGCCATCACCGGCCAACAAGTAACTGCCGTTGATTACGCGAGCAAACAATTGAGCTTATTTTTAGAAAGATAATATCGTTCGAACTATCGGCATCCAATTTGGTGCGCTCTCGACCTCGGTGGCCCACTCCGTACCAACCAAAGCATGCGTCATTCATGGTGCGGGCCAGCACAAGACGTTTGGTAACCACACCGCAAGTGACAAGATCCACCGCTCTGCTCGATGATGTCACTTTTGAGTAGGATATCGTCCGAGAGTTCAGGGTTATACGTGGGACATTCTGTTGGAGGTTTGATTTTTAAAATATTTAATTAAAAATTTAATTTATATAATATTTTAAATTTTATTACCTGAGAAATGATAATTACATCTATTTTTCTCGTGAAATAAAATAGTAAGATCATACATCCAATTTTTTTTTTCATAATATTTTAATAAATTTTTATACTTTTTAAAAGAGACTCATGGATTATCACATTAACAACAATCTCAATAGAGATTTTTTATTTTTTTTTTATCTATAATTTTGAAAGTCGGATAGATATTCAATCAAGCACTTCTTTGAGACCGTACAATCGAGAAGATCAGGATAATCTGAGGTATTGTATCGCTAAAAAAAATTTGTCGGAGACTCATACATGAAGGGGAGGCTATTTTTTGAAACTAATTTTTTTAAATTTAATTTTAATTTCATTCACCATTATTTGTTCTTTGATTGAATTACAATTCATGAAATTTAGATCAAATTCTAGAAAAAAATTCAATAATCTAGAGTAACTTTATCTGAAATTTAAATTTTATTTTACTCTCTTCCCCTTCTATGAAAGTTGCACCCATTGACTAAATTCACCGCAGCCTCCTCTTATTTAGATTCTAATTTATATTTAATCTAATTTTATTATTTGCAATAACTTGTTAGCTTTCATTGTTATCAATTTATTTTCTATAGTAGAGTAAAAATATTTATTTATTTTAGTATATAAAAAATATGTTGAGAACTACATTGGTCGACACTGTTTCGGTAAAATCAAAATTGTTTGATGGAATAAATTTTTGTCGGTGGCAGAATCAAATGAAATTCTGGCTCACTACTTTGGGATTATTCTCAACTATTTCTGACCCGATTGAGATAATTTCGAGTGCAGATCATGTTGAGGCTCATCCTCTAACAAACCATCGTAGAAGTCATAGATCTGCACATGTTATTGCACTCACCATAGAAGCTTCACCATCCACACCTATCCTTACTCTTGACATGATTAATTATCATTATGTGAATAGAATATTAAGTGCTTTAAATGAAAAATTGTATGATATATATTATCATATGACTTCTGCCAAAGAACTATAGAAAATCTTAGAAGATAAGCATGGTCAATTAGATCCAGGATAGAAAAGATTTAAAGCTTCTGATTTTATAAAATATAAAATGATAGAAAATAAATCCATATTTGAGCAATTAAATGAATTTGAATTAATGATGGAATAACTTAGGTCCAGACTTTAGATGAAAATTATATAGTAGCTAGCCTAATTAACAAATTGCCACCTTCTTGGTCATCTCATGTTTACAACCTAAACCATATTCAAGGTGAATTAACTTTAAATTATGTCCTAAACTCTATTAGGATTGAGGAGAAAAATAGAACAAAAGAAAAGAAAGAGGAAAAACAACTAAACACAAATAATTTGGAAGAAAATTCTAAATCAAAGAAAGATCAAAATAAAAATAATTTTAATAAAAATTTTAATAAAAAAATATTTTAATAACAATAATTATAGAACTAATTATAATCAAAATAATAATAATAATAACATCAGCAACAATAAAAGAACTTGTGCTGAGGGGAATGGTGAGGGTCGATGCTGCTATGTGTGTGGCAGGATGAACCATATTCCCAAGGATTGTTTCTATAAGAAGACGTCTTCCTTAGCATCAAATCAAAAATCATCCAAATCTATGCAACCTTTTGTCCATATGATGACCGCTAGATCTTGTACCACTGAGATGGCATGCAGGTCTATTTCTTATTTTTTAGAAATAAATATGACCTTTGATGTTAATGATTGGTGGATTGACACCGAGGCTAATATGCATGTGTGTGCTCATCGCTCTTAGTTTTCCATCCATCATGCCTCAAGTGGAGGATCTGTGACTCTTGATACATCTATTTCTACTATCGCATCGGGAATTGGTCGAGTGGACCTAAAGTTGACTTTTGGCAAGATCTTGACTCTTCACGATGTCTATCATATACCAAAAATTAGAAAAAATCTAATAAGTTGATCCCTACTCGTTCAAAGATGTTTCAAGCTAGTTTTGGAATGTAATAAAATTATAATTAGTCGAGGAATAAATTTTGTAGGGAAAGAATTTTTATGTAATGATTTGTTTAAGCTGAATGTAATTTCTTCTCTTGTAAATACAAATTCTCTTATTTTAAATATTGAGTATTCTTTTCAAATTTAGGATGCTAGACTTGGACATATAAATTATAAATCATTAAAGAATATGATAAAATTAAACTTAATTCCAAAAATGGAAGCAAGCCAAGATAAATGTCAAATTTGTATGCAAGCTAAACTTCTTCGTCGACCTTTTAGAACCATAAATAGAGAGTTTGATTTACTCGAATTGATTCATATTGATGTATGTGACTCAAGTCGAGTATCTCAAGGAGGAAATAAGTATTTTGTAATATTTATAGATGATTTTTCTAAATATTATTATGTATATTTAATGAAAACTGTTGACGCAGAATCTGATCGTCGTCAAAATTCGTTGGAGTGGAGGTCGATGAGATCGCCGTCGGAGATCTGCAAAATAAAGTCTTATCCGAAGTCGGTGGAGAGTTGCTCCGGCAGGACCCTCTGACGATCAAGTCAGCTCCAGTCAACAAGAATGGAGTGCTCAGTGTGGAAAGAGGAGAGAAGGGTTTTTAGAACCTGGTGTAGGTGTATCCGAAGGATCCTTTTTATAGAGGAAGCTTGTTGTAACCGCCTCGATTAATGATTGTCATAACTATCCTGATAAATGTCGATCGTTATCATCTTGATAAATGCCGATCGTTATTGACTTGATAAATGCCAATCGTTATTATCGTATAATCGTAGCGGGATCGCCTGCAGGAATTCATCATAAGAAGCTCGGCTTGCATGAAAGTTCGGCCATTGAGAAGTTCGACCGCTGGAGGAGTTCGCAAGGAGTCCGAATTTCGTAGAAGCTCGATCGTTGGAGGGTTCCGCAAGAAGTCTGGCTTCCTTAGAAGCTTGGCCAAAGAAGAAGCTTTGGAGGGAGTTCGGCTCCCACAGGTGCTTGGCTGTAATGATGCGGAGAGAGTTCAACTTTTGTGGGAGTCTGACTAAAGCTCGGCGATTGGACAATCAGAAGGAGTTCGACCGCTAAGTGGTTTGGCTAAGGCTCGTCCGCTGAGAAGTTCGACCGCTGGGAGTCCGAAGCTCGGTCGCTAGAGAGTTCGATCGGTTGAAGAACTTTGACTGAGGCCTGGCCGCTGAGGAGTTCGATCGGATGTAGGAGTTTGGCTAAGACGCGTCCGCTGAAGCTCTTCCGTGGCTACTGGCCGCATCAGGCTGGGCACCAAACTTGACTTTGGTAGAAGCGGAATTTATCCCCAACACTAGCCCCCCCACTCCCGAGTTCGAAACTCGAAGGAAGGGAGTGCAGAAAAGGCGATTGTCGAAGTCTTCTTCTGGGCTCCGTGCTGGTCCAGGTCGAAGCTCGGAGGAGATCTCATCTCCAATCGAGGTCAATGCGGGCGTTCGCATCAGGATGAGGTTCTCCTCCTGTTTCTAACTTCGATTTTGCTCGCATTAGGATGAGATTTTTCTCCTATTCCTAACGGACTGTGGGGGCACACTCGGACCGTCGTCCGTTTCCCCTCGTCTCATCTAAGGTGAAGGAGGCCTTCGACTTTGCTCGCGTTAGGACGAGGTTATCTCCGATCTTATCTCTATCCGAAGTGAAAGTTGAGGCTCTCCGACCGAGGTTGGCTTGGTTGCTTGGGTTAGGATGAGGTTCGCCTTCTGTTCCTAACTTTGACTGCACTCACGTTAGGACGAGGTTCTCCTCCTATTCCTAACGGACTGTGGGGGCACATTCGGACCATCGTTCATCTCCCTCCATCTCGTCTAAAGTGAACGAGGTCTTCGACTTTGCTCGCGTTAGGACGAGGTCCTCCTCCTATTCCTAACGGACTGTGGGGGCATATGGGGACCGTCGTCCATGCCTCTCCTCCCATCTCGTCCTTTATGAACGAGGCCTTCGATTTTGCTCGTGTTAGGATGAGGTCCTCCTTCTGTTTCTAATGAGCTGTGGGGGCACATGGGGACCATCGTCCGCGCCTCTCCCCCCATCTCGTCCTTTGTGAATGAGGCCTTCTACTTTGCTCGCGTTAGGATGAGGTCCTCCTTCTGTTCCTAACGGGCTGTGGGGGCACATGGGGACCGTCGTCTGCGCCTCTTCTCCTATCTCATCCTTTATGAACGAGGTCTTCTATTTTGCTCGCATTAGGATGAGGTCCTCCTCTTGTTCCTAACGGGCTGTGGGGGCACATGGGGACCGTCGTCCGCGCCTCTCCTCCCATCTCATCCTTTATGAACGAGGCCTTCTACTTTGCTCGCGTTAGGACGAGGTTCTCCTCCTATTTCTTAACGGGCTATGGGGGCACATTCGGACCGTCGTTCATCTTCCCCCATCTCGTCTAAAGTGAACGAGGTCTTCAACTTTGCTCGCATTAGGACGAGGTCCTCCTCCTATTTCTAACGGGCGAGTTTCTTCAGGTGATAAGTTCCAGATCGGATGACTTCCGTCACCTCATATGGACCTTCCCAATTTGGGACGAGCTTTTCTTGACGCTGAGGCTGAGCGACAGTGGCTCGTCGGAGCACTAAGTCTCACACTCTGAACCTCTTGCTTTTAACCCTGGAGTTGTAGTACCGAGCCACCTTCTGTCTATAGGCTGCCATCTGGACGCGGGCTTCCTCCCTCTTTTCTTCCAGAAGATCGAGGTTGACTCTGAGGTCCTGGGGGTTGTGCTGCTCATTAAAGCCCACAACTCGTGCAAAAGGGAGCTTAAGCTCGATTGGGATAACCACCTCAGTACCGAAGGCCAAGGCGAAGGGTGTTTCTCCGGTTGACACCCTCTAAGTAGTTCGGTATGTCCAGAGGACATGATAAAGTTCATCCACCCAGGTTCCTTTGGTCCTATCGAGTCTTACTTTGATTCCCTGCAGCAAGGTCCGATTGGTTATCTCAGCTTTCCCATTGGCTTGCGGGTGAGCCACTGATGTGAAGCGGTGGGAGATGTTTAGTCCTTCGCAAAACTCGGCGAACCTCGCCCCGGTGAACTGTCGCCCATTGTCGGTTATGAGGGTTCGGGGTAGGCCGAACCGACAGACTAGTGACTTCCAGACGAAGTCCTGCACCTTGGCCTCGGTGATCTTCGTGAGAGGTTCGGCTTTGATCCACTTGATGAAGTAGTCGATCGCGATCAGGAGAAACTTTCGCTGCTCAGATGCCGTTGGAAAGGGGCTGAGTATATCCATTCCCCACTGTGCAAACGGCCAAGGTGAACTGAGCGGAGTAAGTTTGGATGTCGGCTGCCTCTACACGTTGGCATTTTTCTGATAGCGATCGCACCTCTTCACATATTCCACGAAATCGTGAAATAAAGTCGGCCAGTAGTACCCCTGCTGGAGTAGTTTTTGCGACAAGAACCTGGCTCCTACGTGACTTCCGCAGAGTCCTTCATGGACGTCCCATAGCGCGAGGTCGGCTTCTGAAGGTCGGAGACATCTCAACAACGGGAGGGAGTACGACCTCCTATACAATCTGCCTTCATATAAGATGTAGCGGGAGGCTTGATTCCTGAGCTTTCGAGCTTCTTTTCGGTCACGAGGAAGGACCCACTCTTGAAGGTAAGCGATCAATAGGTCGATCCAGCTGGGCTCAAATTCCATCTGCAAGATGGCCTAAGATTCTTCTATAGTAGGGCATTTCAAAGTTTCCAAAAATACTCCTTTGGGCAGTTCAGCCGGCGTTGAGGCGGCCAACTTAGAAAGAAGATCGGCTCTTGCATTTTTCGTCCTCAGGATGTACTGAATGCCAAAACTGTCAAAGGCCAGGATCAAATTCTTCACTTTTCCAAGGTACCTCACCATGCTTTCCTCCCATGCCTCATAGCCGCCGTCGACTTGACCAACCACCAGCTGGGAATCGCTGTAGACTTGAAGCCGATCTATTTTCAATTTCCTTGCTATCTTTAATCCGGCGATTAGCGCTTCATACTCGGCCCCATTGTTGATCGTGTGAAACTCGAGATGCAGTACATACTCTACGACAACTCCTTCGGAGCTAACCAAGACCAGCCCTGCACCAGCTCCGACAGAGTTGGACGAACCATCCACGTGTAGAGCCTAGAAATATTCAGGGAGGTCAACGCTCTCTTCAGGGAGGATCGACCGTGATAGCTCGGCTTCGTCGAAGTTCGGCCTCGCTCTGGTGTTGGTTCCGCTCGATTCAAGCTCGACTTCAATCAGAATGGTGCATTCTAGCACAAAATCCATCAGTATCTGGGCTTTGATCGATGGCCTGGGCCGGTAGTTGATGTCGAACTCTGTGAGCTCGATTGCCCATTTCGCGATTCTTCTGGAAGCGTCTGCTCGGTGGAGAACTGCTTTTATTGGTTGATCCATGAGGACCATTATGGTGTGCTCCTAAAAGTAAGGTCGGAGCCTCCTGACAGCAATTATGAGATAGTAAGCCAGTTTTTCTAACCTAGAGTACCTGATCTCCGCGTCCCTTAGAACTCGGCTCACGTAGTAGATCGATCGTTACGTCTTTGCTTCTTCCCTGATGAAGAATGCTGCCAGGGCCATCGGGAAGATAGCTAAATATCGGAACAATTCTTCCTGAGGTTCAGGTTTTGTCAGAAGCGGAGGCGTGCCAAGGTAGTTTTTGAGCTCCTCGAATGCCTGTTGGCACTCCGCCGTCCAGCAGAAGTCCTTTGGTCGCCTAAGAACCTCGAAGAAGGGCATGCATCATTCAGCCGATCTTGAGATGAAGCGATTTAGAGACACCACCTTCCCGGCCAGGTGCTGAACTTTCTTGATCGTCTTTGGAGTGGTCATTTTTTGAATGGCTCAAATTTTCTGGGGGTTTGCCTCGATTTCGCATCTCGACACCATGAACCCAAGAAATTTTTTGGAGGTTACGCCAAAGGCGCATTTGGTTGGGTTCAGCTTCATCTCGTGCTTCCTGAGTGCACCGAAGGTCTCTTCAAGGTCGGTCAGGTGGTCTGCTGAAGCTCAACTTTTGACGAGCATGTCATCTACGTACACCTCTATGTTGCGGCCGATCTGCTCATTGAAGATCTTATTGACCAAATGCTGGTATGTTGCCCCTACGTTCTTGAGTCCAAAAGGCATGATCTTGTAGCAATAAAGACCTCGGTTAGTAATGAAGGTGGTCTTTTCTTCGTCTTCAAGCGCCATGCGTATCTGGTTGTAATCAGAAAAGGCATCCATAAAGGTGAGGAGCTCATGGCCCGTAGTTGCGTCCACCAGTTGGTCGATCCTGGGTAGGGGATAGCTATCCTTAGGGCAAGCCTTGTTCAATTTTTTGAAGTCGACGCACATCCTCCACTTATTATTTGCTTTCTTGACAAGAACCACGTTCAAAACCTAGGTCGGATAGTTAACCTCCCGAATGAGTCTGACTTTGAGGAGTTTATCAACTTCTTCGACGATCGCTTTCTGCCTCTCCGGGGCGTGTTGGCGCAGCTTTTCTCTTATCGGTCGGTGTTACGGATCGACGGTCAGTCGATGTTCCATGACCTCGATGTCAATTCCCGACATATCCACTGGGGTCCAGGCGAAGACATTCACATTTCTTCAAAGGAAAGCGATGAGCTGCTCCCGAACCTCGGTCGCCAAGTTGGAGCCGGTCTACACCACATGCTCCAAGTTTCCATCATTCAAGGGTACAGAAACGAGGTCTTCCACAGGCTCGCCCCACTCCTCAGCGAGGTCATCGCGGACATCCAATCCATCAACAAGATAAGGGTTGGGCTGATTTTCTTTATGCAGGGCGATCGAATAGCAATACCTCGCCAGAGCCTGGTCTCCTCTGACTTCTCCGATCCCGTGACTCATCGAAAACTTCATCTTCAAATAGTAGGTTGACACTACCGCCTGGAGTGCATTTAGACCAGGTCAGCCAAGGATCGCGTTATAGGCGGACGGGATCCTTACAACTAGAAAGTCGACCCAAGCTTTGGCCAGCTTCGGGTGCTGCCCTGCTGCTATGGTCAATGTTATTATACCTTTGACTGGTACGGCATTGCCAGCAAATCCAACCAGCGGAAAATTCATCGGCCCCAATCGATCGTCGGATAGGGACATTTTTGAGAAGGCATCGTGAAACAACACATCAGCTGAGCTTCCATTATCTACCAGAACGCGGCGTACATCGTAGTCAGCAATATTCAAGGAAACTACAACCGCATCATTATGTGAAAATTGGATTCCCTGACCGTCCTCCTCGGTAAAGGCTACAGGCTCCATGATCCTCTGCCTCTTCACCGATCCTTCGGATCTGCTGATCTCTCCTTCCCGAGGTCCCCCTAAGATAGTATTGATGATGCCAAGGGGCGGCTGATCTTCTTGTTGATGTTCCCCACTTGGCGATAGTGCTCTTGGCTGATCTTCCCTCTCCTCAGGCCATCTTCGAAGAAATCGGCTTAGTCTGCCTTGCCTGACGAGCTCTTCGATCTCGTCCTGGAGTTGAATGCACTCCTCAGTGTCATGACCGTGGTCACGATGGTAAAGGTAGAACTTATTGGGATTGTGCTTTCTAGGATGGAAATGCATTCTCTCCGATCTTGGAAGTCGTTCCTGGATCTCCATCAGTACTTGATTCTTCGGGGTGTTAAGGGGGGCGTAGTTGTGAAATCATCATCATCGGGAAGAACTTCGGTGTTGAGGAGAACCTCGGTGTGTCCTTCCATCAGAGCTTCCCTGCTTCCAAGCTTGAGGGGGAGTCCGGGCTCGCCCGCGACCACGGAGAGTCCGAGAACGCGGTCGAGCTTCAGTCTGCTTCCTTTCTTCAGCGGATTTGCCTGGCCCACCGATTCACCGCTTGCCATCGACTTCGTCGTCCTTAGCGTCGAAGGCCTCCTCTGCCCGGGCATAACTTTCGGCCCAAGCCAGCATGTTGGCAAAGTCCCTGGGATACTTCTTTTTCAGGGAGAACAGTAGGTCGTTCTTCTGAAGGCCGCCTTTGAGAGCGGCCATGGCGACTGACTGGTCCAGATCTCAGACCTCTAGTGTAGCAGTATTAAACCGAATAATGTAAGCCCGGATGGATTCTTCCTCCTTCTGCCTGATGGCTATTAAGGACTCCGAACCTCGGCGCGGATGCCGACTACTAACAAAATGGGCCGCGAACTGTTGACTCATCTGGTCAAACGATAAGATGGTGTTTGACTTGAGCGCCGAGTATCAGTTCCTAGCGGCCCCTTTAAGGGTAGAGGAGAAAGTCTGGCATAAGATAGCATTTGGCACGCCATGGAGCAACATCGTTGTTCGAAAGGCTTCCAGATGGTCGACTGGATCGGTGGTTCCATTATAGCTCTCGAACTATGGGAGCTTGAAGTTCGACGGGACCGATTCTTGCATGATTTTCTACGAAAAAGAAGGGTCAGTGCAGATGTCATTACCGCGTGAGGAGGGATTGCGATTGAGTTTCTCAATTCGTCGGCTCATTTCTAAGAGCCTTTGATCTAGGAGATCCTCGCGGTCTCTGATCTCCAAGGTCTTCCTACTGAATGGGTGCAAAGCTTCACCCTGGGACGAGCTGCGGTCCGAACAAGGGCTCTCCTTCCATTGCCTTTCTCTTCCAAGGATTGGAGGTCGGGTAGCCCATGTCGATTGCCTCTGGACTGGACTACACGGCTCTGGAGAATTCTATGTCGGTTGAACTAGTATGGAGGCCTGCTGGTGCATGGCTTGCACCGTCTGAACTACCTCAGTGAGGCCACGAACCTGCTGGACGAGCAGGTTAAACTGCTTAGTGGCTACCGCGGCTACAGAGTGAGCCTGGGTCGTCGGGGCTGGAGCGAGAGCGGACGGATCCAAATGGGATCGGGCTACGGGGGTTGTCGATCGTCGGGTGGAGGCTCTCCTGGGGGGCATTCTTTTTTTCGAAAAGAAATTTGAATAAGGAGGAAGAGAGATTTTCCGAGCACTCCTTTAAGAACAAAGAAACTTCGGCTTCCTTTAAGAGAGAAATCTTTGTCGGTAGGCCCTTCCTCTAGCGCCAATCTGTTGATGCAGAATCTGATCATCGTCGAAATCCATTGGAGTGGAGGCCGATGAGGTCGCCATCGGGAACCTGCAAAATAAAGTCCTATCCGAAGTCGGTGGGGGGTGGCTCCGGCAGGACCCTCCGACGATCAAGTCAGCTCCAGTCAATAAGAATGGAGTGCTCAGTGTGGGAAGAGGAGAGAAGAATTTTTAGAACCTGACGTAAGTATATCCGGAGGATCCTTTTTATAGAGGGAGCTTGTTGTAACCGCCTCGATTAATGATTATCGTAACTATCCTGATAAATGCCGATCGTTATCATCTTGATAAATGTCGATCGTTATTGACTTGATAAATGTCAATCGTTATTATCGTATAACCGTAGCGGGATCGTCTGCAGAAATTCATCATAAGAAGCTCGGCTTGCATGAAAGTTCGGCCATTGAGAAGTTCGATCGTTGGAGGAGTCTGCAAGGAGTCCGAATTTCGTAGAAGCTCGGTCGCTGGAGGGTTCCGCAAGGAGTCTGGCTTCCTTAGATGCTTGGCCAGAGAGGAAGCTTTGGGGGGAGTTCGGCTCCCGCAGGCGCCTGACTGTAACGACGCGGAGAGAGTTCAACTTTTGTGGGAGTCTGACTGAAGCTCGGCGATTGGGCAATCAGAAAGAGTTCGGCCGCTAAGTGGTTCGGCTAAGGCTCGTCCGCTGAGGAGTTCGGCCGCTGGAAGTCCAAAGCTCGACCGTTGGAGAGTTCGATCGGCTGAAGGACTTCGGCTGAGGCCCGATCGCTGAGGAGTTCGATCGGATGTAGGAGTTCGGCTAAGACGCATCTGCTGAAGCTCTTTCGTGGCTACCGGCCGCATCAGGCTGGGCACCGAACTTGACTTTGGCAGGAGCGGGGTTTATCCCCAATAAAAACTAAAGATGAAGTATTGAATAAATTTAAAATATATAAAGTTGAAGCTGAAAATCAGACTCAAAGTAAAATTAAAATTCTTAGATTTGATCGAGGTGGGGAGCACACCTCGAATAATGTCGCTCTATTCTGCCAAGAGCATGGCATTATACATGAGGTCACTGCTCCATATTCACCTCAATCAAATGGAGTAGCTGAAAGAAAAAATCAAACTCTAATAGATATGGTAAACTTAATGATTTTAAATTCTATCGCAACTGAAAACTTGTGGGGGGAAGTATTAATTTTTGCCTGTATGATTTTGAATAGAGTACCTCCAAAACATACTAATAAAACTCCATATAAACAATGAAAAAAGAAAAAATCTAATTTAATTTTTTTTAAAGTGTGGGGGTGTTTGTCAAAAGTAAAAATATCTGAGAATAAAGGAAATAAAATAGGCCTAAAACAATTGATGCAATTTATGTAAGATATGCAATAAAAAGTAGTGCAAATAGATTTTTAGTCATTAATTCTGAAATAAGTGAAATTTCAAATAATACAATTATAGAGTCTAGGGATCTAGTTTATTTTGAAGATAAATTTTTTTATAAAATAAATATAAATAATAATATACAATCAAATAATTAAATTTTAAATCCTAGAAAAAATAAAGATGAAGAGGAAGAACCTAAGAGAAGTAAAAGAGCAAGAATATCTAAGGATTATGGAGAAGACTTTTATATAATGCTAGTAGAAGATACACCTTTAACTTATGAAGAAGCTATAAAATTTATAGATATTGAATTTTGGAAAGAAGCCATAACAAATGAAATTTAATCAATTAAAGAAAATCAAACTTGGACTTTAACTGATCTATCTCAAGGATGTAAACCAATAGGTTGTAAATGGATATTTAAAAAAAAATTAAGACCAGACGATATTATAGAAAAATATAAAGCCAGATTAGTAGCTAAAGAATTTACCAAGAGTTTTGGGGTTGACTATTTTGATT
The DNA here is from genome assembly GCA_006176705.1 of Cocos nucifera. Classification (NCBI taxonomy): domain Eukaryota; kingdom Viridiplantae; phylum Streptophyta; class Magnoliopsida; order Arecales; family Arecaceae; genus Cocos; species Cocos nucifera. The sequence continues at coordinate 20,922 of QRFJ01000897.1, read as the reverse complement.
TTTATGCCCCAGTAGCTAGAACTACAACAATTAGGACACTATTATCTCTAGCCTCAATTCATAAATTAATTATATATCAAATAGATGTTAAAACCATATTTTTAGATGGAGAATTAGAGAAAGAAATTTATATGGTACAACCAGAAGGATTTATAATTCTAGGTCAAGAAAATAAGGTTTGCAAATTAAGCCGATCTTTATATGGTCTTAAGTAAGCTTCTAAATAATGACATGAAAAATTTGATAATTTAATAATTTCAAATGGATTTGAAATTAATGTCTGATGAATGTGTTTATAGTAAAAGAGTAGGTGATCAAGTTGTAACAATGTATTTATATGTAGATGATATATTAATATTTAGAACTAACATGGATGTGATCCAATATATTAAGGATTTATTAATACAAAATTTTGAAATGAAAGATTTAGGTGAAGCCAATGTAATCCTAAATACAAAAATTATTAGAAAAGATAGTATGATAATCTTATCACAAGAGCATTATGCTGAGCAATTACTAAAGAAATTTAGGTACTTTAATCTAAAACCTGTTGGTACTCCTTTTAATCCTTTTGTTCATCTAAAGAAAAATTCAGGTAATCCTATTTGTGCTAATAAATATGCACGAATTATAGGATTATTAGGTTTTTTAGTTAATTTTACAAGACCGGATCTAGCATTTGCTATAAATAGACTAAGTAAATATTTGTGTAACCTAAGTAGAGAGGCTTGGATTGCATTTGAAAGAGTACTTGCTTATATTAAAGGCACTCTTTCATATGCATTACATTTTACTGGTTATCCTCCAGTCCTAGAGGGTTATAGCGATGCAAATTGGATTAGTAACACTTTAAATGTTAAGTCCACTTCATGATATATATTTATCCTTGGAGGTGCAGCAGTTTCTTGAAAATCAACTAAACAGTCATTGGTAGCTAGAAGCACTACAAAATCTGAATTGGTTGCACTTAACCTCACTGTTAGTAAGGCAAAATGACTAAAAGAATTCTTGTATTATATTCCACTTGGTAAATATCCAATTCCACCAATATCAATACATTGTAATTCTAGTGCAGTGTTGGATAAATGTGCACAAAAAATTCTAAAGTAAAGATGAGCCGACATATGAAAATGAGATATAAATATATAAGAGGTTTAATTAAACAAAATATGATATCGTTGTCGTTTGTAAAATCAATAAAAAATATTATTGATCAACTGACAAAAGGATTATCTAGGACAGTGGTCCTAGAGTTGTCGAGGGGGATGGGATTAAGCCCAGAATAAAAGTCATTAGTGGTGGGAACCTAACCTAAAAGGTTTAATAAATAGAAACAAATCAAATATATGACTATTGTGAGGAGCACCATTTTTCTTTTTATTTTCCTATCCATATGGCGATGGTGCTCATATTATAAAAGGTAAGGGATGAAAAAGAACTAAAGCTCTGAATAGTTTCGAGACCTATGAGGCAGGGTGTTACCTTACCTACACTTTTATTAGGACCTACTAAGTGTGTGAAGTCGTGAGGCCGCAACTATGGAATTTGAGCTGATTCCTAAAACATACATGATTCGAAATTTGTGCATGGCCATCAAAAGCACGCACCCGCTTCAAATGAAACCGGCTGTTCTGTGTGTGCAATTTGTAGAAATCCATTTCACCAACCTGATTCAAGGTTTAGTCCATCAAGTGCCTATGGACGTATACAATCAATACTAAACTAAGATTCAAACCGAAAGGTACCTATAGCTGAATGCACAGAATAAAGATTCCAATTAATTTTGATTTTAATTATTGTTAATGACTTTAATTGTTTATATATTTTTAACATTTGAGGTTTATTCTTTTCCTTTTTTTTATAATTAAATTATTAAATTAAGTGAGGGAATGTTGGAGATTTGCTTTTCAAAATATTTAATTTAAAATTTAATTTATATAATATCTTAAATATCTCTCTCTTATTTGAGAAATGATAACCATATCCGCTTTCCTCGTGAAGTGGAATAGTGGGATCGTGCGTTCCTAAAAGATAGAATTTTTCATAACGTTCTAATGAATCCTTGAACTCTTTAAAAAAGAATAACGAATTATCACAATAATAATAACCCTAATAGAGATCTTTTTCGTTCATTTTTTTTCATATTTTCTCTAAATCTGGGATCTTGAAAGTCGAATAGACGTTCAATCAAGCACTCCTTCGAGATCGTGCAATCGAGGAGATCGGGATAATCCAAGATGTTGTATCATTAGAGAAGCTTTGTCGGAGACTCGCACGTAGAGAGGCTAAAGCTACTTTAGGATAGTGCATTGCACGTGTCACTAGGTTATTTTTCGAAACTAATTTTTTTTAATTTAATTTTAATTTCATTCATTATTATTTATTCTTTGATTGAATTACAATCCATGAAATTTAGATTAAATTTTAGAATATAATCCAATACATCCATTATTATTGTTTTCGGAAAGCAAGCTTCGGATTCAATGGTTATCTAACTTGGTATGAAAGTTTTTTTTTTTTTTTTTGAAGTTATGAATTTGAATCCCCTTCATACTAGCTAGTTATTTGTTATTCTGAGCTTTTGGATCTTCAAGCATGTAATAGTAGGTCAGCAGCCACCCTGGAAAATTAGATCTCTAGAGAAATTAGGAGACAAGAGCAAAGACTCGGAAACAGAAACAACAGACTCCGTGGTTGTTTTCCCTAGAAGGAAAAAAAACGAAGACGGGTCGGTGTCGTACATGTCATAATTAATGGACGAAGGTGGTGGGTTCTTTTCCATGACTTGATAAATTGGTACAATCTACCATGCAAAACTTTAGTGCAAATTAATTTGTTCCAAACGACTAAAGATGTCTTGATCGCTCGGGAATTTGTACCAATCAAGTAAAATAAAAATAAAATTAAAAAATCCAACTCTCCTGAATTGATGAATACCTCTGGCATTCTCAAAAACTAAATGCACGGCTCTGGATGGAAGCTATGCGTCCATTAACGCTCCCGTGTTTGCCAACGAATGAGCATTCACATTTCCTTCCTAAATGTGCGAGACAATCTGACTAGAGAAGCATGCAAGTAGATCTTGGATCTCTACCGTCAAAACATATCACTATTAAGATGTGTGAATTCGAGCACCATCTTAACCAAAATTTTGTGATACCAATATATACCATTATGTACCAGCAGGTAATATCAAACCATGTTGATATCGATCTAATACTCTCTATAAGATATTACCTCAATAAATCAAATTAATTCTCATATATGATATTTTCGGTATATTATTGATATTAGTTATATTATTAAAAAAAATTATTATTTTTTTTAAAAAATTCATGATCTTTTCGGCCTTTCGAGCATCATTCCTCACAATAGCATAAAATCTGAAGTAGACCGACCAATCATGCAGGCACGGTATGCAAAATAAATAATAAATATAATATATATAAAAATAATTATAAAAAATAAGAATGAAAAATAAATTATTTAAAAAAATAAAAATTAAGATATTAAGTTTGACTTCTTAGTCTCATTAAAACATCTTTACGTACCAAAATAAAAATCTCTCCTCACCTCCACGTAACTCTCTGCTTCACTACCAATTTTTTTTCATCATGAAACAAAAACATCGACATCCCACGTCAACTAAATGACAAACCCAAATGCATCTAACCTCACTAAAGTGTCCTTGCATTAGTACCATCTGCATTGAAAGAACCAAATTATTTTTGCAATATATTAGAAAAAATCTGATTCACGGACTCCCCATTCCACCCGCCGCCTCAGAAAAAGATGGTCGATTGGGTTACCATCCACCAACAAATTACATTAACAAAAGAAACCTGCCAAGAAAGGGAGCTCTAAGAGATCCAACGGCCTTCAATAATTCTCACCGTGGCATCATTTCCCACCACCCAAATACAGAAGATGAGGTCGTCAAGGATCAATTTCTTCGATTCACAAACTGATTTAAAAAATGGAAGAACGGCCACCCCGACGTTCATAATGTCTCCAGCCACCGTCAAAACCATATTTAACACTAATCACCAGAGTCCCTAAGTTTTCTATGCGAATAGAACCTTTGCTTAATTAGTAAAAGTCTGTGCCATATACTTAAATATGGAATACCAAGGCCATTATTATCTCTAGCAATGCAGGTAAACCATAACCGATGAAGATATATTTATAAAATATATAGCGCAAGAATGAGAAATACCGACCTCCAGTTATAGCCACCAATTTTGAGAATTTCTTCAAACTTATGCATAATTCTACGTAATGGGTATAGGGCTTATATATTACCTTAGAGATCCTCTATTTTATCTATTTTATAAACTATCCTTCCATCAAGAAAGTTACAATAACTTAGCCAATTAAAACCACTAAGCTTTATCCCACAATGAGATAACCTATATCTATTATAGGAGATAATGTTGAGAATCAATTATTTTATTTAAATTTTAAATAAAATCTAATATTCTCCTACTTGGTTCGATCATAATTTACCTTATGTGCCCATATATCCATAATCCATTATCATAGGCTCAATCAAGGATAAACTACACGAATCATGATGGTAAGTCTTTTGATTAATCAAGTATTATCTTTCATGTATTACACTGCAATTCTCTTGTCTCAAAGTGCATGGTTTTGCACTTTATAAATAAGTCTAAAATGCTTATTCGGATCCTTATGATGATATTTGTCATTCTCAAACATATATGTATATGATCCAAGAGAAAAAATGAATAAAGAAATAAAATTTTATCACAAACATATGTCATAGAAATATGATACCTCAAATCAATCAGAAAATAACAATTCTGAACTAAATCCCACATGGTTCAGATGATCCTTAAATAATATTAGTGGCATGGCTTTTGTCAAAGGATCTGCAATCATTTGTTTAGTGCTAATGTGTTCAATGAACATTTCATTTGATTTAATACGCTTCTTGATGGCTAAGTACTTTATATCGATGTATTTACTTTGACCCTTATTTTTGTTATTCTTAGCTAAGAACGCAGCAACTTAATTATCATAATAAATTCTCAATAACTTAGAAATTGAATCAACAATTTGAAGCCCAGAATTGAAATTCCTTAACTAAATACCTTACGAGGTCGTTTCAAAACAAGAAACAAATTCGACTTCCATGGTAGATGTAGCAACCAATGACTACTTTGCACTTCTTCAAGATATAGCCCAACCGACAAAAATGAAGATGTATCATGATATTGATTTACAGAGTCAACACAACCAACCAAATGTGAATCTAAATATCCAACAACTTTCAAATTGTTGGCCCATCTATATGTAACCATGAAATCTTTGGCACCTTGAACATGCCTCATAACCTTCTTTACAGCTTTCCAGTGGTCTACGCTTGGGTTACTTTGATATTTGCCTAACATTCCTATTGCAAATGTAATGTCCGGCTTTGTACGAACCTGAGCATATATTAGGCTTCCAACAGTTGAAACATCAAAAATTTTCTTCATCTGTTTTTTTTCAAAATCATTTTTGAGATACTGGTTCAAACTAAACTTATCACACTACAAGAAATAGGGGTTTTACTGATGCAAAATTTATCTACGTAAAATTTTGCATAGGTAAAGAGGATAATTAGCTACGCAAAAGGATAAACGTCGGTAAAATTGGCATAATTAGCTATACTACAGACTAAATATCGTCAAATATAATTAGCCACATAAACATGGCATCGGCATTTAAACCAAAGCATCGATAATAGATAGTCTTAATTTTTTAATATTTGATAAATATTTACTGATGCTAAATTTGCATAGATAATAAGAATAACTATCTATGCTTAAAGTTTGTATAGGTAATTGACCTTATTGTCTACGTTTATTTAGTATCGACAAAGATTTTTTTATTAATTTTTTTATTTTTATAAATAATTTATCGATGCTAAACTAACGTAGGCAATAAGATCAATTGCCTATGGTTACATCTTGCATAGGTAATTAGCCTTATTTTCTATGCTAAATTGACGTTGGTAAATATTTTTTTAATTAATTTTTTATTTTTATAAATAATTTATCGATGATAAATTAGTGTAGATAATAAAACTAATTACCCATACTTAGGTCTTCCATAGGTAATTAGGCTTATTGCCTACGTTTATTTAACGCCGGCAAATATTTTTTTAATTAATTTTTTTTTATTTTTGTAAATAATTTATCGATGCTAAATTAACGTAGGTAATAAGATGAATTATCTACACATACCAGTAATATCAGTAATTAGTCTTATTCCTATGCTAAATTGGCATTGGCAAATATTTTTTTATTAATTTTTTTATTTTTATAAATAATTTATTAATGCTAATTTAGCGTAGGTAATAAGACTAATTACCTATGCCTAATTCTTGCATAGATAATTAGGCTTATTGCCTACATTTATTTAATATCAAAAAATATTTTTTATTAATTTTTTTTTATTTTTATAAATAATTACTGGTGGTAAATTACGTAGGTAATAAGTATAATTACTTATGATTTAATTTTTTGTAGGTAATTATCTATTACCTACGATTAGTTATCATTGATAAATATTTTTTTATTTTACTTTATTTATTTATTTATTTAAAAGATTTACTGATGGTAACTTAGCATAGGAAATTAGATAATTACCTATGTTTATTTTTTCATAGGAAATTAAGATCATTACCTACGATTTCTTTGCATCGAAAAAAGTTTTAGCAAAATAAAAAAATAAATAGAAAAAATAATTAAAAGTAAAATTATTTATCGATATTAAATAGCGTAGGTAAAAATTTTTATTACCTGCATATATCTTTACTGTAGGCAAATAAACTTATTACCTATGCAATTAAGAGCATAGATAAATATTGAGTTATTTTAATAATTTTTTTATAAATAATTTAATGGTATAATTTTAGAATTTAAAATTTATCTTCATCGTTCATTATCTAAATAATTATTATTATATTATTATTATAAAAGTTTGTCTCAATTAGGTTGCCCTAGCTATGTTGATCAATAAAATTTGATTTCAATGGTCACAAATGATCACATGATGATCTGATAGATAGAGACTACTAATGAATCCAAAAATTTATAAAGATGATCTCAGTAATATTTATAGTATACTATCAAAATTTTACCTCAATCAGACATCATTATCATAGTTAATTTAGAATGGGATGATTTCAGTCGTTAAATAAAAAAACTAGTGATCAAAAGGCCAAATTACATCCGATTATAAGATAATTTTTTAGATTAATGATCTTTGCTAATACTTTGATTATTTTTACATTGATGATCATAAAATTAAAACTGCATATATATGAATAATCCAAAACTTTTTGTCTCTTGATACTAATTCTTGAAATCACTAGGTAAATATACTTATATTTTTATAAGATCTACTTAACATGGATGGTTTATATATATACGATTTAAATTTTATGATCATGACCATATAAATGATGAAAGTAGTAGCAAAGATTACTTATCTAAAAAATCATCTTAATCGAACGTCGTTTGACCTTTTTATCACACATTTTTTATTTAATGGATGAAATTATTTCTTACTAAATTGAACATGATAATGATGTCCGATTGAAGTAAAATTTTGATAGTATATTACAAATAATATCAAGATTATTGCTGCAAATTTTTAGATCTATTGAAGATCTCTATCTATCAGATTATCATGCGATCATTCCTAACCATCGAGATGAATTTTATTAATCGACATAGCTAGGGCTTTGGGATTGAGGCAGACTTTTATGACGATACTTTAATGATAATTATTTAGATAATGAACGGTGAAGATGAACTTTAAATTCAATAATTATATTCATAAATTATTTATAAAAATATAAAAGCTAATTTAAAAACTAGTGGAAGGTAATTAAGTTATTACCAACGTAACATAATCATCGAAAAATGAACTTTAGCGATGTAAGAAATCATCGGTAAACATAATAATTACCTACGGTAAAGACTAACATAAGAAATTTATCTAATTTCCAACGTATAGTTTCCATCAAAAATTATTTTTTAATTTTTTTTACTTTTAAATTTTAATTATATATTTTATGAACTTAATTTTAATTTTAAATAAATTTTTTTTGATATTTACTTATCATTGGTAAATGCTTATTTTATGACAAAAATATTGCACCAGTAATAATTTTTATTAAAATTATTTTTATTAAATTTTTTTTATTAAATATTTTAATTTTATTAAACTTTTTTCGATGTTTCATCGACATCAATAATAATTTTATTACCTATATTTTTCTTAAACGTAGCTAAGTCCAGATTTGCCAACGTTACTTTGCATCGATAAAAAAAGTTAATTTTTTGTTAAATATTTTTTGATATTTTTTATTCATCAATAATTAATATTATCGACATAACTTTGCATCAGTAAATTTTTTTAGAAATTTAAGATCTTGCCCTCCACGCATTTTGCCTCCCATCCCAGCCCACCTATTTTCTCCGCTCGAACCCTCTCCATCGGTTATCTCCTATTTTCTCCTTCTCTCTTTCGATCTCTCTCGCCGTCGGTGGTCCCCACCTTCACCTTCGCCACTGCCGTCGCCACCTCTGCTGCCGTCGTGGTGCCGTGCTGCTACCCCAAAAAAGATAAAACATTATTTTTTACTTTTGCATCCTCGGGGAAGGGAGGGAGTGGGGTTGGTTGGGTTGATCGAAAATGAGATAGGAGAGGAGGAGGGGAGGTGGGGCGAAGGGAGCCACGGGGGTGGGGGTGGGGTGAAGTAGTTGGTGGCGACTGGTATCCTAGGATGGTGCGGGGTTGAGGGAGGGGGGCATAGATTGAGGGGGGGAGGATGCGGTTGGCGATAGTGACGATGGTGGGGACCCAGACGGGTGTGGGGGTGGAGATGCGATGATGCGACAGGTACCGAGGGATGGCTTGGGGGCAAAGGGAAGGGAGGCACGGACGGAGGGGAGGGGCGCAGGGGGGCGGTGGTGAGGGGGTGTGGAGGACGAGATAAGCGCACGAGAGGGGAAGGAAGGATGGGGTTTTTTTTTCCTTTTTTCATAATTTATTTTATTTTATATTATTTAATGCTTAAAAATAAAAAAATAAAGATAAATTAAAATAAAAATATATCTTATAAAATATTTAATTATCATTTTATAAAAATTAAAATAATATTATTATACATACATACATATATTATTTTTTTTTTGCATATGTAATACAACACACATACATTATCTATATAACATTATATACATATATATTATACATAATATATAACATACTACATATACATACATACATACATACATACATACATACATACCAACATACATATATATATATATATATATATATATATATATTATATATATATATATTATATAATATATATATCTATGTGTGTATGTGTATGTATGTATGTATATGTGTGTGTGTGTATATATATACCATACATACATACATGATATGTGATGTATGTATATATGTTATATATGTATATGTATATATGTGTGATGTGTTTGATGTATGTGTGTACATAATATATCATGTTGTGTGTGTGTGTGTGTATATATATATACATATATAAACATACATACATACATATACATACATAATACATACATACATAATTCATATAAATATATATACACACATACATTATTATATATATATATATATATATATATATTAATTATACATATAATTAATAAAATAATTTATAATTCAACTTAAATACAAGTCTCTTCTCTATTTATTTGATCCTTGTTGTTAATTTTATGATATTTCTTTTGATGCTCTTTTCAAATATTATTGTTAAGATTAACTTGATTTTTAGAGAAAACCATTTATTAAAAATTATTTTTTAGAGAAAACTCTATGGAAATATAGGATTATTCTTTTTTGATAATTAGGATACTATTTCTGAATGTATGTTCAGAGATGGATCCAAAATTGCATGTATTGAGCCATAGATTTTCGTTCAAGAGTTAATCTCGATCAAGATCGACTCTTGGATGCCCCAATTTTGGGCATTTTAGAAACTTTTAATCTTATTATTGTTATTAATCAATATTTTATTTCATTATGTGGTATTCAGTAGTTATCTCTCATATATTCTTTGGGTATATATTGGATCGGATGTATAGGCACCGTATTCACATCATATACTTGGAGAACCATGAGGAGATGCTGCCAAAATTTCTACAATAATGAAATAAAATATCGACTAATATCAATAATAAGATTATTCTTTTCTGAAAGGGATAGGACCATACCTATTAGAAATTGATAGAATTATGCATTCTTAAAATCTTGCTAAGAACACGTACTTTAATGATGAACATTTTTCATAGATAGATGAAAAATATCGATAAGAGTTGGATGAATGCTCACTCTATCATCTTACCAGAATACTGACATGGTATTAGAAATTTTATAAGATTTGCATGTTCAAGAGTCGATGATCCTAATAGAATCAAATATTCTTGTCGGAGATGTCACAACAATTACTTCCAGCCTACAGATACAGCATTAAAGCACTTGTTGAATTGGGTTATGGATAAAAAGTATACTATCTGAAATTTGCATGAGAAAAGTAGATCTACTAACATAAGAGAGCAACATATGGATCAACAGTCTGAATCAATTGGCATTAATGAGATGTTAGATGATTTATATGAGAGGGCATATTTTGACAACTCTTCAGAGAGTACGGATAATGCAAATGATGGACATTTTAAAAAACCCATGAGAGATGCCAAGGAGCCATTGTATCCAAATTGTAAGAAGTTCTCGATAATTGAGTACTTGATAAAACTGCTCTACGGTCAATCCATGTTTGGTTAGAGTTAAAAGTCGTTTGACTTTATATTGAACTTAATCAAGGAGGCATTACTAGATGGTGAAAAACTTCCAAAATCGTATTTAGAGGCAAAAAAGTATATGCTTGAACTTGGACTAGGTTATACACCAATACATGCATAAAAGAATGATGGTGCATTATTTTATAAAGAGCGTCAACACTTGAATTGTTGCCCAGAATGTGGTGAGTCAAGGTATGCTAAAGATTTCGAAAGAGGTAAGAAGCAGCCTCACAAGATTTTGAGATACTTTTCATTAACACCAAGACTTCAGAGACTTTATTAGTCATCGAAGACCACTGAGGCGATAAGATGGCATCATGAGATGCGAATTTCTGAGGATAACATCATTAGTCATCCAGCAGACTCTATAGTTTGGAGAAAATTTGATAAACAATATCCTCAATTTGCTAGTGACCCATGCAACATTCATCTTAGCCTAGCATCTGATGATTTCAATCCATTCGGGAGCATGAGCAATGCTTACAATATGTGGCTGATTATGCTAATGCCGTATAATGTTGCACCATGAACATATATGAAAGAACTATTTTTATTTTTATCATTGCTTATTTTTAGACCTAGAGCTCCTGGTAATAAGATAGATATTTATCTGTGAGCCTTAATCGATGAATTGAAAACATGATCCTTAATCGTAAAGAGCGCAATGCAGATAAGGAGTGGGCCGACATTGAATTAATATTATCTATTTTTAGGATTAATATTTATTTTATTAGTAAAAGAAAGTACAAATATATGGACATAGAAGAACACGAGCTGGCGCATTTCTATGTACTAAATAATTATGAAGAAATCTATCATTTTATGAAGTAAGTATCTTTACATAGTTAATATTTTATATTTTTTATGAGGTAAAATAAATAATAAGCATGTATTTATTATAGAGAGCATAGAAATGTATTATTATAATAAAATAATAGAGATATCGAGGGACGACATCGAAGGAAGTTCGCAGCTTGGTTCAGACAACGTGTAAATACAATAACAATTTTATTCAACTTTTTATTACATGTAATGTGTACATAGTTTAATTTATTTTAACTTATGTATATGTTGTTGTAGATGATGTTAATATATCATAATAAAGAAGATGGTGCAACCGAGGAATTATATGATTTGGCATGCTACCTCGATCATAAGGTTTCGTGTTATAGCTCATGTATTATTGGTGGTATGAGATTTCATACAAGGAAGCTTAATATGCAATGGCGGACTCAAAATAGTGAAATTTTGACATTGAAAATCGATGGAGATAATGAGATTGAATATTATGGTATCTTTTTTGACATTATATAGTTAAGATATGGGTCAAAATAATTTGTTTACCTGTTTAAATGCCAATGGTGAGATATCAGCAATAATAGAATGTGTATTCATAAAGATGCATACTTTAAAAGCATCAATTTTGCGAGAACATGGTATCAATCGGATCCTTTCATACTCGCTAGTTAGGCAAAATAGGTATTTTACCTAAAAGATATAAGATATAAAGGTGAATGGCATATTGTACAAAAGATTGTATCAAAGAGTGTTTATAACATAGATGTTCATTCCAAAATAGAAACAGATGAGAATTTCTTTTAGGAGGAACAGAATACAACTGACTTGGGATAGTACGGTATCAACATTGGAAGCACATCTTCTCTGACTAGGGATGACGTGCAACCTAAAAATATTGATGTTAGCGAATTAAATCTGAATATGTCAGAGGATCATGATGACAGTGATGACAATTTCATAAATAATGAAGAGGAAGATTATACATTGATGAATTATGATGATGATATCGATAATCCTCCTGATGAAAATACAGATATTGATTGATAATATATAATTTTTCAAGAAACTCATGTCTTAAATTTCATATATCATTTAGTATTGATATAATTTTTATTAAATATTATATTATCTCTAATATATTGTTTGATATAGATATAGCACCAAGAGGATGACCCCGGAGGCTTGCACGTGGAGATGCCGGTGCATCAGCTTCTCTTGATGATCAGACGGTCACACTGCCTAGTCCAGATTGATTTTACATATTATAATTTTTTATATTTAATTTACTTTAATTTTTTATCATTCATAAATAATTGATTTTAAGTTATGCCCCTAAGAGGATGATCTGATGGGGGGACCAACATGAATATGTCGGTACCTCTTCATCATCTTAGCAGTATACTATTGGTGAGGTAGGCACATCATCTCCTATCATAGGTTATTTTTTTTGTGGTATGTTTACTTTAAATTTTTATCATGTATAAATAACTGATTTTAAGCTTTATATTTTTTTGCAGTTACTGATACTGTGATTAGGCAGACATGTGGAGCTGCCAGAAATGAGAAGCTGGAGGAGTGGAGGAGGGCACATCCCAGGGAGAGGATGAGGATTATCATCCCACCGGGATATGTCATGCCAGTAGAGCGCCATGTCAGGAATCCATATATGTGCGAGGTAGGTATTACTATCTGTTCGTATGCTCTCCTGACGCTGACTGATTGGCGTAGAGATACAAGGCCACAACAGTAGGTTCTTCTCGATCATTTATAGATAACTAAATATAATTTTTGATAATTATGATATTTTTATTTTTTTGATAAATTTTATATATTGTATATTATTTTTGCAGCATGATTTTGATATTCAGAAGATTGATACCCCGCATGTACGAAAGGCTATCCTTCGGCATATGGGATGATTGCTTAGAGAATTCAGATATAAGCTCCATTTCCACTGGAAGGTCTTCCAGGCACGTGGGGCAGCGGTTGCATGTAAGACACCGCACAGGAGTGTATTATGTCTCGACTGGGATCTTCTCTACACCAGATACGAGGATCCTGCATATCGGATATAATTATTGTGTATAATAAAAATATTGATTATTGAATTGATATATTATTATAATATGTTCACTAATATCTTCATTGCATTTATTTATTAGGCCTACTACGATAAGGCCTCACAGAGTAGGTCGAGGCTCACGGTGATGCATTATGGTGAATCAAAATCATTTGCACAGTATCAGTATAAGCTGGTATGTACACATACATATATTTTTAATAATTTGTTAGAGTATATCTGTATCAATATACTTACATTAATAAATTTTAGAGGAACATTGAGATAGAACAGCTGCCCAGGCGTATTGACGTCTACCAGAGAATCCATCATCGAACGACGGACGAGTGGCTTCCCGAGATTAGGGAGAGACATATGAGTATTTAAGTGATTAAGTTATGTTTCAATTTCATTATAAAGTTTAGACTTCTGATTATATTTACTTTTTTCTTTAATTTCGACCGTATGATGGAGATACGATCTCAACCCCCAGCTGAGGGCTCTACCCCATCCATAGATAACGATATCTATGATGAGATGCTCAGTAGGAGACCTAGCTATGTTATGGGATTGGAATATGGAGTTATGGCCTCTAGCTCCTCTCGAGCAGCACATGTTTTTTGTGATGCTCGTCTGCATGAGACGGAGACGAGACATGCTGAGATCGAGAGGAGACATCAAGAGGAGATAGCGGACCTACGGTGGGCCAATGCTGAGCTTTCATCCCAGCTTTAGGCATTTGAGAGGAAGCTCGATGAGTTATGTCGTTGTATGCCTTCCCCATCGACATTCAATATTTTTGCTGATGCTTATGATCAGGACTCCACCGATGATGATGACGATGCCTCCCCCATCGATATTATTTTATATTTTTTTTAATTAATATATTTTTAGTATTTGTACTAAATAATTAGTTTGCTAACTTAATTTTTTAATTTAATGCAGATTTATGATATGTCGTCGTCGATACGAAATTTTATTTTGTTTTGTTGTATTTTTTTTAAAGAACATGTAGTATGTACGACATTTTGTATATATACATATTTTTTTATATGGATGTTTTAAAGTGAATGAATTTAATTTTGGGATGCGTTTATTTGTTATGTGATTGTTATATCTTATGTTATCTATTATATGGATGTCATATGGATGTCTACAAATTTTAAAAAATTCATATAAATAAAATTATTTTTTAAAAAAAATATTTATCGATGCAAAAAAAAAGCATAGGTAAAGATAAATAGTGACGACACTTAGCATCGATAAATAAGAATAATCATCATCAATTATCGTGCTAGCGTGCCACTTTTAGCCATGCTTAATAATTATCGACGTAAATAAACATCGCTAAATATTTACCAATGTAAATTAACGTAGCAAAATTCAATATAAACAGTCATCAAAAAGCATCCCAGCGTGCCATCTTTGGCCATGCTTAACTATTACCAACGTAAATTTACGTCGCCAAATATTTTCTGATGTAAAATAAGCATGGGCAAAAATATTTTTTTTGGTGTTTAATTTTTATCATAAAAAATATATTTTCGTTGATTAGTTCCATCAATAAAAATATTTTTTTCCAATGTAAGTTTCCATCGGTAAAAATATTTTTGCCGATGTTTATTTTACATGGATAAAATATTAGCAACGATAAGTTAACCTCAGTAATTTTTTTTTTGATAACTATTTTGCATAGGTAATTAATTATCGATGTTTAATTAAACGTCGGTGAATCGTGTTTTTGCCGATGAAAATTTTTAAATATTGGCAAATGAAATCAACGACGGCACTTTTGCCGATATTTTTTTTCGATATTTTTTACGTCGGTTGATGTATTTAGCGATGCTTTTGTAAGATTTAGCTACGTTTTATTTGCATAGCTAATTATCCTTTTTCTTGTAGTGTCATCTTTCATAATAGATACTATACTAGGTGAACAATCTTTTATCTGAAATCTTTTGAGAACTTTATTTATATACACTTTTGAGACAAACTTAAGATACTCTGAGATCTATCTTTATAAATTTTTATGCCAATCATATAAGATGCCTCACATATATCTTTCATATCAAACTTTCGATTTAAGAATTGTTTCACCTTATGCAACAAGTCCATGTCATTAGATGTAAGTAAAATATCATCTACATATAAAACTAGAAAGATGATTTTACTCCCACCAAACTTATGGTATATACATTGATCCGTGATGTCTTCAACAAAACCAAATGAAAAGATAACATTATGAAACTTTAGATACCACTGATGAGAGGTCTTTTTCAGGTCATATATAAATGGACTTTTTAAGCTTGCAAACTAAATGATCACCAGTATATGAGATGAACCCTTCAGGTTGTTTCATATGAACCTCTTCCTCAAGATCACTATTGAGAAATGCTATTTTACCATCTATTTGATATAATTCCATGTCAAAATGGCAACTAATGCCATAATGATACGAAAGAAATCCTTCTTAGAAACATGAGAGAAAGTCTCTCTATAGTCTATTTCTTCATTCTGAGTGAATCCTTTAGTAACAAGCTGATCTTGTAGTGCTCCATGTTGCCTAATGAATCCTTCTTGATCTTGAAGACCCATTTATAGCCTATGATTTTTGCTCCATCAGGCAACTCTATAAGGTCTCAAATTTGATTTCTTGCTATAGAGTTTATTTCATCTATCATAGCATCATACTGCAATTTAGAGTTAAGACCATCTATTGCTTGTGAAAACATCTCAAGGTCATCCTTTATACAAATTTCACAATCATATTCTTGTAGGTACACCTTATAATCACTAGAAATTATATGTTTCCTTATCCTAGTTGATCTCCTCAATGTTGTAGCATTATCCTCCTGCAGGGGATGTTACACAATAGGATCTGTATCTTCAAGAGATTGTTCCCAACAAGATCTTTAAAGACATTTTGTGGATCATTAAAGATTAGTTGTTCAATACTTATCCCATCTAAATGGGCATCATAAAGAATAACCATTCTATCACTCACTATGAGATTTACATCAGAAATATGATCATCCTCAAATATTATATTTTGAGATTGATCACTCCCACTATCCATATCATTCTCAAGAAACTTGGTATTTCTAGACTGTACAAATTTAATGATATGGGAAGGGCAATAAAATCTGTATCCTTTAGACTTTTCAGTATAACCAATAAAATATGTCCTAATAGTCCTAGGATCTAATTGTTAGATATATGTACCCTAGAAGCCAGAATTGGCTGACATTTGTAATACACTTCTAGGGGTAAAATTATAATTTTGACTAATATCAATAAAATAAATTATTTTCTATCACATATGTGTATTTAGTGTCTGTGATACATCCTTTGAGTTAATGGTAATGATAATTTATATTTTTAAGAGTTGAAAATTTAAGACATGAATAATCATTATTAACTCATAAAATGCTCCCGACCATAGGATCATCATGAGGATGGTGATTGATCCAGAAGGTTGGTGTACAATCACTTCTTTTAGTAGATGAGTCTTGAGTCTACGGTGTGGAGACACCGGAGGAAGAGTACAGGTACTCGTTAAAGAACGAGGGCACTGAGCATGACCACCTCGAGTAGTCATTAGGGAGTCTACCTTCTCGTCAATGACTGACTCGATGCTGCAGTAGTGTGTCTGGTTCTTTGACCTGAGATGCATCGGCAGTTCACCTTGAGGGTGTTATAGTTTGACTACACCATTACTCGGTCTCCTAGCCATATGGAAATCCTGAGGTGTATGTTGGCTATAGCATGTTCATTGTAGGAACTGGATTAGCATCAAGATGGAATCTATCTACCTCGGTGGTAGAGGAGCAGCCCTATGATGATCATGAGAATCAAGTCCAGAAGTCCATGGCCATGGCAGAGTGAAATAATAGAAAGAGTTTCTATTTAGATTTTCACATTGGACTCGAATCGAATGATTACATCATATGACAGAGACTAGGGTTTGACGAGTTCACCTTAACCCTAATCTGATCGGGGCTCAAGATAGAAGAACTTAATCACACAGGTAGCTGCACCAAGAGGTTCGCATTCAGCTCTGATGGGTTGCCACCATATACTGCTAGGTGTCACTGGTGGATTTTGGGAGCAATTAGAATGATTTAGATGATCGATCATTCTAGCTGTTCGAATCAGAAGAGTTCTGATCCATCGAAAGGAGTTTCGATGATGTCGATGATAGAGATCATGACATATCCCATTACCATACAGAACTGAACCTAACTGGGTCACACAAACAAGGGTTTGAATCTGGTGATCATCAATTGAACTGATCTAGTTCAATTGATCTGAATGAGATTCAATTAGGTTCAAGAAAATCGTGCTAGCACTCGATTGAACCTAACGTTCTTCTTTTACTATCATAAATAAGTTGTCCTGACTGAGCCAAAGGAGTTTGTGCTCAATCAGAGGCCTTCATATGGTCTGACTGGAGGTTGTCCAAGTCAGAAAAGGTTGTCTTATTTTGTAAGACATTACCTGCCATTTTTGGTCACCTGCCATTTCTTGTTCCTTTGACTTTGGTCAAAAGTCTGACCTTTGACTGGTCAAACATTGACCATTGATACTTTGACTTCTGTCCACATGTCACGCACCTATTGGAGAGCTGGTGGGGGCCTGTCCCCCTGCCAGAACCTGGCAAGGAGGAGGACGCACGCCACCCTTGGCGTGTGCCCAAGTTGGAGGCGCCCTGGAGTTCCTGTTGGACAGGGACTCCATCTTCTTTCTAGATTTTGATTAGAGTTATCCTAAGAACCAACTTTGATAGATCTTAGGCACTCTCTAAGGAAGAATCTAGGGGACTCTATTCCCACCAATCAGATTTAGATCTGATTTCACAAAGAGTTGTGGTTGGTTGGGAAGAAGAGGAATTGGATCACAGATAGTTTATAAATAAGACCCTGCGCCCAACTCAAATTATAATTGGAGAATTGAAATCCTACGCCCCAAGGCTACCTCTCCCCTGTTTCTCCATGCCAAACCCATCTTCTCCCTCTCCTCTCTATGTCCAAAAGTATTTTGGATCTTGGTTGGTGCAATCAAGATAAGAGAAAAGGCAACTGAAAGCTAGAAGGTTGCGCTGCTGTAAAGGACAACTGTTGATCTTCAAAAGGAGTTTTGAAAATCCTCCAGATCAGATTCAGATATAATTTTTGGAGATGTGATAGAGAAGAAGAGGATCTCCAGATTCAGTCTAAGTGGATATCGGTAGAGGCCAAGCACTTGCGTGGCTAGATCCAGAACCTTCCGTTGCTCATAGGATCATCATCGGATAATAGGATTACCCACTTTAAGATAAATTAAATTTGATTTAATTTATATAATTTTATTTTAATTATTAAAATAATAAAAATTAGATTTAAAATATCTTAGATCTGATCTAGATCAAAAAAAAAAATTTTTGAAATATATCTCTTGATCTGATCAGATCTGAATGAATCTAATTCGGAAAATCAGGATTTTCTTTCAACTAGTATTAGAGCTAAAGTTCTAAAAGTATTTAGATCTATTTTTAAATTTATTTTAATTAAAAAATAAGTAATTTCAAATATTATATGAGATGTGATCAGATCTAAAATCAGAAAAAATTAAAATTAAATGATTTGGATCTAAGATTAGAAAATATGCATGACTAGTTCTAAAATAGAATAGTTCTATAGAACAGTCTTGTATATTTTTAATTTAATTTGATTAAAACTTATTTTAGATCTATTTATTTATTTTTTTTTGATATTATAATGGTTATAATAACATCTAAAAAATAGTAAATAAAAATTATTTAATTTTAAACATCATATGAGATATGATTGATGCATGTCTAGACTAGTTGTAGAATAGTTCTACATAATTATCTAGATTAAAATTTATTTTGATTAGATCAATTTAAATCTAATTTTTTAGATTATTATTAGATAATTTAGATCTAAAAATATGCATGATTCGATACATGAGATGTATGCAAAATATGCCATGATTAGATCTAATTTATATATGAGATATATGATATAGATCTAAAACTATTTTGTAGTATTGTATGTTCCTGATTAAGGCATTCCTCTTGACTGTTTGGTCATAAGAATGAAGAAAGATTTAAAGACCCTCTCCTCCAATCCGATGGGATGTTTTTATGATGTGTAGGGATGCTGCGTGTTCGTCCTTAATCAGAAACCCAAAATTTACTTTCTGCAAAATCCTAGATCCTAAAACCCTAGGATTTATTATGCATATTTTATTTATGAACCCTAATTAATTAAAAATTAAGATTATAAAATATTAATTAGATCTAAAATGAGATTTTAAGATCTAAGATATATTCATAATACTGGGTTCGGGCTTGGGTAGCTCAATTAGGTCTAAACGATTGATCAAACCGAATCAAGAGTTGGTTAGAGAGAATCAACAATGCTTAAATTGACTAGCCTAATAGGATTAAGTCTGGGTTAAGATCCAGTCACGATCAAGCAAGACCTAATTAGGCTCAGAGGTTAGAGTCTGAGATTGTGGGCTAACCCAATTGATTTTGACTCAACAATTTGGTGTCTAAGTTAAGTTTGGCACATACGATCGACTGATTTTTCATTAAAATCTACTCGACCTAAATGCATTCTTGTACGAGTTAATGGCATATTCCTTCCACCGGTCTCACTTACTTGGCCATATCTGTTGACACAGTTCTGATCTAAGGTGGTCAATAATCCGAGCTAACCCATGTCACTAGGTTAGTCATAATTGTTATGACTATGACAAGTCTAGTTTAATGAGACCTGAATCAATTCTTCCTAAGAAAAGATTAAGTTTGAGGTCTTCCACCATTAGAGATGTGCGGGCCCTTTCCGGGGTTGATTGTTCTTGGCTGGATATAGTGGCTCAGTTGCATCGGAAAGATGCAATCACGTTTATTAGGCCTTGGATGCTATGGGCTGGAGGATGAGTTGGGCTCAATATTTTGGATACGGTGAGAGACTCAATTAGGAATTTAGTCTGTATAAATAGTGGGTATGACTTAACTAAGGAGTAGATCAATATTTCGGATACGGTGAGATTCATGAATTAAGGACCAAGTTTGGGTGCACCATGATTAGAAATCGTTGAACAAGAGTTGTTCACTCATTGGCTAACCCATCACCAATAACTATTAGGTGAGGGTGATGAGTCATTGTGAGACCGCAGGGACCA